>VZSE01009570.1:0-193395 GCA_013398275.1 Promerops cafer
ATCGCCGGGTGAATCTCCGGCATGAAAGTGTCCTTGGTGAGTGCTCGGCAGACACAGAGGACATCATGCATCATCTTCTTCACATCCCTGCACATGTCAGACAGTCCCTGCATGGGCAATAGGTTGGGCACAGAAAACAGTCTGACCCTTTGGCATGCTCCTTTGAGCTTTTCGTCCTCATTGTCATCATATTCCTCGCTGCCAGAGCTGTCCTGCACACGGCAGGTGCAAGGTGTAAACTTCATTTGCCAGGCCAGCCAGCAGACCTCCACAAGCATGACTGCTGCAGCAGCCCAGAAGAGACAGAGCTGCAACCCAGAGAGGACTGGGGCTTCTTGCAGAGACCTGATGCACTCAAGCTCCAGCTGCAGCCGCATCACCTCCTGCTGCAGAAACTCCTCTCGCTGCTGCATGCGCTGGACCATGGCCATATCAATCTGTGGATCTTGTGTCTGCCCAGGCAGGATGGCCAGCACAGCCAGGAGAAGCATGATTGCCTCAGCCATGGCCTGGAAGAGGTGGGAGAAAGGTTTATCCAGCAGCTCTGGGTGAACAGGCTTGAAGGGACTGCAGACCCTGGCTGGAGACAGCACAGGGCCCATCCTGCCCAAGCCACCCTGATGGTCATGCCCCAGCTGGGCTGTGCCCTGTGAAAGGGCAAGAGACACCTGAGCTGTCTCCTGAGGCCCCAGTCTTGCCATGCTGGAACATTCCATGGAGCCAGGGACACCTGGCAAATCCCCAAAGCCTCTCTGGCACCACTGGGAGCCCTGAGCCCTTCTGCCCCCCAGCCCAGAGAGTGGCAGCCTGCCCTGCCCTGCCCTGAGGGGCCCAGGCCTCACTCAGAGTTAGAAACCCCCCTGGGCATCTGTCCCATTCCCCATCCATCCCAGCCCTCCCTGTGCATGTGCACTCACCAATTGCCCAAGTCCAACTGCAGGGGGGTTGCCTGGTGTTGTCCCTGGGGATGGCTTCCACTGCCAGCTGTTCCCTGTAATGTCACAGCCACCAGAGCTGAAAAGCCCCAGACTTCAACCCTGTCCCCTGCTCAGTGGGTTCTGGGCATCACTGCACCAAGTCCAAACCCACTGCAGGAGGTCCCAGGGGTTCTTTGGCAAAGCAGGGACAGGCCCCAAAGCCAGCACAGAGAGCCCCAACTCCCACTGTCCCCAGCCCCAAGGGCAGAACCTTGCCCTGCTCTGGGCTCAGCCCTCACTCAGGGTTAGAAAACCCCTCTGGGCATCTGTCCAGTCCCCCCATCCAGCCCAGCCTTCCCGTGCACGTGCACACACGAATCCCCCAAGTCCAGCTGCAGTGGGGCTGCCTGCTGTTGTCCTTAGGGACAGCTCCCACTGTGACCCGTCCTCTGTGATGTCACAGCCACCACAGCCTCATCACCTGGCTGACAAGTCCCAAACCCATCCCCACCCCCTCTCAGCGAGTTCTCAGCATCATCACCCAAGCACAGCACCACTGGGCAGGAGTTCCCTGGGGCTCTCCTGACAAAGTGGGCAGCCCAAGCAGCCCTGATGGTCATCCCCTGGCTGGGCTGTGCTCCATGGAAGGACAAGAGACACCCGAGCAGAGTCTCCCGAGGCCCCATCCCTGCCATGCAACAGTGTCCCACAAACCCCTGGGCACCCAGCACATCCCCAAAGCCTCTGGACACCTGACACCCCCCAGGAGCCCTGAGTCCCTCTGTCCCCAGCCCCAAGGGTGGTCCTGGCACTGACTGACAGACTCCTGGGACTGACTGACCGACAGACTCCTGGGATTGACTGACCAACCCTGGGACTGACTGACTGACCCTGGGATGGACTGACCAACCCTGGGACTGACTGACCGACCCTGGGATGCACTGACTGACCCTGGGATGGACTGACCGACCCTGGGATGGACTGACTGACCCTGGGATGGACTGACTGACCCTGGGATGGACTGACCAACCCTGGGATGGACTGACTGACCCTGGGATGCACTGACCGACCCTGGGATGGACTGACTGACCCTGGGATGCACTGACTGACCCTGGGATGCACAGACTGACCCTGGGCACCAGGGATATACACGGTCCATGATCCCAACCCAATGGCCAGAGACGTGGCCTTTGAACTGATGTTGCCCCACCTAAAGAAACATCTCATGTAATCACTCTCTGACCATATCTCTAAAATTTTGACCTTTGCAGTAGTTAGGTCAGTTATTTCAATGGATTCTATAAATTCAGTTATTTCAATGGATTCTATAAATTCAGTTGGGTTCATAGAGAAGTCTAACTTGGATTTACTCAATTCTGAAAATACTGCAGGGAGTTCTAGTGAAGATTTCTGGGGACAATATCCTGTCCCTGAAGAATATCAGTTCCAAATGCAAGTTTCTAGACACCTCAAAAGTTTTCCTTAGCCTTGCTGCATGTGTGCCAGGACTGGCAGGGCTGAAGTTTCTGTCATTCACCATGTGCAGAACCGTACATCTCATGGGCCTCCTGTCCCCTAAGCCTTCTCCAGGCAACAAAAGCAAGGGGGATGCCAGCAGGATGGATGCATACCCTGTATTCAGCCTCTCTTGTCGAGGTGTTGGGGACCTGACGTCCCAAGTGGAGGGTACACAGAATCCTACAATCATGTAGGCTAGAAAAGGCCCTTGAGATGAAGTCCAGCACTGCCAAGGCCACCACTAAACCATGTCCAAAGAGGCACATCTGCATGTCCTTGAAATCCCTCCAGGGATGGCGACTCCACCACTGCCCAGGGCAGCCTGACCACCCTTTTGGGGTGAAGAAATATTTCCTAATGCCCAGAACTGGTGGCAGCTGTTGCCTCCACACCATGCAAAACCTGGCTTCTGCTTTTTACACAGAGCTAGTACACCTACCTTTAACAGGCTCATGCACACATTCCTCCACAGCCAGTGTCACTACCTGGAAAAATGGGGGTTAATATTTAATGAAAAAAGCCAGAAAACAAACCAGCTTATCACAACCAGAGGGTTTCTGTGGACTAACCTGAGTCATCAGTGGGAATCAGTGTCGCTTGTCCCATACCTTGCTCTCGGAGGTACCTCAGTGCCTCAGACCATGCTTATCTCTGCTGCATGGATCTGATAAGATCCAGCTGACTAAGTTTTTATAGCTCCTTGTGTGGTCTCATTTTTGCTGCTATAGGCTTTGGTACTGCTTTTCCAGAGGCACAGTTTTCCAAAGGTCAATAACAACACAAGTCACTGCTCTCCTTACGGCATCCCTGGCTGGTTGCTGGTGCTTAAGGCAATCCTGTCCCAGAGGAACTTTTGCCAAGGGAAGGAGAAGAAGGAATCTCCACTGACACCTTATTCCAGTTGTGCTGGAATAGTATCTACTGAATGGGCTTGGAGAAAAACCCAGTGAAACAGCCTGTTGGGGATATGGTAGAAATTACTCAAAATTTCCATGGCTTTATTAACAGGACTGGGGAAAGTACAGAACTTTGTTCCTGTAAAATAAAAGTCTAAAATCCTGATCTTATCTTCTGCCCTTTCTCACCTTCCAGCTGAGAATACTGGAAAAGATTGGATTATCAGAATAATAAGGAAATAATGGCAGGAATGTGCAGTTTGCAGGTGTTGTATGGTCACTTAGGGAACCACAGCCTGTGGTATAAGTTAGACCACATCCAAAGGCTGTAATGATCATTTTCTCAGTTCCAGAGGTTGGTCAAAACATCATTTTGAAAATGAATGATTTATAGTTGGCTCTTTGTCAGCCTTCCACCTCTCTGCCTGCAAGAAGTAGAAGACAGAAAAGGAAGAAATCCAGCCAAAAAATCATGTCCCAGCTGCGTAGTACACTTACAGATTGGAAGACTGTGATTTTTTCAAAGAAATAATGGGCGAAGAATTTTGTTAGGGAATACAACATTACAGAGTAATTGTAGCAAAATATTAATCATCTTATTTTTCCAGTAAAAATGTATTATAATGGGATTAAATTCAGATAAAAAAATGTGTTAAAGAGTTAAAACATTATACTTTCTGTAGGATTTTTTCCATTAAAGGTAGAAAGAACTGCAGATGGAGAAGTGTGTGCTTGCACTAAGTATTATACATCACATTACTTATGTAACTATATATTCTGTGCATATAAGGAATTATTTAGCAGCACATATGTTAACATATGACTTTTAAAAATGCCAGCTATGAAGCTAATAACAAATAATACCACTAAAAAGGCAGCCCCAAGAGGCAGAATATACTTGGTATGTAAGCAAAACTATCAGGTTGAGGATATGCTGCTCTTTAGCATTAAATGTTTATTTCTAATCTGAAGCAGGAGGTATCATACTAGAGAATTAATCACTAGTGATATAAACCTTTATGAGTCTATGCACACTTCTGCCATCAAGTGCATCCAGCCTGTTCCTGGAAGACAGAGCTATAATCACCATGGGGCACATTATCTTATGGTAAATGTAATTCTTACCAGTCCCTTGAAGAGTCTTGTCCATTTGTGTGTGTTCATCTCGTGGAGAGCTGCTACAGATGAGAGCCCTGGAGGAAAGCAGATTTGTGCTGGGAAGGGCACAGGCTCATCTGCATGAGGAGCAGAGACTTGTGTTGAAGACAGTCTCTTGTCCTTGAAACAGCTGAAAGATCATTTCCTCAACTCAGCATCTTCTTTCTCACTGTGGATTTGCAGAAGAGTGTGAAATATATATATATAAAAATCTATGTGAATATGTTATTTTTTTCCAGTGGAAGTTTCTGGAAATCCTAGAATGAGATTAAGACACATGTAACATGTCATCACACAAAAATTAAATGAAAAAACAAAAAGCCAGTAAGTTTTAAACTTGTTCAACCACTTGAAAAAAAGGAGTTTTAAAACCTTCACTGCCAGTAACATGGAACAGGTTATCCAGAGAAGCTGTGGATGTGGATCCCATCCCTGGATGCATTCAGGTGTTGGATGGGGCTGGGAGCATCCTGCTCTGGTTTATGGTGTCCCTGCCCATGGCAGCAGGATGGAACTGGATGATCTTTGAGGTCTCCTCCAACCTAGGCCATTCTGTGGTTCTGTGATCGTATCATTTCACTTAATAGGTTAAAATATCATGTTTCTGCTCTGCCTGTTTAAATAGTTTCATGGTTGAGTCTGAAATGAGCCACTTAAGTTGCAATTATTGATAAGTAAAATCTATTTGCATGTAAATAAATACAAGAGGATTCTGCTTTTAACATTGGACCACGTACAGGAAAGAAGGAAGGGTCTGGCCTAGCAACTGCTGGGTGTGCACCAGAATTATCAAAGGAGCACCAAACCCAGCTGATTCTCAGATGGTCTCTGGGAACTTTCAGGCATGACAGCTTTATTAATTTAATAAAAAATATGTAGTAAATGTGATGGCAGAATATAAGTAAATGGCAGATACATGAGAAATATGTGATAGAAGACAAATAAATTGTAAGATAATGCAAGACGCAATTCTAGGAGAAGTGAAATCCTTTGGCATAGAAAGAACCACAACACACTCTGGATTTCAGCTACCAAACACCTGGATTTTATTAGGCTGTGTGATCAGCAATCCATCATTTCACACTTATTGCTAGTGAATTAATGGATTCTGTGTAATGAACCAAACACAGAGCAAAGTTCTGTGTCTCAGCAAGACACAGGGACAGAGCCTCCAGAAGAGATGAAGTCAGAAACAGAGTTTGGAGCAGATAATTATGGTTAACAGAGAAACAGTTACATGAAACAACAGGAGTGAACTCCTGGAACGGCACCTCTGGCTATTCAGGGAGAAATATCCTGGGAAACAAAACACAGTCCTGGGAGGTTTGTTTGTTACTCCTTGCTTATGACTGTAGTTCACAGAATCACAGAGTGGTTTGGGTTGGATGAGACCTTAAAGCTTGTCATGTTGCTCTTGATGTCACTAGCCACATTTCATTCCATCAGGGCTTTATCTTTCCTACCCCAGTCCCTGGCTGCTCAGACAATTTCTCTGCGTCCTCCCAGCTGGCTGCCACGAAGAGAAAGGTGAAGCAATGGGGCATAACATGTACATAATTCCAAATGAATTGGGTAACTGTGGCATTTACTGAAAGAAGATGGAGAATAAAGACACTGTGTTAGTCCAATTTTAAAAAACAGTCACGATATCATCTCTAAGGCAGACACTGGGATGGGAAAAGTTAAACGTTTCCACATGAGCAGAGCAATTTCCACAGTCACGCTTTTCTTACAAAACCTATCACTTTATAATTTTTTAATTAGGCTGGTTTAATTTATTCATGATTGTTATTAAATTTACAATACTTTTCAGTTCTTAAATAATTCCTGTATTTTATCCTGAGGCAAAATCTCTTTCGCCTCTGGCACTTAAACTCAAAGCCTTCTCATTCATCTGCAATAACTACACTATCTGGCTTGAAACAAAAGAATAAATACATGGTGCCACACAGGGCAGACTCCAGCAGTGTTATAATTTAATACTTCAGCCACTCATCTTGGGAATAGTTTGAGCCATTCATCAGTGTGGAAGCTTTACTTCGTGTTGTCACTGGGGCATCTCTGTGTTATCCAGTGATCCAACTCAGACAGTCATGTTCAGGGACCAGTTCCTTTTGCTCCTGCCCATTGATACAGGCTCTTTTACAGGGCAGGTCAAAGCAAAAATCTGCTGCCTGTGCTTTGAACCATGCACCCAAAAAGCCTCTCTTTGTTCTGTTATCAGAGCAGAAGCCTTAAAGGTTGTAACAAGTCATTCAGTAGGAGAGAGCCTTAAATGGGGTAACTAACATTTTTCACCTCTCTTTTCCTTTTTTTTTTTCTTTTTTGCTCTCTACAGTAGTATTAGTCTAGATAAATCCATGGATTAAGACTCAAGAATTAGCAACATGAATAAAACAAAACATTTGCAGCTCATTTCTATTCTTTCTCCTCAGGAAAAATTGTGTGGATTGATGAGTGCTTTGATTTCTAAGGTTCTATTTGAAGAAATTGCTTTCCATTTCTTATTTTCTTTTTTTCTTAGAAAATATGTAGTCTGCTGTGTTGGTGAAAGCAGTGCAGGGCATTAACTTGATATAAAGCACAAGGTGCCAATGAATTTGATGACCCTTAGATTGCAGAAAAATCTTTGTCTCTTTCTTATACAGAGGTTATTCATGCAAGAGAAAAGATGTTTTCATCATAAGAACAAAGTTAAATATCCCAAATCTTCTTCCAGAGCTCTAGGTGTTCGCTTTGTTTTTGCAGATGTAACCCATTCATGCTGAAATAATACTCCTTGGTTCTTCATAGGAAACCCCAGAAGGAGCAAAAAAGAACATTTTTTCATTATGAGAATTTAAATATGGGGGAACAACTACAGCTTGTAGCTGTTCAAAGTCTTTATGGCAGTGTAGTCCATTTGACTTTTGCCCTCGACTGTTTTTTGCAGAGTTTTAGTTCTTTTTCCAATCAAATACAAGGAATAATGTGAGATCTGTGCCCCAGTCTGCCAAACTGAGGATTCAAGACCTTTTAGGACAGTAATGAAATTTTTTGTCAGTACAGCAGAGCTCCTGAGTTCTCTTCCTGAGAGCTGCACTCGGCTTTCATTTCATAAAAAGCTGGTTGGCTCAGTGAAAAAGAAATTCCAGTCACAAAATAAAACATATTTTGTGTCAGGGGACTTAGCAGTGGACATTTACGCTACCTGACTGTGATAAGGCAGGCAATGACTTTTCAGGAAAACAAGCAAGAGGAAGAATTGTTTGGCATTTTTCTATTAATTAATCTGCTTAATCTGCCTTCTGGCTTTATCCTCTTGTATGTAAAACTTTTTCCTACACCATTTTCACTAATATTTAATTTGTACAAAGATATTTTTATCTTTAAGGACAGAATCAAAAAAGTAGAAGTAATTTTTCTTTTTTAAGAGGAAATGTTGCTTCATTTTTCAGAAAAAGTACCTGGAAATCCTGAAAATGTTCTTTCTGCAAAATATCATATATTCCTGATCAAGGAAGGAACATTCTATTCCTTTTCTTTCCCAGGTACTGTTTCATTTCATGTTCTTGATGAAAGCAAAACATTTTACTACACCATTGTTTTGTTTGCTGATTTGGCAAATGTCAGATTATTTATGTTTATGACCCTGCACCTTGGGACAATTAGGTTCCTTTGGGTAAGAATGGATTTAATCTATAACCCCAAGCTTCAGGACCAGGTGGGAACCCATGTCTGGAAAATCTCCTGTCATATATCAGCTCTAAGACACTCTTTTAGACAAAACTAACTCATTCAGTTGTTGGGGTTTTTTTTAACATAAGCACATGTCAGTTATCACTTAGGGACTGGATTATGAGTCCAGGAACAGAAGACATTTGTTCCAGCCTGTCTTCAGCTGCAGAGCTTTCAGATTTCCAGCCTCCCCTCTCCACAGAGGTGATCTCGTGAGAAGACTTATTCTACTTTCACCATTCACTTCTCCCAGAATTATCTGGAAGAAACTTTCCTCTCTTGAGAAATTTCACCAAAAAAACCCCCATCAGGTTTTAAAATTTTAAAAAATTATAACGCCATTTTGTAATGTAAAACATAATTTCCAAGCTGTTCTACTGATGACTCAGTGAACTGAACGCTTCATGAGTTCCAGTGAGTTTTATCCTCACACGATCCTTGTGATGTAAAACAATCAAAACTAATTTTTCCAGTGGAACGCTACACAGAATCACGAAATCACGGAATCCTTAAGGTTGGAAAAGACCTACAAGATCATCAGGACCTACAAGATCATCAGGACCTACAAGATCATCAGGACCTACAAGATCACCAAGCTCATCCTCTGAGTGAACACCACCACGCCAAGTAAACCAGGGCAGCGAGTGCCACAGCCAGCACCAGTGGGACAGACCAAATGTTCCAGTGCACACCGTGAGCAAAGTGAGCTTGGAAATATCCAGTTCTTTTAAGTTGTCAGATGCCACTGCTCACTTGTGGAGCCACACCCCTTAAGTGCTTCTGGAAACAAGATTCTCAACAGAGACTGGACCAAGAGACCAGAGGAGGCAAGACAGGGACTGGTTACAGAAAGGTCAGGCTGGGTTAAATGCCTGGTCTGCACACTTTGATTGAGTTCCTTTAAATGGGCTGTGGGAAGCAGTGTGGTAACTGCAAAGTCAGTTTTTATTTGTTTTCCAAGGACTCTCCATGAGCTATTTGTCAACTGGGTTTTTCTATCTTTTTATCTTTTCTCTTTTCTTTTCTTTTCTTTTCTTTTCTTTTCTTTTCTTTTCTTTTTTATTTTCTTTTCTTTTCCTTTTCCTTTTTCTTCTCTTTTCTTCTCATTTTTTTCCTTTTCTTTTCCCTTTTCTTTTCCCATTTCTTTTCCCTTTTCTTTTCCCTTCCCTTCCCAGAACTTCCTGGAACTTCCCTTCCCTTTCTTTTTACCTTATTTTTATTTTATTCATTATTTTTATTTTGTTTCTAATTTCTTTGGGGGTTTTTGTGGTTTTTTTTTCTCTTCCTTCTACTTCTCTTTTGTTCTTTTCCCTCTTCTTTCCCTTTTCTTCTTTGCAAAAACACTTTTTAGGAAGCAAAGAGAGAAAATCCCACCAGAAGAAAAGAAGTGATTTCCTGTGGGCAATGTCACTGCTAATATGAGGTGCCAAAAAGCAGATGTTGGTTGCTTCAGGCTGCCCTATGATATTTTTTCAATCTTTGACAGTGCATCATGGGGACTGGGAGAACTGTATTCATTCAGACATCATTCATAAGGACCTGAAGTTGGTAACAATATTGCAAAATGCATGCTGTCCTGAATAAACTGCTCAGTAATAGCCTTACCCTCCACACAAGGCTTTCAGCAGGGCTCCAGCTGAACGAGACATGTAATTCAGAGCAGATGAAGCATAAAAACCCATAAATATTGTATGATGGCTGCAAAAGGATCATGCATGACTGCATACATCCTAATTGTCCTTGGTTTGTATGTAGATTCAGCAGTGCAAACACCAGGGCCGTGCCATGAGCACTACCAGCATGGATTTCTAAACTAACCTCAGGAAACAGTGTGGGGAAACAATGCTTGATTATTAGTGCATGATTTTGACCCAGAAAGAGCTACCCAAGTGTTCATCTGGCAGCACAGCACATCAGGCTCACTGTCTGTATGAAAGGAACTATTTCCGAAGGAAAACAACAAAATATAAGCAGAAGAAAAAATCGCAAAAAATCAAATAAGGTGTGTAAAAGATGGGTGTTGCACACACGAAATGCACAGGAGGCTGTGCTGCAGGGAGGGTTGCCATGGAGACTGAAGGATGGCAGTCAAAATGCAATAGGATCTGAGAATGAGGTGCTGGGAGCATCCCAAACCGACCCTCGGCTCCCACAGAAGTAGGGGCAAGTCGAGAGCTGTCCCTGTGTATTGCTGGCACTGGGCAAGATGAGACTGGGACAGGCAGCAAGAGTGGCACAGGAGCCACCAGGAGGTATCACCTTCACAGGAGATGTTCCCCAAGAAGCAACCATCCCAGAGAGAAGAGGGTTTCATTACTGCTCACCGAGAATGCTGCCTGTGCACAGCTTTCCTTTCTCAGAATGAGGAGTAAATGACTTGGCCTTTTAAATAAAATATCTTACCTCAGCTAGTCTGGCTGGTGAATCATGAGGCCTGTGTCCTACTCCCACCTCTCATAAAACCTTCCCTTTCTACAACAGGGAATATTAAAAGAGTTGCTGCTTCTTCTCTTGTAACTACAACCCCTGCTGGAGCAGGGAGTGACCAGGGTGAGAGTGTTATTGTGGCCAACAGAGTACAGAGGTGACAGCCCCGTCCTCTGTCCCCACACAGCCACGGCAGAGCACACAGTGGGGCTGTCACAGTGACAGGCACTCACAGGTTGTCACAGTGGGTTTAAACCTCCACCTCGAAACAGGACTGAAATCCTGTCCCTCCCGAAATCAATCCTATGAGAGTCCTTCGAAGAGCTCCGTGAGGCCACATTTCTCACATCAAATATTAACTCCAGCAGAGGAGATGCTGTTTGCATGGCCAGCAGGCCCCACTGGGGCTTTGGGGACTGAGGCTGCTTGACCCCAGGTGTTCTTTCCTGATGGGTTTTCATGTTCACCATGACCCAGCTACCCGAGCCCACACAGAATCCCACTGACCAAACGGTGCCAGTGGTAGGATTCAGGTGGATGTGAGGATCCCTCATTCCTAAATCAAATCACTCTTCTCTCCCTTGCCCCAAATGGTGACACCAAGCTAAAACATGGCTGATAGAAAGCCAGACCAGTTACATTGATGGGTCTTTTTTCTTTGTGAAGGGTCTTCTTTCTTTCTTTTCTTCTTTTCTTTCTTTTTCTTCCTTTTGACTTTTAAACAATTTTTCCTTTTTCCCTTTTTTTTTTTTTTTTTTTTTTAAATACAACTCTCATTTTTCCTGTTGCTGAGTTTTCTAGCAAGGGAACTAACTGTCTTCCTACATGCTAGACCCTGGGAATTAAAGGATGTGTTTATAGTGCAATAAGGCAGAATCTAGAACCCTGCAGGTAAATAGGGAGTGAACTAATTTATCAGTATAGATAAAATGATAGGTGTAAGTGGTGGTAAAATTATCTAATCAGTAATTGCTTGTTAAAAAAATTCTAAAAAAAAAAGCCAAAGAAACAAAACCCCAATTGCAGTTCCCACAGCACTTTCAAAGACTATAGTCCTGGAGAAATTCTCTCCCTACAAGAAGCTGAAGTTTCATGTGCACAGCACATCTTTCAGATCTAGTATGGAAACAGTATTGAAAGAATTACCTGTTATTAAAGGAAAATTATTGGGACCACTTTTGGTCCAAAATTACAATATGTAGTTGATTAATGGGGCATGCCCACAAGGTGAAGTAAATTTTATAAATGAAACCCTGAAAGCTGCTAAAAAATTCTTAAAATGCCTAAGAACTATTTTTCTCTGAACAGTTGTGATGGATGTATGAGACCATTTATCACAGCCAAGAAGTTTATGGTTTTTAATCAGGTAAGAAAGTTAAACAGTAGAGAAAACTTATACATAAATTTCTAAATCATTGAAATTATTTCTTGTTGTGCCTATGGAAAAGCAACTCCTTCCACATATTACTAAGTTGTGCTCTCCTTTTGGTTTGTCAACATCTCTCTGAGTAACAGAATATTATTTCTTGCAAATCATCCTATCATGCACACATAAATAAAAGATAGTAATCACCTGCTCCCTGTAAATAGTTCTGCTTATCAAGTGTTGGGAGTTTTTTAACTTGTTTTTAATTTTAAAAATGCCCATTTGGAAAATGCGTATCAGTAACATGCAGTACCAAACTCTTCTGAAGTTACATATGCAGATATTTCTTGTGCCAAAATGAAGGTGATATAATCAATCTGAATCCTCTTTTTCCTCTCTATGCTTCCATACAATCTTTAACTGTGTGTAATTCTTTTTCCTCACCATAGGAATTCAGCCTTTTGCAATCAGCATTTTGGTTGGTTATTGAGGAAATGTGAGCAAGAGACCTGAAGATCTCACTCAGAAGTTTGGGTTGTGTAAATCTGTTTGAATTCAAGGTTTTCCAGATGAAATGCAGAAGGAGTCCTTAATGTTCTCTATATTCATGATATAAATTTATAATCCATACATTTCATTAATTGCTGTAGTTTACCTATTGAATTAGCAGATCTAAGGGAGTTGCTTTAGCACCAGACCCTAAAGATTACCAAGCTGTTGCTCCAGTGTTTCCTCAATATTCCATTTCTTCCAAGTCCATCACAGTCTGTGCTGCTTCAGGAAAATCCATATTTTGATGACACGGTGGATTGACCCTATTTTTACCCTTGCTAAATGGAATAAAACATAATACAGTTGCTTTATAAGCTAATTATCCTGGTTCATTCAGTGTTTTGTGGCTTAGATGGTCGTATTTTTGACCCCACATCACCTATCTATTACAAAATCTCTTGTTATACACAGAATCTGTAAAAAATTGGGAGCTTTGAATCTTAAATCCTTCAAAACTAGCTAGACTCGGAAACATGACAGTGCCTTGTGAAGAAGCACATATTTTTAAATAAGGGAAAAACCTGGGATTTAAAAAATTCACACATTTTCTATTCATCAGGTTGTCATCCCTATGTCAGACTTTGGCAAATTTTTGCTGGAATCTGACTACTATATCATCAGTGAGAGGTAAAAATAAATACACATCAAGTGTGGCTTCTTCTTCTCGTTGATACTAATCAACCACCCCACCTGCCTGGGATCTCAACCCATGCAGGCATCACTGTTCAAGTTGTTGGTTTTGGCACCTTGCTTTGATTGCAATCCCTCCCTCCACGATGTGTGGCTTGATCCTTTGCATACCCAAAGAAGCTTTCAAACTCTTTTAGAAAGTGGCAGGCTTTAAAAAATCGTTTACCCTGTTCCTGTTAGACTTGTGATTTCTACAAGATATCAGCCTTCAACTTTGCACTGTTATTGATCACCTGCTTTTCCTATCAACACTTCTACTCTTCACATCCACTGCTGAAAAAGTCTCTCTAAACATTTGTGAAGACCTTCTATTATCAGTTTCAAATCATTTTTTTAAAACCTGCCTTGTCTCAGATTACCTATTCCTCCAGTTTTTTACCAGCTACAGGGAAAGTTTTGGGTTTTTTTAAACACAGCTTTCTCAGTGTCTATTTAAATTTGTGTGTTTCTGCTGGGATAACTCACCAGATGCTCTTTGTTGTCCTAAAGAACACAAACACCATCCTTTTTCTCCCTTGCAACACTCTTTCCTATGCATTGATCTTTGATTAGAGCTCTTAAGGCTACAATCAAGGCTTGAGTGATGAAATTAAGATTAATATTTATAACAATTTTGGCATAGTAAGCCTTTAAGAAAAATTACCAATTGTTTTGGAGGATGACCTGTGACCTTAGGTATTTAAATCCCAGCTGCCTCAGTCCTGTGACTTTAAATATTTAAATCTCAGCTCCCTCAAGGAATGAAATAACTACCCCAAGGAATAATGCACTTGATGATGAGTAGACCAAGTCACTTTGTGGATATACTTTTATTCCTTTCTATGATTTATGACACCACAGCATCAGTCCTTACAGCTCCACAGCTGTTTGAATATAAAGCCTGAGTTTCAGCACAAATCCTGGCATCTATCCTCTGGAGGGGCTGGCAAGGGAAAGCCTTGCTCCAAAGCACACTGTGCTCTCGAGTTTCAGTCCAGCAGTCTCTGCTTGAAGAGCTGCACTGCTCAGAATCATCATGGGGACCTGTGATGTGGTCAGCAGGGTATGACAAAAAAGGCAACTGGAAGAAGAAAAGCAGAAATGGACTAAAGCAAGCTGAGAACTGTCGTTAAAAAACACCCAGGCAGTGGTGGGAGCTGTCATGGCACTCCTTAGGGATGCTGGGGGACATATATCAGAAAGGTCTGGGTTATTTGCTTGAGACAATAAATAAAGAAATAGGTACTCAAGTAAAAGCACTGAGGAAGCTTTCCAAAGATGTGTGGATCAAAAAGCACTTCAAAACCAGACTCACATTCAGATCTGTGGGATGTGTTTGCCAAGTAACAAAGGACTGCAGTTCCCTTCATGTGAGGGAAAAGATTTGTTTCCTTCTTCAAGGTAAATAAACCCAAAGCACTTGCAGATTCCAGGACGCTGAAGCCAGACCTGATACAACTGCTGGCTGGTTCACTCAGGATTCCTGCAAATACCTTGGGCTATCTCCTTGTTACCTGCCAGTTATTATTGCCAGAGCATTTATGTGGTTATTCAATTTGTTTAACTGATCTGCAGGAAATAGGCATTTTTATTTTTTATTTTTCTTCTTGAAGTGGAAAGTATTCCTTCCTTCTAGAGGAAAAATGTTGGAGAGACACATAATGCTCTTAAGACATCAAAAAGATTAAAAAGTGCCTGTCCAATACAGACAAAAACAAAATGTACTCACTTTGTTAAGTTTATACAGAGCTGCTTCAGAGCACTTCCAGCCTGCCTGCTTCAATTAAAAAAACTCACCATAAAATAAACAATATCATATTTCTCCTATACCTTTCATTGCCTACATCCTCCATGGAGGTCAAATGGGACAAGGCATTAATATGGAAATTACAGGAATAATTCTAGGACTTCACCAAGGAGATCTTGGAGCTACAAAGTCCCCTGCAGAACAAAACAAACTATCCCACTCTGCAGTCTCACACCTTTATGCATATAAACATCTGGAATACACATCTCATAAATGATTGTCCTGCAGAGAAATACTGTATGTGCTCAAAGCATGCACTGCAAGTAGTGAAACTGCTTTGTCATAAGACTGGACATTAAAATTTCTTCATGAAAAGGCTGGTCAAACATTGGAATGGACTCCTCCAGAGAGTGAAGTCACCATCCCTGGAAGTGCTCCAAAAACACATAAATGTGGTGCTTAGGGACATGGCTTCATGGTGGCCTGGCAGTATTGGGTGAGTGGTTGGGCTCCATGATCTTAGAGGCCTTTTCCAACCTAAACAGTTCTGTGATTCTGTAAGAAAAACAGATTAGAACATATATTAATTAGGTAGAGTGAGGACTGCACTCTTTTGGTGGCTTTTTTTTAGGATACAAAGCCATAATTTCTTACCCATTGAATAGTTCCACACATCAAGTGAGATATTCCATGACTTTTTTTGTTGGGGAAGAACCACACAGAAAATTTTCTGTGAACATAGCTCAGCAGAGAGCAGGAGCGTAAGAGGCAAAGTTGGGGCCTTTGAGTCTTCTTAGAATCACGTAACTTTGGTTGCAACAAAAATTTAAGATGCAGGAAACTACTAATCACTAGTGCTGCTAGCTGTACAGCCAGAATAGGATTGGAATAAATGTGTGATGACCAAGAAGTTCTGCTGTGCAGTGCTGACTTGTGCTGGAGTGTTTCTGCCACCAGCAGCCTCCAGAGGACACTAAATCAATATTTTCTATTGACTGTGGGAAGTTGTACAGTTATGACCACCAGACATTGCTCCCTTGGTCACTTTATCACTTGCCTCCTCACGCTTGGCCCTGTTGTTCCTCTGCCCTTTCCCACCCTCTCAACACTGCTGCAGGTTCCTTTTCCAGACTGAGGCAGGGTAGATATTTATTCTGTGTCTAAAAACATTTCTTTGGGGAAAATAACTGCATTAATCAATTTATTCCACCTCCCCTTTCCTCACAGCCCTTTAGCCTAAATGCCAAACGCAGTAAAAGTTAGAACATCTGGTTCTGTGTCATTTTGTAAGGCAGACATGGGCTTTAAAAACAGGATTCTCTTCTTATACTGGACCTATTGCTATAGCAGTTATGAAGTGCACAAGTCCTTTACAACCCTAATAAAAATCTCCTGCTGTAGTAAATCAGATTTTCCACCAAAACCTTGTCTTGCTGTATTCCCATTTTGTCAATCAAGGTGGCACCTCACGTGCCACAGGAGTCAGATGGACTCTGACCTGACTTCAGCTTTGGTGTGCACAGTCAAATTCCATTTCCACCAAAACCAGATCATTCCCTGCTGACTGTAGAGTATATCCCTGAACAGGGAGATGGGATTGTTTGCCATCAGAGTATCAATGTAATACATAGATTTTTTTTTGCTTTTGGTCCTTGAAGTGCATCTACTGCTGGTGCAAAATTTTTACCTGCAGATTTCCTGTAGGTGACATGAATTAGATAATAATAATAACAACATGAAATAAGGATTACTTGAGTTTAGCATTAGAGGAATGTAAAACTGTGAGCTGCTGTCTTCCCCTTCATGGCATTCCTCTCATTCCATGAGATCAAGTATTTTGTCTTTTGAAATATTATCAGCCAAACAGATGGCAAGAGCCCAAGTGTGCCTCACTGACAGGTATTTTCAGAAAGCTTTTCATTAAAGGATAATGGGATAAATGCAACATTCAGCCACATGAAGGTACAGCCAGCCTGTGCCACTGGAATTACTCCACATATAAGTTGGGAAAAAACCCAACAAAGCAGAATTTGGTCCATTATCTTTAGGATTAATGCCTAAATGACATAGATCTGTCAGCTTTTCCTGCAAATGTAATTGTATTGCACTTTATTATGGATATTATTAATTAACACTCCATTTGCAGGTGATCTAATCAGTTAATATATGCCTTTGAAAAATGTAATATTGCCCTACTGCAAATGGATGTTTAAGCTGACTTGTAGAAATCTATTTCTGGCCCTTTTCATTCCAATATTCCTATTTCTAACTTCATTGCTTCAACATTTGGCAGGGAACACTTAGACTGTGTCAGGCATCCCGTGATCAGTATCCATGGGCTAAAAATGTTGGGAGAAACCAGTGTGAAAGCTGCAGGGTTTCCTCGAAAAGTACTAGCTCTCTGTTTGAGCTCCCTCTCAAACAGCGTATTTGACAAGCAAAAAATTAAATAAATTATCAACAGTTTTGCTAAGATGCATTCCTGTCAGCATGAGTGAGTTCTCACAGATTTTGAATGGACATGTATGTAGATGTAAATTAGGAGAGAAAATGAATGGGAAGTGCAACATAATCCATTTAGGAGAAGTTCTTCATTTATGCAGAAATAATAAAGAGTCTCAAATTCATGATTAAACATAAAAATTATGAGAGACCTTTACTCCTCCTCTGCCAGTATTTCCACACTTCTTGCTTTGTGTGAAGCTGTAATTTGTTGATTAAATTAACATTTTCTATAGGCATGTTCATGGAATGAGCAGCAAGGGTTATTACAGTCTTAAAGCAGTTTCCTTGGCATTTTACAAGGCAAGCATAAATCGCATTTCGAATTTCAGAGTTTCCACTTCCCTTGAGGGCCTTCAGTGAGAAATGTGCTAACTTAAGCAAAAGAAAATGAAATGCCTGTATTTTTGGAGCACTATTGGAAGAGTAAAGAAACTACAGGATGAAGGAATATTTGGGAAAAAACCCAGCATGAATACCTTCACCCTAGTTGTGTGGCCTAGAATTTAGGTATTTTGCTAAATTTAGAAACATTGCAATGGTATTTATTGATTTACCAGATTATTATCCTGCTTTCTGTACTGCCTTAGAAAGAAGACTGAACCATATTTATAAAAGATTAAGGAGTAGAATAAAAAAACTATCTGAAGTACAAATTAAAAATTTGTGAGCCCAGGTATTCTCAAGCAGTTGAAACCATTCAACAGCACACCAGACTATCAGCAGTACATTACAGTGTCATTCGTAGATCACTATATAAATATTCATATAGAGATATAAAAACTGTTTAATCACAATTTTTTTTTACAAGAAAAATAGAGACAAAGCATCAGTAAAGAGGGACAGTTATAAGTATGTGGAGGTGTTGTAAATGCTCAGGAAAAACTTTGCAGTTTAGACAGAGATATTTTAATGGCTTAACCACACATAACTAAAATGTATTTTATGCTTCCATTAGAATTATAGAATGGTTTGGGTTGGGAGGGACCTTAAAGATCATCCATTCCACTCCCTCTGTCCATAGGACACCTTCCACTATCCCAGGCTGCCCCAAGCCCCGTCCATCCTGGCTGTGGACACTTCCAGGGATGGGGCAGCCACAGCTTCTCTGGGAAACCTGATCCAGGGCCTCCCCACCCTCCCAGGGAGAAATTTCTTCCTAATATCCAATCTAAACCTGAGCTCGAAAAATTCAGGCACAAGTACATATTTCAACAATGACAGTAACTGGAACAGTTTATTTCAGCATCCCTTAAAATAATGCCCCCAGGACTGGGACTCAGCTCTAGCTGAACATCCACCCATAAGCACCATCTTTGCTATCTCAGATCCTTTTCCTTATCATGGTGTAGGTATGGCTACAGCTGCTTCTTCTACTCAGGGTCCTGTATCTGTTTGCCAGTCACAACCCAGTTCATTATGCCTCTCCAGCACACCTCTACTCCACGAGGAGCACATCTGAGATCATCCTTTGGAGCCAGGCTTGCCATGCATGCAGACAGATGATTTGTAGCAACAAAGCTGGATTTGGAACAAGGCTCCAATGATTTATCCATAAGGCTAGGTGGGATTGTGAGTTTAAATCTACTGCAACAGCTTCTTTCTTTCCACTGTGGGATAGATAAACAGCAGCATGGAAGGAAAGCAAAGTACTCCCAGACCAAGCCACTCTCATCCCAGAACAGTCAGTCCTGGTTATTACTGCACTTCCAGAGCATGATATCTTCCAGAATGGAATTTATAGGCACCTTGAGTACCTCCTTGCAAAAAGAGAGGAAAATGAGTCTAGTGGGGCAAAGATTTGCCTTGCATAACCTCATGATTTTTCAAGTCTCCTCTAAAAGCCAGGTTACACTGGCTGCATGATGCCAAAGGGTTGATGAGAGTCAGAATTCTTCTGGAAAAGGGAATGAAAGTGAAATACCAAAACTATGCTGAAAAAGAAGAGAAGGCAGAATTTGTCCCACACACATTTATGTCAGTGGTACACATAAATATAAAGACTATGCCAGTTCCATACCCAGCTGGCTCTGCTGCAGTAGCTCTCTCCTTTCAGACTCCTGGCTTGCACCTTACTCTTAGCTGCTCTTCATTTCTTTTAGCTTCACTGGGCCAAGTTCCAATTACCTGGAGAGAAAGTGGGATGGGAGGCTGAGAACATGCACAGAAATAGCAGTTGAATCTTGATGGACCTAGCAACAGCTGCATAAGCTTCATTCCCATAAAATATTATTACTTTTTCATCTTCAGATAAACTAATGTGACATGCAGTGACTGGGATGGATGAGACAAATGGTAATGGATAAAGATGCCACTTTACTATACCCAGTGGATGTAACTGGGGAGTTGCAGTTTGGTCTTTTTCTTTTTGCATATAATATCCATTGGATATTGGATTGGATATTTTCTTTATGTCAGTTTTGGTCTCGTTGAAGAGAATGACTTGTAAATTTAGAAAAAATTGCTTTGCTTGATATTCATTTCTTCATTACCAGAATAGATTTTGAGTACTTAAAAAAAGCTTTCACAGAATGACTGCTTGAATGAGTGAAGTAAAAAAAATAGCAACAATAAAAAACCCTAAATACAATCAAGAGAGATTATAAATGTCTCATTAAAATTGATGACAAAAGCTCACTCCCCCTCATCAGCATCCAAATCCTTAATCCCAAAAAGGAATAGGACATTAAAAAGCTTCCTTAAAATTAACATGCTACCAAATTTTTCCTTCCAAGCCCATGCAACCATAGAGGCCCATCTCCTGCAGAATTATCAGTGTTTATCCACCAGGAATTACAACTGATTTACAGCCACGTGTATGAAAGAAGCAACAAAACTAGCAGGTGAACTTTTCCATAACACTAACAACAAGAACTCCTTTGTGTAATAATATTTTCCACTTTTCTACTTCAGCAGCCATTTCAAACAGTGTAATTTTGCTAAGTGCTGACTAAGAGAACATGATAACTGTCTGCAAAGGATATTAGGAAAGGAGAGTAAAATTTTAGGTCCTTCAGGGGAGCATAACTAAAAGTAAGGGAATGCAATCAAAACTAGAAAAATCAGTGGCCCCATCCTCTTAACACCCACCAAGTAATGTCACACTTCCTATTCTGAGTCCCTAACTAATTGCTATATCTGGTTTTTGATAACAATTGTCAGGTATTTATAAAGCACCATGTTCTTGCCCATTGCCAGGTGAGGCAGCATTAATGGACTGGGCTCTGCAGGAAATGTGAGTCCATACTGTGTGTTTACAGGAGTAAGTCATTAGGATATCTAACAGCCTAATAGGAATCAACTTTGAAATGTGTAATTTTGTGTAATTAATCTTACAAGCGAAGTGTGAAAACCCAAGAACTGAGGCTGTTGGACAGCACCTGCAGTGAAAAAGCTTGGTGCAGTTGTTTTAGAAGTCCTTCAATCTGAATATTTTTCTATACACCCTCCAGGCCATTTGCAGGCCGCCAGAACCAATCATCCAATTTCCAGTGCATTATTAGAGCCTTTTTCCTGAGTGCAACCTGGGAAACGGCTGCTGATTACATGGATTTTTCAGGCAGTGGCAAGAGGCTATTTTGTGTCACTGGCTTTCTGGGCCGCCCCACAAGGTGACAGATGCTCATGTGGAAATGACCCAGAGGAAATTGCTACAGACTTCCTTCAGGTCCCTGGAAATGATGGTATCCAGGAGCAGCAGCAGATTTACCCTGGGCTGCCACCCAGTTTGAGCCTGGGTTTGAGGGATATGCCTTGGACAGAGGTCTACAAGGAGCAGCCTGCAAAGTAGGTCAGTGGCAGAAGCCTGCTGCTGGCTGACATCTGCCCAGGCTCTCCTCTGGTCCAAAGAGCCACTGAACACAGGTTCTGTGCCTTGTGGTCAGCTGTGCTGGACCTGTGCAGTAGATTTTGGTGCATAGTAGTGGCATCTTCCCACTTCAAAGGGATATTTAAGACCTGATCTGCCCGATGGAGGGAGAGCACAGCTCAGGCAGAAGCCCAACAGCTGTAACCAAATAAACCAAGTCTCATCATCTGCCTTTTGTTGTGAAAACACCAGATCACAGAACTCACATTAGATACAGAAATTGGATATTAGACATTAGAAAAGTCTCTGGATTCTAATGAAACCTCAGGACTTTAGGTCCTCTTCAAATTAGCACAATTTTTTACCTGAATGACTGCAACTAAGGAGAGATAGGTATGCACTTAGCTGCAGAAAACTGAGGACTACTCTCCTTTTGGGAAGCTAAACTTTGTTTTTTTCAGTTGTGCTTCATCTTCCTTATTCCTCCTCACATGCATTAGCTCCTACCTAAATCCTTCACACTGCATTTAGAACCAAATAAAGCATTAATATGTTCATCTGTGTGAAATGTTCTCTTAACTATTACCTCGGGCAGTCATTTAGTTGGATCTGATAGGGGAATGCATTGACATTGTTAAGGTTAATGACCCAGTGATTAACAATGCACATTTTGCAGCTCAATGCTCCCAGCCACTGTTTCAGAGTAATGTGAACAACGACATGTATATTATGCTACAATATATGGAATGGACTCTTTCTTCCCACATAATAAGCACTGTAAAAGAAATCAGCCCATGCTGAAATTGGTAGTTTGAAAAGATGGACACAGTTTTATACTTATCAAAAATGTGAGGAATCTCACAAAGCTCATAGATGATATTATATTAATCCTGATTAGCTCATAAAACCAGTCAGCTTATATATAATTCGTGTCCCACCGCATTGAGCTAAATCACCCACAATTTTAAAAAAGATACTTTTTATACCCATAATGATGTCTTACTAAAGCTGTAGTGCTACACTGGATCATCCACAGCACAGGTCTGAGCTGAGCTGAAGATGCACTCGAGTGCATTTCTATGCAGGGCACAGGGTACAACCTGTGTGCTGAGCATGGGCACACAGCCGTGTTGGCACGTGGGCAGAGCAGAGGGAAGAGCCCCCAGAGCTGAAATTGCAGAGTGAGTGGGGGATGTCTCAGCGTGTGCACCATGCTGGCTTCACTGCTGTTACACAGGTGAACCATCCTCCAAAGTGGGATCTGTCTTCGAGCACAGCAGTGGCAGCTGCAACAAGGCTCCT
The DNA here is from genome assembly GCA_013398275.1 of Promerops cafer. NCBI lineage: Eukaryota > Metazoa > Chordata > Aves > Passeriformes > Nectariniidae > Promerops > Promerops cafer. Next base: position 22,580 of record VZSE01009570.1, read on the forward strand.
TCTCCTGGAGTACCAGGTGCTGTGGATATCTTTGACTCTCACAACAGATCTCACAGCAGTAATCTCACTCAGTGTCCTTTAAAAAACAGAATTTCCTCTCTTAGGTTTATCACATTGTTTTGAGAGCACTGATATCTACAAACAGCATAACTGGAAGAAATGTTATTATTGCCATTTCAGGAATGCAATCCCCATCTGAGTACTCCAAAATCATTTATAAACATCAAGTAATTGACTAAGTTTCATAGCACCTCACTTTTATTATTAGCTCTGCATTTGCATTTTCAAGTATTTCACAGGATTCAAATCTGTGCTTGGACTTGCTTGGATTAGGTAATTTTCAGGTTAATTTTAGCCATAACATAATGAACTAAGCAAGTAATCAGGATAGTGGCAAGTTTTGCTAAAGAAGGACAGGAACAAGATCATGTTGTTAGTCATACCTGTCATGAAAGCATCTTAAAAGATTAGTGAATATATTTTTATTTATTTATTTATTCATTATAAATTAGGAGGTGAGTTGAGACATAACTGAGAACATATCAGTCCTATTTGGTTTCCAAATTTAGGCACTTGAATGTTCTGTTTTTCTGAAGGCCTGTTCAATACTAAGTTCTGTTTAATTAGTGGAAGAGGTAAGTTTTCACAGTCTCTTAAAGTTTTAACAGTCATTAGGTGATTAAGCATTAACTGAAGCAACTTTCTTAATTATTTAGTTAAAAATCATGGAACTAGGGACAAGATTCTCATTCACATTCACATTTTAGATAACTGCAGGAAAAGATATATGCTATAAATTACACAGTAGATATAAAAGGGTTAAAACATATGTTAGTTCATATATTATTATGTGTTCCTTTTGGAACAGGTTGCCCAGAGAAGCTGTAGATGAACCATCCCTGGAAGTGTCCAAGGCTGGGTTGGACAGGGCTTGGAGCAACCTGGGATAGTGGGAGGTGCCCCTGCCCATGGCAGGGGGATGGAACTGGATGGCCTTTAAGGTCCCTTCTAACCCAAACCCTCCTTTGATTCCAAAATATTCGTCCTGAATAATGATTTTAAGGGAAGGAATCCATCTCAAATGGTCACTGAAAAAGGCACATCTCAACAATCTGCATCTGAGCCCCACAATACTCACCTTTCCCTCACACTGGCTCAGGCACTACAAGATTTTAGAGGTCTAGGATGTCAGGAAGATGTGTGGGCTGAGGATGGGGCAATTCCCATTCCCCTACATCTCCCTGAAGCAGCATATGCTGCACCTGGCAAGCAGGCAGCAGGTCAAGGCATTCCAGTGGGATCAGCCTCAGAATGCACCTCAGTGCCACGAAAGGTCACCTCTGAACAGCAGATACAGAAAGCATAGGATAATCCATGCCAGTCATATAAGAGGACGAAACTTCATGAAGAGGAATAGCTCTCTTTCATAAGAAAGTCAGGATGAAAGGCTACAACTTGAAGGCATGGATCAAAGAAGAAGAGGTGGGAGACAAATGTTCTCTTCCACACTTGACAGACGTGGCAGATGCAGCCAAGACACTGGCAGTAAAACAGGCCAAAGACACAGAGCTGTTAAGCAAAAATGTCTTTTGTTTAATTCTCCCCCTTTACCTCTAGAATCTCACAGAAATAGACAAGGCTGCCTGACTCACTCTGGACTGCTTTTGAAATGGTATCTTAATAACTGCTTTACTGGCTCTGTACCTGCTCAGTGTTTGTGACATTTTCTGCTCAGGAATCCATAGCTTGTTTAATGTATGTGCAAATTTCCCTTGTTCCAGGACAGGGAATTTTGAGTGAAGCTATGAATAGATTAAATCTCTTCGGTCATCAACTTCATAGAATTATAAATTATTTAGGCTAGAAAAAACCTAAAAGATTGTGGAGTCCAACCCTTAACCTAACCCTTCCAAGGTTAGCACTAAACCATGTCCCTAAGCACCACATCTACACGTCTTAAATCCCTCCATGGATGCTGATTCCACCACTGTCCTGGGCAGCCCATTCCAAGGTTTGACAACCCTTTGGAAAGAGGATTTTTTAGTAATATCCAATCTAAACATCCCCTGGTGTAACCTGAGGCCATTTTCTCTTGCCTGGTACAATTTTGCACTGTTAAGTGCCTGCTTGTGCCAGGGCTATTGCAGCTCTCTAAAGTAAATTCTCCTCTACGACCTTAATGGTTGCTTGCAAATAATCAGAGAATCACAGAATGGTTTGGGTTGGAAGGGTCCTTAAAGACCATCCAGTCCCACCCCCTGCCATGGGCAGGGACACCTTCCACTAGCCAAGGTCCGGCCTGGCCGTGGACATTTCCAGGGATCCAGGGGCAGCCACAGCTTCTCTGAGCACCCTGTGCCAGGGCCTCCCCACCCTCACAGGGATAAATTTCTTCCTAATATCTAATCAAACCTCCTTCAGTTTGAGGCCATTCCCCCTTGTCCTGTCATTATATGCCCTTGTGAAAACAAAAAGTCCCTCTTCAGCTTTCTTGTAAATCCCTTTAGGTACTGGAAGCAAAGGACTTCAGGTGATCTTGTTAAAATTGTTCTCTGAATATTCAGTTATTAACAAAAAGCTTTTTGATTTTTATCAGTCAGATTTAAAAACAACTGTGATTGTTCTGCTTGTGATCTTTCCTTCTGCATCCAACACTATAAATTGATAGTTGAAACATAGGCCAAGTTTTACCCTTTTTTTTTTAGTCAAAGTTACCTTTTCATATCAAAACTGCATATTACCTTACCTACTGTCAAATTTCCTTAGTCTTTTACTTCATAAAAGCTAAATATATATTGAATTGAAATGTTTTCTATGATTCAGTATAACACATGACTAAGATATTGCTAAATCTTTGTAGTATTGGAGATAAGCTCTTTGTCTAACAAGGTCTTTGTAGAAGGATGTGAATTAAGTGGAGATAATTTATAGCAATGCATTCATCAGACATGCATTTTGGCAGCTATTTAAACAACAGTGTGGCAGCAAGTCAATCTTCCTTCCATCACAGCAGATACATGATACACTTCATTGTGCTCATGGCAAGAGTTTCACTCTCTTAAAAAAACCCCCATGGATATCTTTACAAAATTTGAAATGTATATCTAAAAAAAAAAAGCATTTTTTGGTCATTCCCCTGCCCAACATAAACATCTGGCAATTCAAATTGAGGACAAAGAGTTTGGGTTTCCATTTTCTTTTTCTTTTTTTCCTTTTCCCATGAGGTATCACATACTTTCAAGGCACAAGGTACATTTGACAGATAATTTAGATTTTTTCTTGTTAAAACCTCATTATGACACAGAAAATACATTATGTAAACTGAGGATCACAGTTCAACAGTCTTCAGAAACTTGCAGTGTTTAGTCAAAGGCTGTTGACCCCGCTTAATTATCCCTGGAAGATAATACAAAATTTAATGTGAGCTACCTGAAGCTTGCCTTAAAATCACCTGCTTATTGCTGATGCTCCCCCCCGCTAATGAACTCAAATAATCAGGCTTTCTGATTATAAAATTATTTATGATCTCAAAATGGAGTTTTAGAAAACAGTCAGTATACATGTGTGAATATGACATTTCCAATTCTGTCCCTGGAAGTAAAATTTCTCCAGTATCATAATGGCTGTGAGACCACACAGCAAAGATCAATTTAATCCAGAACCAAGTGTTTCCCTGAGCTAGTAAGATTAAGGTTAACTAGCATCCTAACCAGGACCCACTTAGAGATGGATAAATATGAAACAAATCTTAAACTCCTGATCCAAGACACCTGAGAGGCTTGGCTATTCAATCCTTTGCCTAAGGGCTAAGGTTCCACCAAAGATTTAGTTTTCTGAATAGATTAGACAGGCAAAGGATATTCCAGGTAATCAGGAGTGAGCCCACTTGCTCCATGAAGATACACTGCAAGGTACAGCAAGGAGGAGTCTGCACCAATAATCTCCATGGCTGATTTAATGGCCAATGACAACCACTTCTTGTTTTGCAAGGAGAGTGACCAGCACACCAACCACACCAATTATTAAAAGAAAACTGCAGAAAAGTTCAAAGCACTACAAAAACATTCAGCATTAGGAAACACTGCTATGTCAGTGCAGACAGGGGGGCTTTTACTCTTAATTGTGTTTGTAAATGATCTTCTATCACAGGCAAAAAAGCTGAGCACCAGTGAATATCTATAAGAAGCAGAAATGTTAATCGTAGTTAAATCAATTCTGCCTTCATCAGAGCAAACAAAATGCCACTTTCACTTTAACAAGCCTGCACAAACAAATTAATTCTAAATGAGGCAGCATCATCCTGCCAGTTCTCTTGCAGGGCTCAGTTCTACCTTCTGCTGCTTCTCTTACTGTGTTTGGAAATTTTCTTTCATGGGGGAAGGCAAGAATTCTACTGTGTGGAGACACCACACAGTAAAACACATACATAAAGGACATGAAAACCACATTGGCCTGAATGCATCTTATTCAGCTTTAGAGAATTAACTCAGGCACCTTTCCCCCTAGACTTTTGCTAGAAGAAGATGTTCAAAAGAAAGCAAAATGGGCATTTCTGAAGTGTGAATTAGATCTAGAGGTATACCCACAGAGTACAGAAAGGGCCTGGGTTCCCAAGGAACAAAATACTTCCTTGCGTAGGCCTGTAGTAAGCTGGAGTGGATTTAAGTGCTCCTGCATTTGAAGCACAGCCTTGAAATGTGGAGGATAAGACAGAAAGGGAAGGTGTCAACATTAAAGGCTATAAGATGTTTTGCACCATCAGAGTGGGAAGGTGAGTGAGGTGTGATGATCCTAATTTTAATACTAATATCTATCCTTTAAAGCAGAGACCCTGAGACCTCACTGGGGTGTTTATTCATTGCTTATTAAGAAAGTTTTCTAGTCTAAAATAACAAGGCAGAAATCAAAGGCATTATCCTTATATTAGAGGAAGGAAAATAGGACAGATTAAACAGTTTGCCTTAGGTGACCCATTAAGACACTCAGCAAGCAGGGAATATCTGACAGACCTCCTGAATCCCAGTCAGACACTCCAACCACTCAAACTGCCATATCTCCAACTGTTTAATCATCTGGCCATGTTCCACACCCTGGAAGTGATTGGAAGCTCAAGAAAAGGAGTGGAGGGCAAGGGAGATCTTCATTTCTGTGTCTTCACCCAGCTAAAGGAAAAGCTTTCCTTATCTTTGATTTTCAAATCACAGTCTATGACTTCCCTCTTTATTTTTCCCCAAGAACATCTTTCTTTTTTTACCTCCCTTTTGCCTTCATCCTTCCTCCTTCCTTTCTCTATATGGGTCCTTTGGTTGCGTAGCAACAGCATGTTCCTTAAAAAAGGGACTTGCTGGATATAAATGACTGAATGAAAGAAGTGAGTTGTGCAAGGTCTTAACAAGACCATAAACCAACCATATTTTCTGGCTGGCTTTTTTCAGAGTAATAACTAAGGAGGTGTGTGGGCTGAGGGGAGGTAGGAGTCGAAAAGAATCAGCATTTTTGCCACTCATTTCCAGCTGTCCCTTTCTAGGCCCCTGGCCAGGGTCCTCTGTAGCTTCCTGTGTTTCTAAAGACCAAAGGAGAGTGTGATAAACAAGGAATGAAAGTTTAAGAACCAAGCAGCCAATGAGAAACTCACACCAAGGAAACATAGGAAAGGAAATAAACCTCATATTTTTCCTCACGACCATGCTTAGCTCCTGCAGAAGCCCAGACTGTACTTCCAGCTCTGCAGCTTTGAAGGATTCTTCCCCAAAAGAAAACTGATTTGCTCAAGGACACATGTGAGCAAAAACAAGTCCTAAACTCTGGAATTATTGGTTCTTCTCAACATACAAAATAGTTACTGGAGATGCCACAGTGGCATCTTTTTTACTACTGCAGTTTAGCTGCATTTATCATAGACATCAGAATCAAGCAGGACACCCCAGCAAAGGCCATTATACAGAAAGTATAATGCTTGAGCAGAAATAGTAATAAATAGAAATAGGAATACTGAAAGAGGTTGGATATCCTGGTCAACCTGTTTTTTTCATCTCGATCTCTCATCTTCATCAATTCATTTAGCTTCTCTGATGAATCCTTTCCTGTAAAGCAGAAATAGTCTGGTTCTATTTCAGGGAAGTTGTGTGATGAACGTTTCTAAAAGCCTATGAGGATAAAAGCCAGATTCAAGTATTCAAGTAGTAACTATTAAATGAATGGGATGAATTAAGATAAAGTCGAGCGAGAGCCTTACCCCATCCTTCTCTTCGACTGTTGGGAAATTTGCCCATGTCTTCACTTTAATTTGTGATGACCAGGCTATTAAACTTGAGCTGCAGACCAGCAATTTTTTCCTTTGAAATTTTCTAAAGGAGAAGAGATTTGATTCCTTCCTATCTTTTATGGATAAAAGCAGTAACGAAGAATTTAAAGAACTAGAGTATTTTTTCATTCCATGCCAGAAGGCCCAAAGAAGATGGGACTTGGAGTCAGAGTGGGCTGAAAGGGATGACACATGAGAAAAATGTCTGCCAGATGGGATAAGGAACTCCAAATTCAGAGGGCTGTAATGAACCTTTCAGTAACTGTGATCCCAGATCATTAGAAAGGAAATCAGAAGAAAACATTAGATATTTTGAGGCAGTTTTAGGATTAATGAATAATAGAAAGGTTGATTAAGACTGGGGAGAAGTTTCTAGGAAAAAAGATCATTTATCTGTAACACAGAATTAACAACTGAAGGTACATAAACTGAAGCTAATGCTGCATGAGGTCCAGCCATTTTGTTGATCTGACTGATAAAAATAAAATTGTGAAAAAGATTGGGGCTTGTTAAGGAAGTTATGATCATCTCAAAGCCACAGGAAGCTTAGATATTTGATGCAGACAGGAGCAGAAATGTATTCAGATAGAAGATTTGCAGGAGTCAGATGTGGCAAGTTCCAGGAGACTGAGACTGCAATAACTGGAATTTCCTTTTGGACATGGATGGAAATTGTTTTTAGGATTCCATAAAAAACTAAGACACATAGCATCGAGAGATCTTCAAGTTAAAATGTATCAGAAAGTGTCTGAAGACATTTATAACTAAGATAAGTCAGCAAAGGCAATAAAATCTACATTAAAGATGCTCATAAGCAGGCTAGACTGCACCTCCATATTGATGCTGAGAGTATGGTGCAGAAAATGCAGATATTTTGCTGCATCTCCCACCCAAACATCTTCACCTCCTTCAGTTCTTGTCTAATAAACACCTTCTAGAAGGATTTTTGTCGCTTGAATCCAGATGCAAACAATAATTATACAGTGCACATTCTTCCCTGAAATGCAGATCAGTCATTAGATACTCCCAGGCACTTTCACATTTGATGAGCACTGCCCTTGTTTGCCAACTTCCAGTAACTACTCCGTTAAACAAAGTCCTTCAAATGCTGTTTTGTGAGTAAATGTGCTGCTGGTGCAGGGAAAATTAAAGCACTAATAAATTAATCTCTCTAGCTAGCATAAACTGATTAAGCTATCTACACTACCTGTCAAGAACTGCACGCAGGACTACAGCTCTCTTTTAAGAGCAGGGGGAACTAATCTCTCCTGATCTCTGTCTTCTAGCAGCAGTGAAATATTTCATTTGTTCACTTTGCCTTGTCTTTTCATCTAATCTAAGGCTGTCAGCAAACCTAACGCTGGTTTGTGAATACAGAATGCTGCATGAACTCACACTGAAGACTCTACATTCTTATCAGCTGGCTACTGAAGACCTCTGATTGGAAAACTAATTTCAGGGTGGCATTCACCTCCTGGAACAATATCCATCCATTGTCAATGTCTGTGAAGGGCTGAGATGAATTACTTCCTGGAGGTGACTACTGCTCTTCACTGGCTGCTAAGAAAGGCTACAAAACTGACTTAAAATACATCCTGAGACTGTAGTTGGTGTAAGAACATCCTCAATGGCTTTCTGTTCAGTCTCTGACTTCACAATGACCACTTCTTCATCCCATCTCTGGCTCTCTGAGCCATCTGACCTCTTAACATTATGAACCTTTTTGCTTTAATTATTTGCCATATTCAGTACAATACTAAAATAAAAAAAGAAACTAACACAACTCAAATCTGTAAGGAAACCACTGAATGTTAAGATAGCTCATGAATAAATAGCAATAGAGTGCATTTTTTATAAATTCAGTGGCATTTCTGTTTCCTCTGTGTCCTGATATGTAAGAAAGCAACTTTGCTTTAATAGATCATCTCATAACATTTACTCTGGTGGTTGATTTAATGAATCATGTTTATTCCCAAAGATGAGCTCTCCAGATGAGCTCTGGAGAATCTTCTGTGGCAGCTTAAGACATAAGAGCCCTCAGCTGTCTCTGTCTCCATCTATGGGAGTTTATCACACCCTTAACTCAGGCTAAGAGAAAACATCCCATATTCTGCTGCCTTTAATTGTTCTGTAGCTGAATTTATAATCACAGTGAAAATGAGTTTTCACTGATGTGGTGGTCTGTGAAGTGGAGCAAAATGACAGATGACCACATTTCTACACAAAATAAAATTGTATTTGGCACAGAAAAACACAAATGGCAAAAGAGGTGGTACAATCTACTCCCTCCCATTAGCTCAAATGGTTTATTTAGAGCTATGAAGGTCATGGAATCATGGAATGGTTTGGGTTGGAAGGGATCTTAAAACTCATCCAGTTTCATCTCCTGCCATGGGCAGGGACAACTTCCACTGTCCCAGGTGGCCCCAGTCCCCAGTGTCCAGCCTGGCCTTGGACACTTCCAGGGATCCAGGGGCAGCCCAGCTTCTCTGGGCACCCTGTGCCAGGGCCTGCCCACCCTTATAGTAATGAACTTTAATACCTAATATCCAATCAAACCCTATCTCTTTTAACTTAAGGCCATTCCCCCTTGTCCTATCACTACATGCTCTTGGGAAAAGTCCCTCTTCAGTTTCCTTGTAAGCCCCAGTAAGTCCTGGAAGGCTGTAAAGCTGAGGGGAAACAGCTACCACAAATCAGAGAAATCAGATCTCTGTGACAAACTTCAGGGCATAAAACACATCAGGACATTCCCATCTCTAGTGCTGCAGAGGATTTTAGCTAGGAAAGCGAGCTGGTGTTATAACAAACGAGCATAGCCAGAAAAAACACAAAATATAACACACAGATTCATTAATGATGCACATGGTGTGCACTTGGGGCTTAATTAGTGATTGGCTGTAGGCCTGGATGTAAAAATAACCTGTGAACCACCCACTGGGGAGGCTCTGGAGCCCTGTGTCCCAGGGCTGTGAGGGGCAGGCTGGAGGGGGCAGGGTTCTGCTTTCCTGCAGGAGGAGGAAGTATCTCGTGAAGTCTGCAAGCACCTGGCCAATTCTTGTCTATCCAGGCAGCAGTGCACCCGCTGCAGCATGAGTGAGAGCATTTGGTCTCTCTCAGCACTGACAGAAGCAATGGGATTTCTTTCAAGCTCATCTGGTGTTCTGGAGAGTGACTAGGGCAAGTAATCAGATTGCCAGTGTTATCAGATAATCAGTATCAGTGCCATTCCAACTGGACTGCTGCTGCAGGAGGGTAGCTGGTGAACACCTACACAAATACTCCCAGGTGAGGCTGAATAGGAAAGAATTCATCTCTGTTTGGAGGCCATGAAAATCACAAGGTCAAGGGGGAGCAGAGACTAAATTATGAGCCAGAATGAAAAACAAAAGGTGCCTTCTACTCAGGGCTTTTCATGGAGGTACCAATCTAACCTGTGAGAAGCTTCACGTGAAGTGAAATCAATCTCCTCTGACACCTGATTCCTTTGGAACAATCATTAGAATAACAAGTGGGGAGGCTAGAATGGAATGGAACCAAAGAATCATTTCTGTTTCTAACAACTGCCAAAATACCTATTTACCACTGAGACCAGAACAACTCTGAAGCAGCTGTTGTGCTCTTCTGGGTAAATAATATGTGTTAAAAAATGTATAAACATTTATACATGTTTACCTTCGAGACATCAGCTTTTCTGAAGCAGACATTTCCCTTGCTGCATACATAATACATGCTTTGTTTGAAAAACTGCCCGAATTCATAAAGGGAGAAAAACCTGTAGGGCGCTGGGTGTGCACAGTGCTGTTATCTCTTGTAAATGCAGATGTAGAGGAGCCCTAGCATATGACATGATTTACATTTTGTGTCTAAGGTCTTCTGTGAAATGGTCAAAGCACTGCTGTGAGTTTGGCAAACACTTTTATCTACGCATTTCTAGGAAAGGACAGAATTTCGAAAGCTACACCCTGAACTGCAAACTTATTTTGCCTAAATCCAGTGTGAGTCACAGCAAAGAAAAAGTGAAAACCTCCCCAACCAGTGGTGCTGCACAGGTTTTCATCTCTTTCCCCATTACTATTAGGGGTCTAGTTTCAGGTAATGCTTGAGGCTCCCTCTACAACCCATGAAGAATGAAAAATATGCTGAATGCAGAGCCTGGATAGTATAAGTTCATCATAAATATTAGCACAAGTGACCAGCTGATCTACCAGCAGAAAATTATGTTCAGCCAAGGCATGTGACCAGCCAGAAGTCCAGCTCTCCTTGCTGACCACTGAGCACAGCCCAGCTGAGCGAGCTGACAAAGGGCACCCCATGCTCAGGGAGCATCTTGCTCCTCGAGTACAGGAGCCTCCATGGCATCACCTGCTCCAGTCAGATGGGAAATCTCCACTCAGAGGTGTCTTTGTGTCCTTTGCCACCCTGCCTGAGATCCCCATGTGTTAGCAACTGCTCTGTAAAAGCTACGTGGAGAGATAAACGACTGGCTTTTCTTCAGCACCATCTTATCCAATCTCCACACTCTGGTTAATAAAAATCCATAAAATTAGTCACGTCTGCTCGAGGAGTCTGTGAATGGCCGAAGTGAAATTTAACAGGGCTCATGCAATGCAGCATTGCCTCTGATGAATCAGACAAAGGCAAATGACTTGACACTGTGGTGTGTGGGATGCTGTCCCTGCTAAGAAATATCTGTCTCCCTTCCCCCACCCTGTTCCCTCCCTCTCTTCTTCTTGCCCCCCACATTTTACTCCTATCTGTTGGTAATCATTTTATATTACCAAACTCGGTATTTAAAGTCAACCCTTTTACTCTTTAATCAAAACAAATTCTTTTGATTGTCCACACTAAAAATCTCCCAGTCATCACTTGGCTTTTCATATGCAAATTTGCAGTAACAGCATATTGTAAATATTTGGTCCGCAGCAGCAAGGGAGTTAAAAAGTATGGCTTAGAGAAAAAGAAGTAGAGCATTTTTTAATCAGAAACCTCCTCACGGAGGAAGAAATAAACCTGTATTTATTATTCTTATTATTCCTCTCTAGGCACAAAAGCTAGGTGACAGTTTGTAGGATGAGTCCCTTGCAATTATACTGCAACTTGTTTTCTTGCTCTAATCCACTTTCACATTTTTAACAATTTGATCAAGCATTATTCTCCATCTAGCATTCCTCTGATTGCCAAGGTGTCATTATAGTCTAAAGAAAGACCTGTTTGAGTCTCCAGTTTATAAATGATGGAGCTTTAATTATTCATTGATATATTATTGATAAAATCATTATGATAGGTCACAGTCTTTGTACCATTAAAGGGGAGGGCCTGTCCTATGGTACTTTTTTTATCCAGGAGATCCTTTTTTTCCTAATATTTATTAGTTACAGGATACTCTTAATAAATTAGTATTATTCTAACTGCCTGATAACACTACTATAAATCAAAATTATCAATGTACCCATAAGTACAAGAGTATGGAGGTAACACATAACTTATATCCTAATGATGCTGACATCAAATTCTTTTGGCACTTTTTGTGTGGATTGATGTTGTCTTGCTTTACAGAAAAGAAAAAAAGGTTTTACAAAATCTATTCTTTTTCACAGAAATTTGATGATTTCTTTGTGCATGAAAACCTACTTCTGCGTGGAAGTAATGCTATTAAATAAAACCTGATTTTCAGAACTGCAGAACAGGGACAGCTCTACTGGAGATGAGGTGGAACTAGAGATTCCCATCAGCTCCATGAACCCCAGAATCACAGAATGGTTTGGGTTGGAAGGGACCTTTAAGGATCATCACATTCCACCCCTGCCATGGGCAGGGACACCTTCCACTAGCCCAGGTTGCTCCAAGCCCCAGTGTCCAACCTGGCCTTGGACACTTCCAGGGATCCAGGGGCAGCCACAGCTGCTCTGGGCACCCTGTGCCAGGGCCTGCCCACCCCCACAGGGAAGAATTTCTCCCCAGTATCCCATCTAACCCTGCCCTCTGGCAGTTTGAACCCATTCCCCCTTGTCCTGTCTCTCCAGGCCCTTGTCCCAAGTCCCTGTCCAGCTCTCTTGGAGCCCCTTTAGGCCCTGAAAGGTGGTAAAAGCTCTCCCTGAACCTTTCTGTTCTCCAGGCTGAACAGCCCCAAATTTCTCAGCCAGTCTTAATTAATAATAATAATAATAATAATAATAATAATAATAATAATAATAATAATAATAATAATAAATCACTGAGTTTGCTGTTTTCTTGTTTACCAGTTCAGGCTCTGCAGAAGTCTTCATGTGAGGAGAGCTCTGAAGTGCAGAGCCCTGGAGTGGAATCCCTGGGTAGAATCCTCTGCTCTGTTACAGAAAGGCCATTCTATGATCTGATGATCTTCCATGCCTTGGTCACTGAGCTCCTGCACCAGCCCTTAACAGAGTTCACTCTGCCACACAATTTTGTGTGTCAGGCAGTCAAGAAAACCAAGAATCCATGAAAACTGAGGGGCCTGGCTATGTGTGATCAGATATGACAGCTCAGAATGCAGCTCATCACAGAACTTAGAGCAAGTGCTCACAGACTTGTTAATTTGGTGCAAAATATACCATGGAAAATGAAACAGGGAATTTTCAAGGAGGGGATATAGGAGAGGTCTGGTAATCAGCTGCTTTGCCCATGTATTTCTAATTAGTCTGTTCTAAATGTGTACTGGTAGAACAGTTCAAGATGGAAATAAATTTCTCTGTGCACTAACTATGAAGAGGAAAAACCAGCAGATCAATACATTGGCTGCTGATGACAGTGATGGTCGTAAGACAAACAAGTTTGAATGTGATATATCAACTGCTAAGAAACAGGTGAAAACATGAAAGAATGTTTAAAGGAAACTTTAACAAAAAGACAGAAAACTTTACTACTGTTCCAAGAGCTAAATCTATTTCCACAGAATAGTGGTAGTAACCTACTTCTGAAATATTCAAGGGAAAGATTAATTTTAAACATTAAGAAAGACTAGAAATTGTACAAATTATTCAAATACTGAAATGGGTTCCGTGAATTTCTAATGTGCATTTTATGGTTAACTACTAGTTTACAGTTAAAGTCAGTACAGAAATCTCATATTATACCAAAGTTTTGGATCATTGTGGCCTTTAAAGAAATGAAAATTCTCAGATCTTTTTGCACCTGATGTATTTTTTACTGATTTTGTTTGTGTTCAACAATTTTGTCGGCCTTTCCTTTGCAATACCTGAAATTTTTTTCAATGTCACAGGGGACTCAGCAGCACCCTGGGCAGCAGGCACAGCCTCCCTCTGGTCACAGGAGTTTTAGGAAACATCCACACTGCTGAGAAGTTGGGTAAAAAAAAATTTGTTTTGTCATCAAAAATGTTACTACATGTGACAGGGGATGAAGGAAACTATTCACTCCATCAATATGGAAAGGAAACCTTCCTGAGTGTAAAACCTGACCACTAATCTCACTTTCCCAGAATTTTTCCTCAGTCTTCTTTGCTAATAACCCTCCCTTAAATCTCTCTCTCATGTTCAGGAGCTGAAATGAGACTGACTTTTTGCAGTAGCTCACCTCTGGTAGTGCACAGGAGACACAGAAATGCATTTAAATTCAAACTTGGCAGTGTGTTCGAAAGACAGAATATTAATGGGATACCCAGGCCAAAGGGAATGCAAATAACCATTCCCATCGAGTATTCTCCTATTATAGTCACACCTAATACTTCCCCAGAGCCACAGCCAAGCTCCTGAGAGCAGAGGTAGGAGAGGAGAAGAGTAGCTGAGAGTTAGGCAGGTCCTGGGCTAAACTGGAGAAGCTGGGGAATATACGAAGTCGTGTGTTCTTAAGGCAGCTATGTGCACACACTTCTTAAATTTTAGAAATCCAACTTTCACCTCCAAAATAAATTTGCATCTTAAGGTAGTAATTCTATCCCTGAGGACAAAATCCCTTCACTCATACTGATGTAGCATGATTACACTGACCTGTGTCATGGAGCAAGTAATATCTGATAAATATGTTGAGAAATAGGTAAAAAAAAAAAAAAAAAGAATGAGTTATCACATAGAGGCTGCACAAAGTGAAGAGGCAGGTTCTTTGAATGAAATGTATAGACATCTCCTGTAAGTAGCACATAACATTTCAATCTTCTTACATATGTTACATCTCTATTAGGGACAAGAATTTGATTGGATATGCATAATTTAGCTGGAGGCAATGTGGAGTCTTTCATAAGAAGCAAATATTAGTTCCTCTGCCAGTCCTATGTGGGTCTTTAGCACTGGAACTGCACTCTTGTATTAATTTAGGAGATAATTTAAAGTGCATTTAATAAGATTCATTACCCTTAAGCAGTACATTAGTTGTTATCACTAATAAATAATCTAAAAAGTAAAAAGAACTCAAAGAATTTATCCAGCTTTATATCCAACCTCTTTTCCTAAATGAAAATTTTATTAGTGTAATTGAAGATAGCAGGAAGTACATGATACAAGACAGCTCTGCATATACCAATTTGGCCATTTTACAGGCTTGCTTTGACTTTAAAATGCACCCTTGAACATTGCAAATGCATCCGTCGTAATTTAAAATCTGAGTCACACTGACGAAGCCGAGTAGCTGTGCAGGCTGGATGTGTCTGGGCTTTCAGGAGCAGTCACACCAGAGCTGGAGCCATCACAGTGCTTCCTCCCTGCCATTCTGGGGAGTGGGAGTGAAGGAGACATCTGTGCTTTATCAGGTGCTATTTTCATACCTATTATTTTAGGTGCAAAATAATCTCAGCATCTGACGATGAGACATTCTCTGGCTTCCGAAAACATCGAACGCATCGATCTATCACAAACCTCAAAGAGGCTACAAGTCTCTGCAGCATATGCCAGCAAGACTTCCTTTTTTTAAAGTTTAATTTTCTCTTGGAAAGAGAAAGTGGAGCTGACCTCTTTCACCAGGCAACCTTTGGATCCTCTCCTCACCAGAAGGATAAACTTCCTCAATGTTTTGTATGTAGGATTCAGATTATTCCCCAATTGCCTTACACCTTTCCAAGGAAAGTTCTTCCTCCGTCACTTCTGTGATCTCTCAGTATCTCTTCATAAGCTCCTGATTTCTAATTAGTTTCTTCTTTCTACAATACAGCACCATCACTCCCTTACTCCTTTTCAGGATTTGATGTCCCTCAGCCATCTGTCCCCAAGGGCTGTTCAGCAGGAATCATAAGCTCAGCACACGGTCAGTTTTCATGAAAAAGGCACAAAATCTTTTGCCCTGTGTGACTCCCCCAGCAAGTTAAACTTTGTGGAATCACTGTTCTGTGTGGACTAGCGGATGAGAAACCTTTTGAACAAATCAGTGCAGAAGCTGCAAGGGGGATGTGTGTGTAAAATGGTATTTGCCACATACATTGAAATGTCCAATGAATTCATTTGCTCTTAAGAACTGTGACACTTGGACTCAGATGAATGCCCCATCCCTGGAATGTTCAAGGCCAGCTTGGACAGGGCTTGGAGCAACCTGGGACAGTGGAAGGTGTCCCTGCCCATGGGAGGGGGGTTGGAACCAAATGGTCTTTAAGGTTTCTTCTAACCCAAACCCTTCTGTGATTCTGTGATTCTCTGATTCTAAGTCCCATCTAATCCACAGTAAGACCTTCAACATAAAACACTAGTTGTATATGAAGTTGTTGGCTTTTTTTCTTTAAAAATAATTTTAAATTATTTCTAGGAATGAGACAAAGAAGAAAGGAGAGAGGTTATTCCTTCTACGTCTGCTAATGAACAGACCTGAAAGATGGAAGGATCCAGATTAGCTCCAAAGGGGAACTCAAACCTAGAACACCTTTGGTTTTGGTGTATGTCTTCCTGAAAGAAAGAGATTCGTATCCAATGCTGCCTCCTCCTTCTGGAGCTGTCCTTTTGAAGAGTGACCCACCCCTGCACAGCTGCCACAGGAGATGTCTACAGCTTCCAGCAGGTTCCAGCTGTGGTGCTTAGACCAGAAGATGAACTCTCACGCCATAGATTAGAACATAAAATGGGGCTGTTGGCATCATCCTCCTTTTTGGGGCATGAGAACTGAATTACACACCATTATGTGCTCCAATACTCCTCCAACAGCTGAAGCCTAATAAGTTCTAAACAAAACAGAGATCCAAATCTGTGAATCCCATCAGGAGAACCCAAGTTTGTGAGGATAAGATTTAGCTGCACTTTGAAAATGCAGGAACTGTGCACAAACTGCTTCCCACAGACACAGGAAATGCATATTTATTTGTAAAAGGAATTGTGAGTACCCAAAATTTTAGGCATTTAGTGTCCTCATTTATATCTGCCAACCATGACAGGTAACAGCCAGTATTAAATGGACAGGCATGTGGAAATCAGGGTTCACGTGTGATACCACTGTGCAGCTGTGAATGTCTTACTGCTGGCACTGGTTTCTCATACAGATCCCTGAGGTGAAAAACAAGATGCATTTTCCAAGACATGAGTAAATTTTGATTGTGTATTATTCCACTTAGCTGCACAGCCGAAATAGCCATGTGGGGAGGATGGTTTTTGTAACTCCCTCTCACCAGTTTTCTTGAGACAAAATAAATATATTTATAGATTTTTTGAGGTTGGAAAAAATTTTGCAATTGTTTCATTTCTCCACTTTTAATTAAACAATCCTTCAATTAAATTTCAGTGGGATTACTTGAGGTAAAATAATATGAAAAAATGCTGAGCTCCAAAATGTAATTAATTTAAGTGAGGAATTTTTTATCTTTTCCCCGAGTTATGGGATATTGTTCAGAGGAATTATTCATATAGTTATAAATATTTTAAACTGACAAGGTCAAGAAAAAACCCTTTGTCTTTCCATAGTGGGGAAATAACTCGCACTCCTTCCTCCCTAACACCACCTATAAGACATCCAATGTCAAAAGCATAAAGGGCATATTTATGCAAATAGCAAACCACAGGAACTGAATTAAAGCAAGACAGAGGCGTTTAAGGAAAGAAGAGAATTTTTTTTACAGCAGTGCTGCCATTTGTAGTTGTTCACCAGTACCTATCCACATTCATTTAGTCTGCCTGCGAGGAAAACCTGCAAGATCTGAGGTGAGTACCCTGAATTTCGCAGCAGGAATATAAAGCACTGAGACCAGGAGGATGATCAGCTGCTGAAAATTCAGGAGCTGTAGCATTTTTACCCCTGGACTTATAAAGGGAGACAGAAATGGCAAAAGTGTTCACAAGGTGTGAAAAAATGAAGGTAAACAAAGAGTACCCTTGGCTGAGCACTTCAAAATGCATAAAAGCAGAAGATTATGAAAAGTAAATATGATACAGAGACTCTTCATAAAGGAAATATTTGACCCAAGGCCAGGAAAAGCATCAAGCTGTGCTCAGGTCTCTGACTGAGGGGGACTGTCACACTGCCCCAGCTCAGCTTCCCTCTGAAATGCACCAGCTATAATCCATGTGGGAGTGTCAGCCACTCACCCCTTCCCTGTGCCACCTCAGCCCAGCTCACCCTTCCCTGAGGTCTGAAGCACCAGTCCCAGCCAGACTTTGTGCACTTGAGGCAGGGATCTGCAATTAGAGCCCAGTGGAGGGTAAAGCTGGCTCCACACTCAGCTAAAACTTGTGGCTGTCCAAAAGCTGTGGGCTCATAGTTTCCATCTGTATGGTGAATAGCACGGACAGAGCTCCATTCTTAGGCCTTTGGGTGGAGGAAAGGATGGATGGATGGATGGATGGATGGATGGATGGATGGATGGATGGATGGATGGATGGATGGATATATCTACATTTTCTCACACACAGTGGCTTCATGCAGAGCAGCTGCTGAGGCCAGGCTATTACAGAAGCCACGGATGGCACCAGCTAGCAAATGCCAAAACTGTCATGGAGCACAATAGCCAAGCATGCTCCACACCAGTTCTCCAAAACAGAGCAAAAAGGATCTTCCCCACTGCCAAACAGAGCTGAGGCTTGTTTCAGGACTGGGGTTTGCAGGTGCTGGTAGAATGCAAGTGAAAAATGAGGAGATATATTTCCCTTTAACAGACAAGAAAATAGTTCAGCAAATGAATCTGTATGTCATTTGTAACAGAATTTTTTTTCTGGAGAAGCTCTCTAGCCTTTCCTTGTTCCCAAAGAGACAAAACCAATGGTCACAAAATTTACACAGGAAATGCACTTCAATTTCCTGGAGCAGTGCAAAGCTATCCCTACACAGTCTAAAAGCTAAGGGAAAAGACATAAAATATACGAAAAAAGAATAGAAATGTGTATATCCAGACAGCAGGTATATTTTGTATCAGTCTTTGTGAGGAAATTCCCACGAAGCAGAAAAGAAATATTGATAAACCAGTGCAGAGCCAAGCATCTAAATACATAAAAACCAGACTGAATATGATACTTGAACAAAATAGAAAGACGAAGAAGAAACAATACATTTGAATCACAAAATTCTCACTGTGTGACTATACAGGGAAAGATTTTATATCATCCAGAGCTTCAGAACCATTTCTTTTCATGCATAAAATTTTGCATGCAACAGATCTCTAATTTCAGTGATTGACATTTTGTGTGCTGTTCTAAATTCAAGTGCATACTGTTCTGTTTACTTTAGAAGATGACAGGAGTTTTGAACAGTTTTTTTACATCTCATCATTCAAAGAAAAAGCCTAAGGAATTTCATTTATAAGGGAGTTAATGGCTGCTACAACTAACAGATAATATTAATTGATATACCCATGAAGTAAACTGGGAGATTATTTTTTCCCACCATGTTAAAATGTGTTCTGCCTCCTTAAATCAAGAGCTTTGAATCAATTTGGAATGACTCAAAGCTATCTCCAGTGATGTATCCTCTCATCCAGCCATAGAAATAAATCTGAATGGAATTCTGAACTTAGACTAGGTTGGATCAGTTCTATGTGCAACTCCTCGGGACCAGGAGAGGGACTGGGGCCAGGACACCCCTCTTTGCTTTTGTCTCTTCCCACCACTATAACTTACCTATTTTCTCTTTCTCTCTCTAACTTCTCTTTACTTCCTCTTTACAGTAGGAAGTAAAGGTACCTACCTTTCTTCATTCCTTTGAAGAATACCTTTGCAGCCACCACAAGAGCTCTGACAAAGATTTCCAAGATTTTTAAGGAAAAAAAAAATGATCCTTTTGCTCTGGGAGTGGTTCTCCATTATTTTTACTGTCAACCATTACAGTGGCCAAGTTTATATCTTGGGGTTTTGCTGCAACAGTTCCTTCTGGTTGGACGTGTGAGGTTTAAGATTAATGAGTGCTTCAAGTAGAGCCATTCCCAATATATTTATCACCAGTTCTACTGGAGAGAATCCAGTTGCAGGTGATCAATACATCATAATTGTTGTACACACAGCTTCTCCTGATTTTTACTTTTTTTTTGTTCCCTTATTCTCTTTGGTGAGGAGTTCAGAGGTGCTAATAAAGCCTCACAGCCTTCTATGAAGATCTTAGGGATTTCATACCTGGCAAGAATTAGCTTTAGTTTTTTGCATGACAACCATGAAAGTACAGCCAGGTCTGTATGTATGGAGAAATAATACATACAATAATGTATGTGTGTGTCCTCTAAAAAATATCAGACTAACACAGAAAAAAAAGCTGTTGCTGCCTGTTGCCCAGGTGTCTCAGGCAGTTTTGTAGAGATTCATGATATTAGCAACTGTTTCCTGGGGATGGGGGTGTGTTTGGATACTCATTCTTGTTTGCTTATTTTTCCTCCCACATTATGTTCTTCCCAGCTGTTCCTTAGGTTTGAACCAGCCTAGTCAAACCCTACAAACTGCTGCACTCATGTCAGGCCCTTGTTTGTGCTCTTGCAGGATTTTGGAGGGCAGATCTTCTGAAACCTCCGAGCATTCACAACGTTTTCGTCCCATAACCCCAGTGCCAGCCTGTTGTTAATACTGTGGCCATTGGTCTGTTTTGCATTTCATTCCCTAGGTTCTCTCTTCTTGGGCAGCACTGAATACATTTGATTCACATTGAATAAATAATTAACTAATAAAAAATCAATGCATTGGATTTATATTGATTGAAAGAGTATGGTCAGGTCAATATTAGCATATATTTACTTGGACACCTTCCTCAAAAGTCTCTTCTTTCATGAGCTTTTGCTTAGTGAAGACTTTCCCTGAGAATATTTGCTGCTAACAAAGATTAAAAGAAAGCACCCTCTCTGATCAGAGTCTCTGAATCTAAAAGAGAAAGTTATTTGTTGAATATGAGTTCTCTACAGCCAGAGATGCTTCAATCTGTTTGAGTGTTATAAAACTGCCAAGTATGTAAAGACTGGGCCTTTTGCAGGTCTCTGTGAGTTTCTGAGCAGCCTACACATGCTGGAATGTACCATTTTTTGATTTCTCTGAATTTTTTTTTAATATGGATACTACAGGGTGCGAGTTTTTTGTCTCCAGACAGGTTTTCTTTGGTGGAGACAGATTTAGATATAGATATGCCAAAGAACTCTGCATCCCTTGCCTTTAGCTCTGCATCACAGGCAGAATACACAATATTGCACCAGAGAGGTATCAATACTTCTTTAATTACGTTACATGACCTTGTTACTTCCTTTCCAAAATCTGCTCTTTCTGATGATTGAAACATTGCTGCATTCACAAACTTTGCTGAGCTTTTTCTGGAGCTGCAGAAACACGATGGTTCACCAGAACTTCCATTTCTTAATAATGAACAGCACACATTTATCTGCTCCTTTTCACAGGTAGCAGCCTCATTCAGAGCAAGGCCAGCTTGCTGAAACCATCTCAAAATTCATCATCCTCAGTTTTATTTCTGTCATAAACCAACACATCTTCTGCTTGGCAGAGGATGCCAAGCAACCCTGGCAGCATCCTAGATTTCTTTTTCAGAAATTTTCTGTTGCTAGAGTGATGCTGACTGGGAGCCAGCTGACACCAGTACCTTCCAAATATAATGATGAATACAGTTAATGCTTAGATTCTTCCATGAAAAAGCTGGGGAGGAGAAAGGCCAAGAGGACTTTCAAAGTATATAACTTTGGGAGTATTTGATTTCTGATAAACAAGCTAATATAAGAAGCTTGTTTTATTTCTCCACATACATATGCTAATTTTCTGCTGAGCTTTGGGGCTTTCGTTGCATATGAGTCCTTAAGCACTTTTATCTGTCAAATACCTCTCATATCTTTCATTCTCTTTTGCTCTTTTTTTACCTTCTCCAGTAGGAAAATACAGAGGTCAGAGACTGCTACTGGAATTGCTGATGTCACAAGTTTGATTTCATAGTCTCTTGGCAGATCTTCTATTCCCATAAAGACATGAGGGTACATCTCTTCAGTAATTTGTCCTTTTGCTGCTGATGCATCCTTGACCTTCTTTGGCTGTCTGCACAGTGGGAAGACATCAGTCTTTGCATTATATTGTTCCAAGGACTTTATTTTTCTCCAGCTCATCAGGATACTGACCACAAACATCTTATGGTGCATTCCTGTATATATTTCCATTTGCCTTTACAAATATCCATTATTAGGTTGACTAAAAAATTATGATCCAAATTGTAAGGACAACTTTTGGTTAAGATTTTCAGCATTCTGTTCATGCTAATTTTTCTCTGTTATAACAGAAATAAGGATTTGCTTCTACCTAAGGCTAAAATTCCTCAGATAAATTTACTATTCTGGAAAAGTAGCCTGGTCCTGTACAATGCTCTGCCTTTGGTGTGAACTATATCCTCTTTCTTCTGCTAAACATGGGTATCAGCAGTACTTTCTGCATCACTGTAACTTTCACAGATTTTCCATCTCCCTGCCCTACTGAAATCTTCTGGTCTTTCAATTCTTAGTGTAGAAAATTCAATTTAACTCTTTCCTTATTTCTATTTTTCTTTATTCAATCAATATTGTCTGAGTTTATCTCCCTTCCTGCTACCAAAAAAAAACCCCAAAAAGGGAGTCATATCATTTTTTAATTATTTTTTTGTTTTTTCTGTGCTGGATCTTCTACCAGGAGTAATATCTAAATGTAATTGAAATTGTGCTAATAGGCCAATGTCTCTGGCACCAGCAATTATCCTCCTCCTGACTATGCCTCCTTTTACCATTTCATTTTTGCAATGTTTGGTTCAACTCACCAGAATAATGACACCTTGCATTTGAACCCTTCATATATTTTATCACTTCTGCCCATCAAATGGGCATCAGAAGCTTGTCATTGCTGCAATTTGTTTCTGACTGACAGTTTCAGAGCATAAAGCTTGGTACTATTGGAACAATTCTGACAAACATCAGATGCTGTTATTATTGGGCTGTCCCCTCTTGAAGCAGAAATCTTCCTTCATCTTCTCTGAATCCTCTAAGGACAGATGCCCAAAATCTCCAGATTGAATTGCTCCAAGAGCCATTTCCCATCTCTGTTCCAGTACTGAAATCACCACTTTGTTAAAAAAATTTCATGGATCTTTCCCCTCAATTTTTCCCTGCCTTTATATTCTTGTGTTTCTTGTTGCTCTGGGAGGTCTGTTATTTATTTTGCTGCTCAGATGGAATAAGACAAAAGACAGTCATTGACTTGCCCTTCGTGAGCTCCTTACCTATTACATCTTCTCCACATGAGATCTTCCAGCATTTCAGTAATGTATTTCCCTTTTAATTATTTTTATTCCAATATTTCCTGACCTCTCTATTTTTTTACATAGTAGAAAACTATCACTAACTCTCCAAAAATATCTTGAGAGGGAAGGTCCTCGTTTCTTTCCAGTACTACACAGACTATATATTCTTACAAACACCACTAAATTCATTGACTGTAAAATAACAGGTCACTGGGTATGGCAAAGCACCCCCTGGAATCCTGGAGCAGCACTGACCTCACTTAACTAAACACACTGCCAGCCTGTGCTCTGACTTCAAAAGACTGATTTCCTCCCTGCATCCTCTGCTAAGAAACTGGTGTTTAATCATGTGCATAATCTACCTCAGGTCCCAGAGGAATCACCCTGGATCAGTTTAACTTACTCTAAAGAGAGATGTTTTCTCGTTTCTTCATAGAGGTGCATATAAATCTTTACACCTTATGTGAGATGTCAGTAAAAAGAAAGATTTGCCCAAGGCACCCTGCCTTTTGCTTGAAATGGTGTCTTGGCCCAGGTTATTTTTTATCAGTGTAAGGTTTCATGGTGGTTATTCTAGGCACAAGGAAGCTTTTGGCTTTTTTTCTCCTCTTAGTCACTCTTCCCCCTTTCCCTGTCTCATCTGCCCTTTTCCTTTCCTCTTCCCTTTCCTGGCTTTAGAATATGATTTTTCTAGTTCTTGATCTTGAGCACCTGCATTCTTATGTACACTGATGTGGAATTTCACCTTTTTTTTTTTCTGAAAAATCCCTTGTTTTCTTGGCCCTATGCACAACATGGCAATTCCTCCTTTGGCAAATGAACTCAAAAGGTTGCCTGCACAGAGAACTGTTATTTTCTCTCTTTTTTTTTAACACCTACACTTTTTTCTACTCTTTATAACCGTTCTGTACCTGTACAACTCCAGTGCTTTGTATGCAGAACAGAGTGTGGTGGGCTCAAAGTCCTGTACTGCGAAAATATCTGGGTTGAATCCCCTCTTTCCTCCCTGTAATTTAGGGGTTTGCTAGCAGGATCTAATTTCAAGACTCTAATTAGAAATGGTCTAGAAAAATAAAGAGCTCTAAGGCAAAACACAAGATAGCTTTCTCTGCTGCCTATAATGCCATAATTCACCTGCTCCTTTGATGCTTGTAAAATGTTAACCTGTCATGCTTGTTAATTTTTTTTATTATTTTTAATGCACTATAAAATTATATCTTCCACCATATTTTATGCTTTTATTCACGTTTTATTGCAGCAAATAATGCTTGCAAAGCATTATAGGAAGCAGATTTCTATTTACCTGGCAGGAAGTGTGCTGCACAAGCAGTAACAGCTGCAAAATGTTTCAGAGACAAGAGGTAAAAGCTTGTAAAGCTCACAGAGATTTTTGGTAGCATCCATGTCCTTATTTATCAGCTCCTTTGGCTTTAGGTGCAGACATCTCAGCCTTTGTAAAACCTGCATAAAAACTCACCATGCCTTGTTAACAGTGAATCACTAAAAAAGAGTATGTCCTTATTTATTAAGGGAATTTAGGTTAGATTTGCAGAAGAAATTCTTCCCTGTGAGGGTGGGGAGGCCCTGGCACAGGGTGCCCAGAGCAGCTGTGGCTGCCCCTGGATCCCTGGAAGTGTCCAAGGCCAGGTTGGATGGGGCTTGGGGCACCCTGGGATGGTGGAAGGTGTCCCTGCCCGTGGTAGGGGCTGGAATGAGATGGGCTTTAACATCCTTTCCAACACAAACCATCCTGTGACTTTCCAATTTGTTTTTCCTTCTCCCAGCCCTCATCTCTGTGTCTCACACTCAGAAACAGCAGCTGGAAGTGTGTGCATAAAATACCCTTACAAAACAGAGTCCCAGACACTCTTGCAATTTCTAGGGCATAAAACTGCACAGAATAGAACAGACGTGTCCAGCCTAGAGTTATTAAGCACATTGATTCGTTTTTCCCCTGAAATCAGTTTAGGTTTGATACACAGATCTGAGCAGATACCCCTGTGTACTGTGCTTTTTATTGTCCCAGCTCCTGATTCTCTTTAAGGCTCCAAGTTGTGACTGTAATAATTTTTATAGTGGGACAATCAGTGTTGACTTTAGATAATTATGCCTTCCTTTGAAAAGCCATAAAGGAAGAAAAGTAATAATTTTTATTTTATCTCTACAGTTTATGAAGCTGCAAATGCATTATTGTAAAGGTTATGAATTGATACTTTGACATGTTCCCCATCTATCTTTTTTGTCACTATCACATGATGGTGGAATCACCATCCTTGGAAGAGCTCAAAAACTTTTTAAATGTGACACCTGGGTACATGGTTTAGTGGTGGTCTTGGCAGTGCTGGGTTAAGGGCTGGACTTGATGGTCTCAAAGGCCTTTCCCAACCTAAATGATTCTATGATTATAAGATTCTACATGGCTGGAATTAATTTTTCCGTAGTTTTGTAATCACAAGGAAAAGGTTATTTTCTGAAATGCAGTTTTTCCTTTTAAAAAAATTCAACATGAAATTTGAAATTAGTTTTTAAAAGGAAATTTTAAGCACCTTTTAATACAACAGTTCAGATATTCTGTTTATGACTCAAAATTTTCTAAGCTATTGGAATTCAAAACTTAAATCCAAATACTGTAAGACATTCACAAAACCCATTCTGAATTGGTCATAAATAATTCTTGTGTAAGAAACTCTAGTTCTCCTCATGACTTTGATGAAAGAGTCTCTAAAACCAAAAGTAAGGCTCACAAATCAGGGATTATTTTTAACATCTCATTTTCCCCAGAGGTTGAATATGGTGTGTAACTTTTTGCAAAACTACAACCATAAATTAATGCAATGTTTGCCTCTCACATCACTTCATCTCAGCAAACATCTGCTAACCACAGTTTGAAACCCTAAGTAACACATGCTTTAGTCCTAAGTCCTCTTTTAGCTGTGTCCCATAATTTGGATGAATTACTTCCATCCATCTGTATCTGGAATTAAAGGATCTGTCCTACAGTATTGTAGGGAATTATTTAAAACAAAAAAATGGCACAAAATGGGATAAAACGGCATCACACAATGGTAAGCCTAAATATTGGCTTTACTTCCATACTCAGGATCCTATAACTCAGGCTCTAACTTTAACTGCATTTTCTTTGATAAATATCGTGCAAAGAGAAAGGAAAAGTTTATGCTTAAATGCAGTTGTATGGCTGCAGGAGTTGGCAAAACTGATGAGCTGAATCCTGCAAGTTACGTGAGGACATCGAATTTGCCACTGTGAGAGCTCAGCTAACTTTAGGAACAGAGTTGTTGCCATTAGCAACGGGCCAGTCACTTATAGAGGGAGAGATGTTTATCACTCAGGGCTGCTCTGAATTTTTAGTGCTTGGCTCAGTGGTAGGGGGAAAAAAAGGGTGCTGCTGCATTTATTTTGTATCAGTTCTGGTCTTGTGCTGGTTGGGAGCTAATGTACTGTGTTGTGCCAAGTGCAGGTTGCAGAGAGCCACACACCTGGGTTTGCTATGGAATATATTTACTTTGCCACTGTTGTATTTCAGAGCTTTTGGAGGGGGTTTGCTTTGATTCTGCACTGCCTTGCATAGGCTTTCATAGTCTTGTCCCTGAAAAGGTTGAGAAAAGTCATTTCTTATTCCCTTATATACAGATATGGAAATTTTTATGTGGATAATACTATGATTTTTTTCTTCTTTTGATAATATATAGTTTTCTTTCTGCTCCTTTTGATAGTACTGCATGTGCTATGATATTTGCCCCAGTTCCCTTTGCTGTCAGTAGATCCTCTACTTCTTTCTCCTATTTTTAGTGTTTGAAGGTTTTTGGCCCTGACTTCCTTCTTTTTTTCCTTGACACTGACTTTCTGTATTTACTAGAACAACTGAAATTTACCCTTCCTCTCCTGTATTTATATTTTCCACCTCTATCATCACAACAATCCTGGGGCCTGTACTCTGGGTGTGATTATCTTCCTATCATCCTCACAGAAAATTTTCTGTGGTTCTCAGCCAGTTTATTAGCAGTTTCTACCTTGATCATTGCACTGAGACAAGTGCATACAGGAGCTGCTAAATAATAATGAAATAGAGTCTGACATATAACCAGAATTTGTTTTCTTTACTTTTGTAAAACACAGCCTTTCTGTAAAACCTGGTTTACAAGACCAGGGTTTTTTAACCAGAAATTATTAAAAAAAAAACCAACCAGAAAGAAGTTAAACAACAGTGTTGGCATTGAAATTAATAAACTGACCATGACTGCACTCACTTTGAAACAAAAACCTCTCCAGTCACTGAAGCAATTGGTTTTCAAACAAGTCCCACAGCAGACATATTTGATTTTAAAAATGTAAATATTTTAAAAGGGACCCTCATGTACTTATTAGCAAGATTATGTAGTAACATTATATGTGAGTGGATCCAGAGACATTAATTTCACAATGATTTCTCTTCAGCAATGTCTGTAGGATAATCTCACGCTTGAGGACTAAACTGAATATGAGTCTCTTGTACATTGTTCCCTTGTCATTTGCTTGTCTGTCTTACAACCCAGTGCTGTAAAATAAGTCAACTGCAGAACTGCTGATACAAGAAAATTTGAACATATAACTCTTTGCATAATTGGGATGTGCAGTTCCTTGGTCCATGATCCAGAAGAAATGTAAAACAGAATTAGAACTGAAATCTTTAGGGAAGTATAAATGACAGTGGGCAGTTTTAATGCAGAGAGAACAATTAAGAGATGAATGCTGATTTATTCTATTTAGTTTCAAATGTTATAATTATAAACCATCATTCTTGGTTATTTTGTGGGTTTTTTTTAACAAAATGTTATAGAGCTCAAAGAGAAAGAGAACTCTGGTCAGCAAAGCATGGCTCAAAAGCCAAACAAAAATAATTACTCCTATTTCTTTAAGGAGGTGGTGGACAGAGAAAAGGAAAGGCACACAGGAGAAATGAGTAGCATGGAAGCTGAACAGATGACAAGTTTAATTGTCATAGCTGTGTGCCTGAGGTAATGAGCTTAACACAGTAACTGAGAAGGAGCTGTACTTTAGACTAACAAGCTGGATATTTGTAACACATCAAAGAACTTGTGAAGGTCTTTGTAATATTTACAGAGTACTGGACAGAAAAGATACATGTGGCATTCAGTAGGAAAGGACACAGGAAGTGGAAAACGCCCAAATATATCTCTGAAATATAAAACCCCATGAACTGTATGGATGGGGATGCTAAAGCCTGGAATTTGTGTAAATGACAATTATATAAGTAGATTAATTAACAGCTGTAAAATGGTGTGAGAGAAGATGAAAGCCACTAGAAGATGCATGATACATTGCACAGCAGAAGGATTAAACACATATTAAAGCAAGAATCATGGCTTGGATTATTTAGCTTCAAGGTGGTAAACAATGTTTCCTATTCTGCTCTGTTTGATCAGTGATGCATAATGACTACATCTGTAAAAGGAAGTTAACCATCCTTGGGACTGCTCTTCAGTTATTCAGAGTTATTCAACAGTTATGGGTACCCAGGATTCATGGCTGTGCTAGTGAACCCTCCTGACTCCAAATCCAAGTGAGCTGTCTGTTCAAAGTCATCTCTGTCCCTTTCTAACAGCCATACTCTTCCAGAAATCATCTGGAAGAACGCTCAGTGGCCAAAGCCAAAAATATTTTTGACAGTTTAACAGTATGGGCAGTTCAGTTTTTTTAAGTAGATAAGAAGGTAAGAAAATAATTGTCAGAGTGTTAGTAGAGAGCTGGGATACTTAGAGAACTAGTAGACCCTAAGGTGTCAGTAAGCCACAGAGACACCAGTAGTGCAGGGACCTTCCTGATCTTAGTCTGAGGTTCATGAGAGACATTGAGGTGCTGGAGCATGTCCAGAGAACGGAACTGAGCTGGACACTCAACCCACTCTCAGCTGCCCTCTCTCCTGGATATTCCTGTCAGGGAGCTGTACAGAGTGAGAAGGTTCCCCCTGAGCCTCCTTTGCTCCAGGCTGAGCCCCTTTCCAGCTCCCTCAGCTGGAAAGCTCCTTCCCAGCTCCAGCCCCTTCCCCAGCTCCATTCCCCTCCCTGGACATGCTCCAGCCCCTCCAAGTCTCTCTCGTCATGAGGGGCCCAGAACTGGACACAGCATTCAGGTGTGGCCTCACCAGTGCCCAGCACAGAGGGACAATCCCTGCCCTGGTCCTGCAGCCACACTACTGCTGCCACAGGCCAGGTGACATTGGCCTTTTTTGGCCACCTGGGCACAGCTGGCTCATGTTCAGCCCCTGTCACCAGCACCCCCAGGTCCTTTTCTGCCAGGCAGCTTTCCAACCACTCAGCCCACGGGCCTGGAGCTCTGCAGGGGCCTGCAGCAGATTTTCCACCTTCTCCTCTGCTTTTTGACTGACAGTCTGAAAATGACAATCTTTTAAACATTAATGCAACATCAAGCACTCTTAAGGTTAAGTATTCAACTTACATTCAAAAGAAATCTTTCTAAATACATTTTTCTCCATTAGCTTGGGCTACGAACAACTCCGATATGTCTATTTTTAGTAATCTTTTTGATACAGAGGCTGTTTAGCCTCCATATAAAAATTTCTATGTGCCTCCTCTATGTGCTCACGTGTGGGGAATGATGTTGTGGAACCTGGATGTGTTGTCATGTACTTTTCCCCTTGGAAAGACACAGGGAATTGGGATTTTTCAACCTGGAGAAGAGAAGGCTTTGGGGTCATCTAATTGTGGCCTTCCAGTGCCTGAAGGGAGCCTACAGGGATGATGGAGAGGGGATTTTAGAAGAACATGTAGTAACAGGACAAGGAGGAATGGCTTCAAAATGACAGAGAAGAGTTGTTTACAAAATGATGGATGTGGAATTTAATTTATTCATTAAAAACTGTGTTCCAGAACATTAGCAAAATACCCTGGTATTTAGAAGTGTTGATTAGCCAGTTAACAGGGATGCATGTTTTCTGTGAATTTGGAATTTAAATCTCAGCATGGTGTGTGATAGCCTTTACAGATTAAACCACCTCAAATGAGATTTCCATGTAAAATGAAATTCTCATGAGTACTTTCATGTAAATACCTACTTATGAAATACTTTCCTATGCTCCCACAGGAATCAAAGTACATGGAGTCAATGGATTCTAAGGATCTGCTGGCTTAAATCTGTTTGACTGCAATGGGAGCTTAGATGTCCAGCTCGTACGTGGACATCTACATAGAGCCACCTGAAAGGAGGCTGTAGCCAGGTGAGGATTGGTCTCCTATCCCAGGTAAGAAGTGCTAAAACAAGAGAAAATTACCTCAAGTTGTGCCAGGGGAGGTTTGGACTGGATAACAGGGAAAATTTCTGCACAGAGAGGGTGATAGGGCACTGGAACAGGCTGCCCAGGGGAGCAGTGGAATCACCATCCTGGAAGTGCTAAAAAAAAAAAAAAGTGTAGATGTGGTGCTCGGGGAGATGGTTTAGTGGTGGCCTTGGCAGTGCTGGTGGAATGATTGGACTCAGTGAGCTCAGAGGGCTTTTCCAGCCAAAATGATTCTGTGATTCTAAATGTGTCTTGGTCCACAGACTGAGCCCAAACCTGATGAGCTTCCTGACCAACACTAGAGGAAAAGCAGCCAGTAAGGCCAGTTTGAACTCAAGATTTTCCAACACATTTTCCTTCACTTACACAAATATTTGTAGAATTGGAATATTTTTCAATGAGATCTGTAGTCTCTAGACCAACATTCATCTTTTCTAATCACAGCTACGTAGGAAGTGTAGGACTTTTTGTACATGCACCTATGTTAACATGCTCCTGTCTGTGCCATCCTATTGGTCTACTGGTCCTCGAGACCCAAATTTGTTCTTGCAAGAGAAAGAGGCTTTTTCTGAAATAGGTGTTGGACAGTCCTCTTCCAAGAGAAAAACATTCTGGCTGCTTAGCAGAGGCTGTGCCATAGCCCCAGTCTGAGAGGGTATTTCTATTCAAGGTATTTCTCACGACAATGAACATTCACAAAACATAGGAATTTTCATGTTTTCTTCCCTCAGAGAAGAAAAGTTCTTTGATGTACTCTCTTTGGATCCCACAGGCTGAGGTAGGAAGGTGGATGTGCTGTGATCACAGCAAAAGTCAATGTCAAGGTTGAAATTGTTTATTTATATTTTAAAGCTTTGACTAAGGGAAAAAAAAACCCAACAACTCAGAGAACAGGATTTGATACTATCCATATCTCAAATGTTGAACTGTCTTGGACTGACAACTGGTAGTGACAGAATGGGAATTACTAGATTTTTATTTTGACACTTTTTCCACTAGATTCCACATATTTTCTACTAGAATGTATTTTCATAAAAAGATATTTATAAGTCTGAAAGATTCCATATTCTTGAAATTTTAACCTTGTATAAAGAGCTTAAATATTTGAGGCAGGAGGAGACTCATTAAGAAGAAAAGTGGATTTTCTTTGTTTTGAATCTCCATTATAGATGACTTTCATTGGATTAGCTAAATCTAAATTCATTCAGTATTAACTGTGATTTGTTCCAACTCAGGATGGTAATTTTGTTGCTTTTTTTTTTTTTTTTTAAGGAGAAATGAAAGCAATCTATCTCTTAAAAACATGACACTAAGAAATGTAATACAGCGTAAATGCCATGCAAATCTTGTTCCTCAGCCACCCACTACAAAAAATTAGATACATGTGTTTAAATTGCTAACCTACTCACCTAAAAGGATTACAATGTAAGACATAAGGTTTACCATTTTAGAAGATGCACAGAGTCAATTAAGACTTCCATTAAGGATAATTGTTTGATTAGTTTTGTTCCTAAGGACCATTGCTACTGCCATTTTGTTTGAATTTTAGGTGTAGTCTGTCTGAGCATTTAACTTTGTTTCTTTTCAGCATTTTCATTCCCCTAATCTAGAATTGAAGCTGATGCATATGAAAGCATATTGTGCATATCTAGAAAACCCACCTGCAACAACAGGAGGTATTTTTGCATTGAGAGATTTTCTTGCTACTAATGATTTGAAAGTGATTTTGTCCTGCTGCAAAAAAAACCCCAAAAAACCCAAAACCCCACAAACTAACAAACAACAAAACCCAAACAAAAAAATAACAAAAAACCCCAAAACAACAACAAGAAAAACCCAACTCAGACTTCCAAGAGGTGGAAATTTACTTAGAAATTATTCTAAAATCTTTCTGGTGACAATCAGCTTTCTCAGTAGTAGCTGCCCTGAACAGTGAATGGTCCCAGAGAAAATCAGTAGCACTGTGTATCAATAACATGGACTGAACATCCAGACACAGCCATTAAATATTCAAGTGATTTCACTTTCATCTATTTGCCCACAGATACCCATTTGCATATGCACAGGAGCCCTTTACAAAAGGATGGATGTGAAATTCAATTAATTCATTAAAAACTGTGTTCCAGAACATTAGCAAAATACCCTGGTATTTAGAAGTGTTGATTAGCCAGTTAACAGGGATGCACGTTTCCTGTGAATTTGGAATGAGGAATTTAAATCTCAGTATGGTGTGTGATATCCTTTAAAGATTAAGCCATCTCAAATGAGATTTTAATGTAAATATCTACACGTCAATTACTCGTCTGTGCCCCCACTGGAGTTAAAGGACATGGAACCAAGGGATTCTAAGGATCTGGTGACTTAGCTCTGTTTGACTGCAATAGGAGCTAGAACAACAAAGTTATTTACTCTTCCTCTAACTATTTCTGGATGAGGAACACAAATTCTTTCACACCCCAGCCTGTTGACTATGGAAAGTACTTTTCTTTTACATTACAACACATCCAAATTATGTGTTACAGCACTGAGCTTAAATTTTCAACTGTAGGACAAGATTCTGTGGTGGATTTGATTCCACTGTACCGTTTGCAATAAAAACCTAACTATAACCAGTGGAATTTAACTTACCAAAAATTATCCAAGAATCCAAATGAAAATTATGGACATGAATGCACATGAATGTACATTAATGTACATGAATCAACTATATATCACATATAATCCATATAATCAAAGAAAGAGCTGATCCTGATGGTATTTTAGTGTGTTCTTCCCATCTGTGCTTTATTTATGTAATGCAAACCCAGTCCAGATGTGAACAGGAAGGTTAATTACACCCTGCACCAGCCTATTTCTCACTAAAAGGGGTTAAGAGTACATCATGCAAATGAGTCACAGGGTCAGACTATCAGAATCTGGACTTCATATTCAAATTGCCCACTAAGTGATCATCTCTGTACCTTCTGTGTACCCACTACCTCACACACCCAACTCACAGGTAATACTGAACCTATGCATAAGCAACAGAGTTTATATTGATACACTGAAAAGTCTGTTTCTTCATGTAGGTTTCATTTTATCAGTTCTTAAATCTGCAGGGCCATATTATCATTTATTAGCATTAGCAGGGAAATAACACAGGAACTACAAATACACTGGATGTTAGAGAAGTTCATGCAAGAAGACCTCGACTGACAGAGCTAATTGTAATTCTTGTTGCTTTGCACTGGAATTTTTTAGCCTTATATCTATGAAGGCAATTATGTGAAGAATTAGTTAATCCTCCAGACATCAGCTTTACCTGCATTATTTTAAGTACCAAAGCCACAGAACACAGCCTGCAAGGAGATGGAAAGCACTAGGCAGACAGGTAAACATATGCATATGAGCAAACACTATTTTGGGGTAGCTCCCAAAACAAGCTGTACACTTCCTGAAATAGAGACAGACAAAAGTATGAAATCTGTGCAATCTGCCAGAGAAAGATGAGCTGATCTTTTAAGATACCTTATAAAGTATTAGCAGCACATCACAGCCAAGAAAGAGCTGAAACATTATCTGCAAAACGGAAGGAAAAGGTGTCCTGTTGTAAGATTTGTCCTACAGCTGTGACCTTTGAGGTGAAACCTAAAAACACTCAGCCCATGAAGGCTCAGGGAATGAAGGCACTCAGCTGAAGGTGGGGGTGCAATATCTGAGAAGACACAGGCTGGTGTCAGAGTACCCTCTGGATTTCCATGGCTAGGAAGCAGCAGGCAGTAAGAATGGAGGATTCGATTTTTAGGGGCAAGGACACCTCTATTTGTGGCATGTGAGAGGCTGCAGAGCAAAGTACCTCGTGTTGGATGGGAAAGGTGGGATCAGACCTCAGGGTAAGTTACAGACTCCACACTCTTATTCTCCAGAATGCTGTCAAACACAGAGCTTCAAAGGCAGACAGAGATCCAGAGTCTCAAAGCAGTGATGAGATGGTGGTGTAGTGAAGAGAGACTTAAATTTACTATGAGCTGGGGAAATTTCTGGGATTTGAAGAACCTGTACTGAAAAGATAGTTGTACTTGTTCTATCCAAATGTACCCGCTGAAAATCACAGAAAAATATTTAAGCTGGGAATGGGGAAAAGCCAAAAGGCACACAAGGTGTCCCCCAGGAAACAGTGCTGAAGCTGATTTTGTTCAGCTAAACAAGCTCTACTTAAAAACAATGAACAGAAAAATAAATATTTACATACAGATGCTTGTAATCTTGTTCTGGTAACCAAAAGTCAGAAGGAAGGTTAGGAGCAACAAAAAAGCCTCATAAAGCTGAGTGAATCATGAAAAAAAAGTGACCCAGGTGCCTTATGTAGTTATGAATAATGCATCTATAGAAAAACAACATAAACCATGTATACATGATGCCAAACATTGAACTGAATTTTTCTAAACCAGGCAGTAAAAGAAGCCAATGAAATGTGGTGCCTCATCAAAAACAGCATTAAGAAAAAGGAAGATGTGTCATATTTTCAGTGCTCAA
Source organism: Promerops cafer (assembly GCA_013398275.1). Taxonomy (NCBI): domain Eukaryota; kingdom Metazoa; phylum Chordata; class Aves; order Passeriformes; family Nectariniidae; genus Promerops; species Promerops cafer. The sequence continues at coordinate 57,322 of VZSE01009570.1, forward strand.
AAAAGCAGAATTTTATTTCATCTTCCTGTTTTGAAATAGTTATCTAGAAGTTTAGAAAGTAAAGTAACCAAGACTCTCCTATATGCTTTATCTGGCTTGACTTTGCCTGTGTGAATAGATAAAGATGGGGATAAAAGCAGCCCCAAATGAGTAGAGAAGAGTGGAAGACACATCCTAATTTCCCTAATGAAAGCACTCCCCCCTTGTTTATGAATTGTTCTGCCAGACCCCTCAAGGCCTGGCAATGCAGGAAGCAAGTGCCTGTGTCCATCAGCCTGCAGGAGCAGCCTGCTGAAAAGATTCTCCAAGCATCATTAGCTTAAGAATGTTTCTTAAATAATACAAGAGGTGGACCAAGAACTTTGGAAATGCTCAAGCAAACTTTTTGTGCCTCACTGGGAATTATGCACTGAATGGATCTGTTCCAGAATTGTTGAAAACTATCACTTCAGTTTACTGAAATAAAACATTACAGGCTGGTTTTTTTTTTCTAAATGATAAATGTATGGATACAGCTATAATGCAGTGTGAAATCTCAGCTTAGAACTTCTTAGGTTGGATTACAGATCACACTTAAAAGTCTAGTTAGTGTCACAGTTTGCCTGGCACTGACACCAAGTCTGATATTGGCAGCTAAAAATATAATATACAACAGAGAGAAATTCTCTGCTGGTAGATGTTTAAAAGACAAAATATGAAATGCTTTCCAGCTTGAATAATTGAATTTAAGCATTGTTTCTGCAGCTTATCTTACCTTTTAAAAAACCTTTAAAAATACATCAATATTTTAAGAGCAGCAGATCAAAATATATGTCCCAAAAGATGAGTTCTAGGTTCCTTGTTAGGTTATGAGTTGCAAAATGTCTGAAAGTTAAGTAATGGTTTAAAAGCAGAACTGAGAACCTTGAGTAAGGTACCTAAGATGAAATGCAGTTTAAATTTGAAGTCTGGCATTTGGGCCTAACATTTTAAAGGAAACATCTTTAATATGTTCAGAGAAAGGCTGCAGTGAAAAGCAGAGATGACCAGCCCAGGTTCTGACAAGTAGTTCACTCCCAAATAACAATGTGGGTGTTATGGGTGATCAGCCTCTACGAAACCATCCTGGACTTCAGAAATGTTTGGTAAATGGAACTAAAACATGCTGTTGTAACTAAACTGATAAATTTAACCTACCCAGTCAACACTGAGCTATTTCAGTCCTCTGTGGCCATGAGTTCTGTGGGTTTTGCCTCCTGCTCACGTTTTGTTGCCTGCAGTCATCAGCACTTGCTGCCCTACCCAGCCAAAAGCTGGAGAGTGTCTGTCCTTCCCCCCAAAAAAGCATGCAGTAAAGTACAACTTATAATTTGAGTAGCATCTACTGCAAGAAGTGGATGGCATCAGGAATTGTATTCAATACAACATGGTGAGCCACTGTAGTAACTCCACATACCAGTCCAACTACAACTGGAAGTTCCTTCTCACCCATCCCTCTCCCCATCCACGCTCTCCTGGTGGGTATTGGTACACACTGAACCCCTTACAAGCTGTTTTATTTAGTTTAGCAGAAACTAAATCCAGGGAAAAAAAAGGATTTTAAAAAGTTGTTTTCTCTCATGTTAGTGATTTCATGGAATGATCCAGCAATCACTGAAGATGGAGCAAGGCAGGAGATAGGGTTGGGAGGACAGCAGCAAGTCATACATCTGAAAAGCAGAACTAGGGAACATCAAGGGAATGGGAGACATCCCCTTCTGGTGGAAGCACTGTCAGAAAGACAAAACCACCCGTGAAATTGTATCTCAGGACTCCAATTTAAATAAACCACAGTGACCCAAGGTTTTCTGCAGCTCCATTTCAGACACTCTGGAGTCAGACACGTTCCCACAATCCAGCTGCTGAGGCTGGGAGCTGCCTGCCTGGGAATGCAGGAAAGCAGCCTGGCCGAGCACATCAGAGCAGCACAGATGTTTGCTCAGTGCTGCCTTTGGGTGTCGTGTCACACAGTCAGCACTCACAACTCTGCACGAAACAGGCAGCACTGTATTAAAGGGCTGGAACTATATCTAGACACAGTGGGTAACGTCAGAGGAATCCTGCAATTTGCACTTCCTCCAGGCCCCAGTAAAACACAAGTTACACCAAGTTGTGCTCCCTGAGGCTACTCATGAGATATTCTCTGTATGTGCCTCCATCAATCTGCCAATGCTATTTTCAATGCACAGCTCTGTTTCCTCTCAGATGGGCTGGAAGACTGAAATTTTCAAGGTTGCATAAAGATAGGTGAGGTTTGTTAAAGCAGGACAATCCTCTAAACCACAACCAAAATCTTAAACCAACCACACAATATTAATCCAAGGGCCTGGATTAGGTTACTTGGTTAGTATTTTAATACATGGCTAGGAGGAATAGTCTGTCAAATGGTGCTGATTTTGGCTGGGATAAAGTTCATTTTCTTCACAAGTAGCTCATATTCTGACTGTAAAATAATTTACTAAATAGCTTTGATACTTTTAGGGTCCTCCTTGAAAACTGATTCCTGTTTTTCATCAGCATTGATCACCAGCACAAATTAAGGAATTTGATGGAGACCTGATTTGCCTCTAACGGATTTTGGCAGGGGCTCTCACAACAATGCAAACCCCATTACAGTCAGACCCTAAAAGTGCTCTTTTTCTTGTTTGACTGGGAAAATTACCACTCTTTTCTTGTTTACTGTACTTTCTGTCAACTCTCTGTAATCCTCTAGCAAATCCACTCCAGGAGAGTTAAACTACAGCAAAATTCAGGCTGCTCAAGCAGCGGGGGTTTGGGGGTTAAGCACTGAAAGCTGCTGGAGAGGTGACCTTGTTGAACGGTGAATTCTCATGTCACAGATAGAGGTGACCAGGAAAATAAACCAAAAATCACTGTCAGAGGGGACTGGTGGGCACTTTGCAGCCACCTAAGGGCCAGTGACATTCACAAGGTGGGCTCAATTAGTGGAAGGAAACTATTTTGTCCTTTAACTCCTGGTCCTCAAAGGAGGAGGGCAGGGGAATCTTGGGTACAGTGACTATTAGAGATTCCCACACGGATCCAGAGCACAAAGACTGTGACAGACTGTGTCACCTGAGATATGACTTCATTATCAAAGCCTGCAGGCTATGTCAAATTAGCTCCACACCTTTCACAGGTGAGCTAAGTTACATTATTTTACAGTCCTTTATTCCCCTCCTTTCTCTTCAGCCTGAGAGTTTATAAGCCTCTGTTTAGGCAAAACCCCAATTTTTTTTTATCTTTTTCAAGAACTTTTGCATATCTGCCAGAGACAGCTGATGTCTTCTATCTGCAGTAACATTTGTACTTTTTAGAAGTCTTTTATGCTATTGGCAAATAAGGTTCAAACATGTTCTCTGTGGCAAGGCCAGCTGCTCTTTAGTTTCTTCCTTGTAATTTATCTCACCAAATTTGTTGGGAAAACCATGAATACTGTCTGAATAGCAATGCTTCCCACCAGTTTTGTTTCTAATGCAGGAAGCTCCATCTATACTTATATCCTGGAGTCTTTTAACTGTAACTGGACTGAAGAGATTAAAAGACACCAGAACCTATAAATAAGGCCTCTGTTGCTGATATCAAACAAAAACCCAAGGAATATCCACAAACAAGAAATACGAGCAACCAGTTCAGAAAAAAAATATATTTGCTATGAATTTGAATTTATTACAGTTTTCTTTTTTTGATTAATTTATTTTTACAGTATTTATATTCATTGATTGAGGTTTTTTTATGCTCATGTTTTGGATTGATTTGGGAACAAGCAGAAATTATTTCAAAAATATCAGCTCAGAAACAGCTACAAGCAGAACAGGTGCAGCACTAATAATAACACAAATCATTAAAATATTTTTAAGAAAACATAGCAATGAATTTCTATTGTATTCACTGTTTCTCTGAAATAATTTTTTAACCCTTTCATGCTTCTACTTTCTCTAACAGTCTGACAAAATGCAATTATTCTCTGCTATCTCCCATAGGATGAAAAGGAAGAACAGATATTATTATTAAATGGATTTTCAAAAGCAGAAAAAAAAAAAAAGAAAAAAGAAGACTCTTCAAATCTCAAAACTTCTATTTAAAGGTCATGTGCAAGACTTTCTTTTCACCAATGATATTTAAACCTATTTGAAGCCAAAATAACATTAGTATTTTATTTTAAATTTGGGCAATAAAAGAAGACCAAAACAGACCATTTACTTCTAATCTGTTTTTCACAGTGCCTCTAGTTAGGGCCTATAGTGAAGGTAATATTTGATCTATAAAACATCTTTTTCTTGTTTGCTTTAAACCCCAGCACCGACACAGTAGTAAAGTTGAAAATCTAAGTGATAAATCTTACAGCAGCCACAGTTTGTTTTTTTCTAAATGTGCTTCCTTCAGTATTACCTGCTAAATGCTTGAAAGCAAAAGATTCACAGTTTTCTAATACCGTGTAATTTTCTCGGAAGCCCAGTTAAATACAGAGTCTGACTGGGTGCCTTGGCCCGTCCAGCGAGCGGAGCGAGGAGCGGGCCAGCCTGGGATGCTCTCCAGCCCGGGTGAGAGGCACTGCCTCCCTTCCAGTCCCTTGACAGGATACCCAGACTGCTGCAGCCCTGGTCACTGAGAACTTTGGGCTTTCTCTGCTGAGGGGCACTGACCCTCAGGAAAGCACTGCACTGACCTGAGGCCGTGGAGAAGGCTTCCAAAATTGAGTGATAGCACTGAGATTGTGGGTGTGTAGTTTGAACAGAAGTGTGTGATATCACAGGGTGGAAAACTTAGGGTTTAAGGTTTTAGAATATAAGATATGTATAAGGGAAGATGGGTGTAGGCTAGTCCTTTTTCACCTTCTTCTCCATGGGGTTGGGTGGTATTTTGTAATTGGATAGAAAAGCCCACAGTGCTGACTACAAATTTGTGGTTACTGGGTTGAAAATGAAAATAATTTAGGTGTCACTGCTTAATTGGCTAGTTTGTGCTTAAAAGGCCTTGTAGAGAAAGAGATAGAGGCCATTTTTCACTTTGTTAGCCAGAACTCACAGTTTGTGAGACTGTAACAGAGATAAGAATTAATAAACATCTGAGTCCCAACAAGAAACACCATCTCTTGTGCATTTAATCCCGACTCTAACAAGGAGAAAAGAAGATAAAACCATGACACCAGACAGATACTTTAGATGAGACACCTGTCCTGAGGTGACTTTAAGATGTTGAATTGTGTCCCCATTCCTCAGTTTAGCCCAGAAATAACTTCTGCACCTTTCAAACTAGATCTGAGAGAGAAGTGGGGGAGAAGGGAAAGTGGTGGAATTTTTTTCATGGCTGTATTCAAAATGCAGAGATGTGAGAAACACGGTTCACTATTCAAAATCTTTTTATATAAGTCTAGTAAGGGATAAAAGGGACAATATCCAGTGCTGGGGTGCTTTGGCAATTTGCCAAACGCACACCATTAGCTTAAAACAATGTTCTTATATACTTTTACATTACATGGGTTAAAGGCATATTCATTAGAGTTATACATATTCAAACATTCCTATGAGTTTAGGTGTTCCAGGAATTCTTTCACTTGGTTTTAACCTTTGACTTGTCTGCATGCCACCCTGTAGACTAAATCAATATTTCTTCTTGAAGCTCTATTCTGTTGCTTTTACACTTCCTGATAACTGGAGAATCAGTAAATTTTTCTCTTAGTGTCCAGGTTTTTGTCACTGTTGTCATTCAGTTAAGACAGTCCACAAATGGGAGAAACAGCACAGCTATTTCACACCATTATCTGAGTTAGTTACACAAATAAAAGCATGTTAACATTACATAGTTTCCATTTTAATATTATGCTAAGGCCTAAGATATATATTTATCACACTACTACTTACATAAGCAATACGGTGCATACATAAACTGACAGATTATACTATACCAAAAAGCAGTTAAAGGAATTATAAATTGTACCATATCAAAATCTTTGTGGTTAATAATAGCTTGCAAAAGCCAAGACAGAAATGTGAAACCCAATACCACACTGTCATTTATAACAGAGAGAAGCAGTGCTCTCGGAGTTCTGCGCTCTGCAGACGGACACAGAGTTTGCCCTTGCTGTTTTCTCTGGATTTTCTCTCCTTAGCTGAGGCCAGAAGGGTTTTTTTTGGAAATGTTCAGCTGTTGTTTGGTCTGGGAACACTGACTATGTCCTGACTATGGGCCAGGACACCAGACCCAGACAGGCTGAGAGAAAGCTGGGGACAGAGCCACCAGGAGGACTGGGAGCTACAAAAGGACTCTCTGAATTTGGCATCTCTTCAGAATAATGAGAGGTTCCACTGTTCAGTATTATTAATTTTCTCATGTTTGGGAAGACTTTGCTTGTTAAATAAACAGTTTTTCCAACTTTTCACGAAGGTTTATCTCCCAAACAGGTGGGGGGAAGGGCCGCTGAATTTTGCCCTTCAGGGAACATCCCTTTGGAAGTTCCTTTCCGAATTTGTCCCAAACCAGGACAGACACCTGAATTTCAGACACCTGAATTCTAAGATAAGTGAATCATCCCCTTAGTCGAGCCCGAACTGCTTTTACTCTAAACTATGAAAAAGATCATCTCATAGTTCTTAATTCTTTGAATATGGAGGGAGCAGGGTTGGAATTTTTTCTGACCAAGCTAGAAAATTGAAGTTTTTCATCACATCCATTTACACTGTGAACTGCCTGCCCCTTAAGAGCTGCACATTGAGGGAAAAGAAATGGCAACAAAATGGATATTTGAAGCAACAATCAGCTGTTATATTGCTAATGAAGGTAATTGTGTGTTCATTCTTTTCAAGGATGAGAGGCTGGAATGGGCATATGAAAATTAATCCAATCATTTATAGCCTTCTTACAACACATACCAAAATTTATTTAAGAATTAGTAAAAAAAATGTTTTAAATCTCAGTTGGCAGAGAATCCCTGACCCTACAGAATATTTCTCATAAGAATTAAATCTTTCAATTTATAATTTTTTTGTCTTACCATAAAGGAAAAGGAAAAGAAATAAACAGTATAAAGTTATAATTAGTTATTATGAAAATTAAGAGAATTCTTCTAACCTGTCTTAAACCTATTTCATCTGGAAAATAATGAGACAAGTTCTAAGAAACAAATAAGTAATTTTACAGAAACTTTTCACAATCCACATGCTGCTCTACATTTAGCTAATGGTTCTGGATGAATGCCTGTAGTAGCTGAAGTCTGTGATGAACCAAGCTGTACAATGTACTCCTGTACTGTCGTGACTCACTTTTATCTCTTTTGGAATGTATTGCACTCAGAAGAATTTTACAGTTGTACCAATCAAAAGCAGTATTAAGTGCATGATGTAACAGAAAAGCTTCAGGTGTAAATCAAGGGACAGATTCAAAGGATCTTGTCCGTGGGCTCTGAAGATTAAGACCTCACCATCTCAACACTCACCCACAGAAAACTCTGATGGCCAATAAATAGCTGTTTTACCTGCCTCTCTTTTTTTGGTGCACATTTTTTTGGTGGTATTTTGCTTTATTGCTGGACTGGGTTTTATTTAGAAGGCTGTGGAGGCTCCCCTTTTATGGAGAATCTGAACAATCTAAACAATCATCTTAATGTTGATGTTTAAACTAGGTGTGAAAACTCCCACCTCACTGCCTCAAGTCTTGTGTTTGTACACAGCAAGAAGCATCTACTTGATTCAGCTTTTTTGTGCTCTCACTGTGATGCAGAGAATACAAAAAAGTGAGTGATGTCCTATTCATTATATGTGTCGCTGCCCCATTACTTTACAGGATAATGTGGTTCAGTTTCAGTTCATAAAAATTCCTTTTCCATAAAGAACTCGATGTGTTATAGCTCATATAAAGGGGGATTTGGAAGTGAGCATCTGATTTATTCATCATAAAACACTAAATAACATGATGACCTCTAACTGATCTATGGCACACCAAATATTCCTGAGGAATTTCAATTTTCCTTCAGTCCCTACAAAGCAGGCTCAGGTGCACATTGGAAGGAGACTGATGCAAACTGCCCAGTTGTGCAAATAATGTATGCAAGATGCCACTGGCATATGTTATTCACTTTGAGGATTTCATGATTTTGCTTAGCATAATCCAACATAGCTGAACAAAAGAAATTCAAGTTTTCCCTGACAGTCTAAAAAAATAATTGCAAGATAAAAAATTAATTGGATACAGTTTGCAAGACAAAAACGGAGGAAATATTAATATATGGATTAAAGTTAAAACAATTTTCTGTGTGAAAATACTTCCCCCCCACTTTTTTTTTATACTGAAAGTAATGCCTTTGTTCAGTATGAATGCAACAAAGTCCTTGTATTTTCAGGCAATAAATAAGAATTTATGAAGTCTGGTCTTTGTAATGGCACACAGAACAGGATGATTGAAATAATTTTAAATGAAATTACTAATTTCCAGTCATGATTAAACAGATATGATACAAATCCAAAGCAGAAACTGAGGATGGGTGTACCAGGTCAAAACAAATACCTACATATGCAGTGACAAACAGCAGATGTCCAGAGACCAGGGTACAACATACACAGAGATCTTGAGTATCCCCACAGATGCTGCTTTTAATCGAAGGATTTAATAACGAGATTTAACTTGCTTTGCATTTTGTACAATTTGATTACCATTTGAAGGAGAGACTGTTGCTTTTATGAGGGACATATCCTTGTGGGCAGTTGGATGAGTTTTGGGATATACCTGGATTTATCTATATATATGAGTATGGATGTTGCCATTTTTGATCCATCCTTCCCTCTGGGCCTGCATGGCTTCTAGTATTTCTGAACCATGACATACACTTTCCAGTGAAACCACCTCCTCACACGGATTTATATTGCTTTTACTTTCCTTTTCATATGGAGCCAGATCCCTGAAGGTCAGAAAATAAGCTGCCTGATTAGCACAGTGCATCAAACAGAGCAAACTGCCTCAGCTCCCTCCCTCAGAGCTTGTGGGGCACTTGACAACAGAGGGTACCTCTGCAGCTGGCTGTACCTCATTCTTGCTTATTAAAGGACATTTTTTCATGGCAAATGCATGAAGGCTTTTAGAATCCTTTGGGCTCTCTGAAATGTGAAGAGGAACTGAATCCCTCTGTCTCATGTCCAGACAGTGCAGGCAAACACTGTCAGGTTCTTGTAACAGCAAGAGCTAATTCTCAGTTAGCATTCAGGGTAGCTACCAGTGCCACTGCGAGAGTGCTGAATGGAAATCAGATGAAAAAGTTCATCAGATTGGAATAGCAGGTGGTGAAGGGTCTGCAGGGGAAGGTGCATGAGGAGTGGCCAAGCCTGCAGGAGGCTGAGGCCAGACCTCATCGTGGTCTTCAACATCCTCCCAAGGGGCAGCACAGGGGCAGCTCCAGTCTCTGCTCTCTGTGACAGTGACAGCACTTGAGGGAACATCTGGAGCTGTCAGGGGAGGGATATTTATCCACTTAGGAAAATATCAGGTATTTGGGTATATGTATAACCAGCAGAGGGTGGCTGGGCACTGAACAGGCTCCCCAGGGCAGTGGGCACAGCCCAGCCTGACAGAGCTCAAGGAGTGTTTGGACAAAGCTCTCGGGCACAGGCTGTGACTCTTGGGGGTGGTCCTGCACAGGGCAGAAGTTGGACTCAAAGATCCTTGTGGGTGCCTTCCAGATCAGGATATTCTATAATTCTATGAGTAATGCCTGTCTTTTTCATATATCTCTTTTTTTTCCCCTACATTGCACCCCTCTGTAATTAAAGACTGTGGAGTTTTGCCATTGATTTCAGTGCGAGTAGAACCACAATTTAGATTACTGCACAGACCATATATTAAGGACCATGCTTTCATCTTGCTGATTTCAATTTCTTGCAACAACTTGCCTGGTTGTTAAGTGCCCTTTCCTTTCCTGTCAAGTCTTTCTTTGTATTGCTACCCATGTTTAAATTGTTCAGTGAGATGCTCAGTTTAGGAGCTACCAAAGAATTATTTTTCTGTAAATGTTGGGATGCCTCTATGTGCTGCAAAAACGAAATTGGGAATAATATAAACCTGTCAAAGCTTTAAGGCTGGTACCAGTCAGGTAGTCGTGGTTGCTTGGGACAGGATACTTATTAAAAAGTGTGCTTCAAGGGAACTTCTAAATGATGGGTCTTGCAGAAAAAGACACATTTCAAAGCCTTTAGAAATTAAAATTATGTAATTTTATTAGGGACAGAATTGTACTATTCCGAAAAGCTAGATGAACTGAAAAGAGCAAGAGCTCCCCAAGAATATCAAGTTGTCCAGAGTGGAGGAATGTCAGGGGTGGTAAAGAGAGAGTTTTGGTAGAAAAACTGCTGATTGGGGAAGGAAAAAAAAGAACACTTTCTTCTTAATAGAACTGAACAGTGATCTTTGCATTGTCCAACCCAGGCATACCAAGACCCAGGAAAAGTGCACTCGTGCCTTCGGCTCCATGCATGCTCATGTGGCCACTGCACAGTGGGCCCAAGGAGCCCAAAGCCACTGCAGGCTGGAGAGCTGCATCTGCTTTAGTGCTGCCAGACACCCCTGCAGTGAGACATTCCTGTCTAACTACTGGCGTGAGGGCAAAACAAAATATAAGCAAGGTAAGGCAACTTGGAGCATTTTAACCACGCTGAAGAACTGCCCCCATAACGAGGAAATCTCAGCTACAAATCGAAAGGGAAAGAAAGGCAAGAGAAAGGAACGCAGAGAAGAGCACAGAAGAAATTAATGGCTTGGGGGCAAGGCTGCTCTGCTGCAGGGCCCTTCCCCTGTGCAAGTCCTTTCAACAGAGAGGCAGAGCCAGCAATGGGGGGGCCCTGTTGTCACTCTGATTGTGCTTTCTTGCTTTGAAGCACACAACTGATTGCCAGTCTTGCCTTACCACGTAAGTGCTCTCTGCATTCCTATCCCTCACTATCAGCTGCAGCTGCAACTCATCTCTGCTGCTGGAGTTGGATTTTTCCACTGCCAATTCACGGATGTGTTATAATTGAGTGCACTTCAAGTATCTACCATAAGAACCATTGATATTCAGAACTTCACAAAGTTTTTGTTGTTGTTGTTTTAGATTCCTTTAAAATTCCTGTCCCCTGAGATTTTATAGTGTGGGTTCTTTGGGTTTCCACTGACTCCTCCTGCCTAGTACTGGGTAAATGAATTTACTGTGGGCTGCTAGGGGCAGGAGCAGAACAATGTTTGCTATTTACTGAGACCCCATCTTCTAGCAACACAGGTCTTGATACCCTTGATGTTTGCCTCTGAGGAAAACAGACCATTGTCCATCTGGCATTTAATCTGTTGGAATTGTGGCTCTTCATCTGATTACAGCATTTTACTGCTGTTGGCTTGATCTCCTCTCTGGATCCAAGGCACTGTTCCCTGGCACCATCAGGGAATGCTGGGGGATCTGGGCATTTGGACAGGAGAAAACACCCAACACTCAGGGTTAAGCAGTTGTCTCCCAGTCAAACTGGCTGAAACTGAATGGCCCCAAAAGTGACCAGAAGGGCCATTAGGACAAATTCCCAGCTGGTATAAACCTGGCCTGGCTCCAACAAAGCTCCAGGGCTGGCCATGGGCAAGGCTAAAAGGCCTTACAGGAGTTCTGTGTGTGGTAGGGTGAGAGAGGTGAGAGAAGGGGAGACAGCTTAGAAAAGAGAGAGACAGAAGGATCTAGGGGGCCTAATGACAGAAACTGCTGACTGCTTCAAGCAATAAACCTCCTAACATCTAATGTTCCTGAAGGATGGCAGAGATATATCACCGGGTTTCTTCAATATGCATTTGGAATTTGACTGTCTATTGTGTTGTGCCTTTTTGTTATTCTTACAAGTATTACAAACTACTGCTGCTTAATTTGTTTTCATATGTGAAAAACACTGCCGAAGACACAAAGCAATGACAAATCTGACTTTTCACAAACAACACAGAAGAATATCCTTTATCTTTCCAACTAAACAATTTTTCACAAACTAAGTTGCTCAGTTTCTAATACTGAGTTAGACATAAAATTCATATTAGGCTGATGTGCCAGGCTTGATATTCAGGGAGATATACTGATCACAGCTGCCTTTTGAATAGCAAGTTTATCCCCTTTAAACACCCAGTATCTTTTATTTTTGTTCACAAACAAATCACTGACATTTCAACTTCACTGTAACGTATTATTCTAAAGGGTGAAGAAAATACGAGTATTTGTCTTGGAATATTTCTCCCTCAGGCTATAAAAATTTACTTGGTTCGTAGAATTGTTAAACATTGATAGAGAGACAGAAGGTGAATTCACAAGAACTTGATCCTCAGTTACTGCAAAATGATCTATGAATAATGATTCAAAAACGAATAAAATGCATTGGTAATTGGATTATAGTCCTATTAACAGCTAGGTTTCTTTTAGAAGTAAGGAAATAAAACATAAATAATTGTACTATGTGTTGTAAGGAGCTTTCAAGAAGACATTCATTAGTGAGAACTCTGGAAAAACTTATAAGAAAATTAAACTTATCTGGTGCCAAAAGACCTCCTGACCTCAGCCACAAAGATGCTTATTTTCTGAAAAAGCAGTTTCGCAAACATATATTAGGCTTTTTAAGTAAACAGTTACNTGCAAACATACATAAAACATAGGCTTTTTAAGTAAACAGTTACAGCTTCTACATTTCTCTGCATTAAATTTTACTTTTTCCCCACATCTTATGCAGAACAGGCTTCTCTGTACCTTTGAACAAATAAAGCATCATAGATGTAAAATTAGAAAAAAAATACACCAATGAACTGCAATAGAATTCCTCCCCTCACTTTGAGAAGGAAAAGATGAAGTCTGTATTTTGGTGTTGAGTTTTTGGGGAAATTACAAGTTCTAGTGCCCTGACAGTCCACACAGGGGCGACATGGAAATTCACTTCTTGACTGAATAACTGAACTCCTTCCACAATAAATGAAGCTGCCTGGTAAAGTGGTGGATAATGTGGTTTCACCTCAGCACAGTATCAGAACAGACAGAGCCTGTCCTCAGGGGCCACAAGGGAAGGATGCAACGCATTGGTCTCTTCTGGTAAATAAAGAAAGTGGCAAGATAAATTATTCAATACACCTCACTAATGTTAAGATGACAAAATGGCAACTGATAATGGACACAGTTCTCAGGCCAGTGTGTGCTTTGAGCTCATCTGCATTTCAGCTACCAGTGTGTTTGCAGCTCAGCAAGCCTTTGAGACGATTCAGGCTGATAGACCTAACCCTAGTTCTAAGCAAGAACAAGTTCCTTTGAGACAGAATGTGGTTTTCCTTGTCTACACAAATGCTTTGCTCTAAAACAAATATACCAGTGGTTGAAGTCAAGGGTTTGTACTCACCTCCTGCACATTGACAGTTTAAGTCAAGAGGCAAAAAAAGAGGGAGGACCGTTTAATAACTACATGCATCACCAATTTTTTAGAATAGAGTATGACTCTGACACAAAATCCTAAATATGGCTCAGTGAAAGGAAACATTTCCCCAGATTCATGTAAAAAGCTGGTTTTTGGTTGCACTAGACAGCAGGCTAACCTGCTGCCAAAAGCAATCTGCTTATATAACACACATTGAAGTGAACAAGGCAACAGTGCCACATGCACTGGGATCCTTATCAAGGTCTTCTGAAGAATCATAGACCTGAAGACAACAGGATTATGCTAATGGAGTGTTACTGTGGAGGGAGCAATCTCAGTGTCCAGATTAGCTACATCATGCAGTGTACAAAACCTAAAGAGTTGAGTGAGATGCCCTAAGGCCAGAAATGAGAAAAATGATGAAAAGCAAATTGGGTGAGGTCTGTTTGTTGCATTTCTGTGTTCCAGGGAGTTTGCAGTAACAGTCCCAGTAACATAAATGTGGCTATGGATCTTTATTTTCCTGACCAGCCTGACCTGGGAGCCCTACCCACGCTTTGCCAATGGGCTCTGGGGATGTGTTTAATCTCCAGCCCAGCCCTTGTCTGATCTGCACTGTAGGATTAAGCAGTCCTGTTTCTGCCTCCTGGATGGACCCTGGCTGTATCTGAAGTGCACCCACCTTCAGTCATGTCTCTGGCACTGCCTCCTGGATGAACCAGTCACACCAAAGTTGCAGCCCTTTCTCCAGTTCTGCCTTTGGCCCATCTCCTGCTGCTCCTGAGTGGGGGAGTTCCCGGAGGGACCTGCAACTGACATCCTCAACCTGCCTCTGTGAGACTTCCAGGAGACCTTATCAGAGCCCTGCTCCCAGCCCTGCCTGGGCTGTGGTCTCTCTTCACTTGCCCTCTCTCACAGCCCTGCTAGTGCTGTGCCTGACACAGATGACACTATTTGAGTAGATGGATTGCCCCAGATCTACCTCATTTAAGCCTATTTGCATGTGAGGGGTGAAAAAAAGGATTGTTCTATAGCCTCCTTCCTGCTATTATTGCTGAGCTCCTCAGGCCTGAGTACATTTAATAGTGACTAAGTGCTGCACTTCTGATCTTACCCATTGTGCTAAGCTCTCCTTTTTCCACACAAAGTCCTCTAAAAATGCCCTTGACTAGCACAAGTAACTTGTTCATCAATATCCACGGGTATTGATGGCAGCTGAGAGTTTCGTTCAGACCCAGCCAGATTTCCCTGCCAGCCCCCAGCTCTGCTGACCAGAGCAGAGTGCAGATACAAATGCACTGCAGAAGCCACATTTGCATTTTTGTTCTGTTTGATGCTCTTGACTGCAGGACACTGGGAGGAAGGAGGGGAAGCTGCTGTTTTGTAGGCAGCAATAGGGGGTCAATACATTTACACACACAGCATTCGTAAGTTAAATTTTAAGCATTCATTGCCAGACCATCAGGGATTAATACCATGTAATGGAGGGCAGAGGGAAGTACTTGCTGCATGGAAGAAGGAAGGTTGCTGCTAACAGTAAATCCAGTGATGAAGAGAAATAAATGGGCAAAGACTTGCATGCAGACAGACACATTACAGCAAAACATGATATTATTAGGGTAGGATGCTGCCTACCATACACCTTTCAGGGAAGATCATTACTAAGAATATGTCCTGGCAGTCTGAAATGAGGGAGTGCTAATAGGAGACAGGAGCAGGAGCACGGGGTCATGGCTGTGATTAAATTTGATCAGGCAACATGCTCAGGAGCACAGCTCATGAAATATTTTTCTCTTCACAGAGGACAGTCAGATGTGTGGGTAGGTTTTCAGAGTGCACTGCAACATCAAAATGAGCAGCACCACAATGCTGTGCAGTGATGCTGATTTGTGAATTGTGTCATTGTAGATGGCTGACATTTGCACATAATTAATTTCTGGCTATTTAAATGTGAGAGTAAGGAGTGTCACTTCAGTGAAAAAGACTGGTTAAAGATGGAATTTTCCCTGGAAAAGATGGAAATTTTGTGGAATAGTAGTCAGGGATTGCGGTTTCAATGTGCAGTACATACAAAGTCACACGAGAGCTGTTATACATAGCATGTTTAGTACATCTTCACACAGTGCAGATGAATTTTGTGAGATGCAAATCCCTTCCAAGTAGATTTGAACTTAGCAAGTACAAGCCTTTTGGCACTCAAGTCTTAAATATTATTTTTCTCTTCTCATCCAAGGCATTCCAGTGAAACATTAGTCAAGAAAAAGGATTCGTTCCTAGTAGAACTCGGCTGAAACTTCAGTTCTCTTCTTCGGTATTCCCAGCTAAATGTCCAGATTGTATCTGCAAATTTCTGCCATCTAAAAGTTAATAAGGACTAAAGATGTTCTGCCTACTGCAGCAACGTGTCTCTTCTCAATGGCCAAAAATGGACTCCTAACAGGAATGACTGCAAGGAAATACACCAGTGTGTTGTCAGATGCCAACTGCTTCTAGCCCAGACACTTCCAAGTCAGAATAGGTTTCCACACATCTAATCCACCTGTCTAATCTAGTATTGTAACCCAGCTTTGTAACTACAGTAGAGAAAGCCAGACAGCTCCCAGAATGATTTATCCACTCTGAGTGTGTGTGTCCAGGGCAGAGTAGATGAACTGCTCTTGGATTCCACTTTTCCTCCTTTCAAATGTTCTGTTACTTAAGGCTGCATTTTAGTGTCACATTGCATCTTAGAGGGCAGCAAATTCATTGAGGATAGCAGGAGAATCAAAGGCAGAAATTAATTTGACAACATGAGGAGACACAAAATCCAGGATCAACAAACCCACCACAATTTGCCATTTTAATCAATGCATATAATTTTAAAACTACACACATTGTTGGGTTAGCTTGGCTCAAGATAGACACGTGAAACAAATACCTTTCACATTCTTCCAGGCAGGTCAGCTGAACTGTCAAGTCACCAAGTGAAGTTTACACTGAGCAATAGGATCTGAGTTTTCTATCTCAGACAGTGCTCAGAACATCAGCATTTGCCTCCTTCCACCCTCCAAACTGTACCTTTGCTTTTGAAAGTTTGTACATGCAAAGAAGGGAAGGGAAGGGAAGGAAAAAAGCTGGGAAACCCTAATAGTTAACATTCAGCTGTCAGGAAAGCAGCAGCAGAATAAAATATAGTTATGCATGTTTGTTTGATTAAATGCATATAGTGTACATATAATATGCAAATTCTGTGCAGGCCTTAGGCTCTTGGCAAACTGCTCAGGCAGCCCTCAGTACGGTGAGGTTTGGGCTTCCCCACTGCTGATTGTTTCCTTGATAGATCTATAAATATAGAATATTAATCTGATGAATATGATAATCTGGAATTGTGGAAGTGTGTATAAATGCAAACTGATACCACTATTCTTTTTCACGACATTGTGTAAGCAGAGGGTGGGAAAATTAAATGTCTTGTCTTTTCCTGGGTACTGAGAATCCAGCATTTGAACTCTGTCTCTCACAGGATTGTTCTGGAGAGAATATCCAAAATTCTGCTGGATAAACACATATGGGATGGGTGAGCAACTGGCTCATGGGTTGGACACAAAGGGGTAATTACAGTGAGTGGGGTGACACCAGACTGGCCAGCTGTGACTAGTGGGGTTCTGCAGGGCTCCATCCTTGGCCCTGTGCTCTTCAACATCTTCATAAATTACCTGGATGAGGACTGGAAGGGACACGGAGCAAGTTCACAGATGATACAGAACTGGGAGGAGCTGTTGACTCCCTCAAAGGCAGAGAGGCCCTGCAGAGAGACCTCAGCAAAGGAGAGGGCCGGGCAATCACCAACCATGTGAAGTTCAACAGGGGAAAGTGCCTGTTGTGACTCTTGGGGATGGTCTTATGCTTTATGATCATGAGTATTTGCGTGAAAAGTGAATATCCCTTCTGGCTTTCAAGAACTGCTTAACTCTTATTTAGAATAAGACATTCAGTTCTGCTGACTGTACTTCCAGAATGATGGAGAATTCAGAGGGCCTCAACAAGAGTAACTGAAGAACTAGAAAACACAACTTAGGGAAGTTTTTACTGAGCCCCTGAAGAAAAGACTTTCAGGACACATAGTACTGATTTTCAAATAAAAAAAAAACCAAAAACAAACAAACAAAAAAAACCAAAACAAAACAAACAAAAAAAAAAACATGCATTGGACTGAAAAGATAAAAGGAACAACATTAGTCTTGTATGTAAAGCAAGATGTCATACTTGTTTACTTAAAATCCACTGGTCACTAGAGTAAAGCTCTGGTCTGACAGAGTTAAAAGGGTGTGGAACCCCTGTCCTTCAATGCTTTTGAGGTGCTTTCCCCCTGTCCTTTTCTGCTTAAGCAGCAGCCAGCAGTGGTGGAGGCTGCATCAGGGTTAAGCTGGGCTCTGGGAAGAGCCTGTAGCTAAGGGCCATAAATGTTGCTGAAGAGCTGAGGGCTGGCTGAGCACACAGCGACTGAAACACGGCCGGTATGGAAATATCACTGTAAGGGAATCATCTCACCCCACAGACCATGGACAGCCCAGGGCTCATGCAGCTCTCCTGCACAGCAGTGGGATGCACACCAAGATCAGCCCTTCACTTGAGACACCTCTCAAGGCTACTCCTTGAGGCTGAGAGACGCCTTGCTGCAACAGATTCTTGTCCATGGTTAACTTTGAAATCTTAGCCAAGTAATACACAGGATTGATTATATGTATAGGAGAGGACACGTAATTCTTTAGACATAAAGAACTGGACAAGTCTGGGACTAAGTCTGGATCCAGCTAAACATAAACTCCTCACTAAGAAGGTGTTTGGAAAGCAAGAACATCCTTTCTGAACCTCATGACTCAATGGCAGGGTCTCCCTGACTGCACTGTGTCACCCCATCTACGCAGTGAATAATCCAGTGTACCTTGCCATTACACCTTGCTAAAACACTGTCTCATTTATTATCAAACTTGGTTAAATCACTGTTTTCTATCAATAAACATGTTGCTACTTCTCTCTCGGGAGTGAAGTGTGTCACTCCATCCATGACAGCATCCAACAAGGTTTCTGAATGCTTGTTGTTAAATATTACATTCCTATCACAGCTTGGTACTAAGGCACAAACAAATTAATTCAGTTAAATATATAACAATTTTTTCCAACCAACTAAACCATCCACAGCTTGAAAGACCTATTCTGCATTTTCAGCATGGTGCTAAAACATGCACATTAAATTTTTTTCTTACTCTAGGAGGGACTCTGTTCAAAGTCAAAGAATGAGATCAGCTAGTTTAAATACTCAACGCTCTTAACAAAAAACCCAGAGAAGTCCATAAAATGTGAAAATGTTTTAATGTGAGAATAAAGCAATAAACCAAAAGCCCTTCACTGTTCTTTTCCATCATGGCTCTTAAACAGCAAGAATCCTGCAGCTGTATAAACACACAGGAAGGGAGGGTCATGAGTCTTCCTTCTTTTATCCCAGTGGAAATCAAGAGTAACCCTGCTGACACCTGAGGAATTACAATGATGTAAAACTGGTGTATATGAGGGGGAAAAAAGCCATCCAGAGGAGTGTACTTCATTGGTTTCAATAAATTCTCTTCCTTTTTAACACCGGCTGTATAAAAACCTCCAATAAAATTTTATGTGCTAAGTCTGGTGCTGAAATGACCAGACACTTTCCAATAACATAAAACTGCAGTAAGCAATTAGAATATTTCTGCTTAAATACGTTGTTCCAATTTGTTTAGTGTCTCATCCTGGAGTAATTCTCCCACATCATCCACTATCACCAGTTTTATCAGCATGATTTCCTCCAAGATACGGAGGAATATTATATTGAAACTTGCATTTATATGTACATCTTTCTATGTATCTTCCCAGGTGTTATATTTCACCTGAGGTTTTGCTATTGCCTTGTTAGCAATCATATTCAAAATGCTTATATTTTATACTACTTTATTCCTACTGTGAGAGTATCAAACCGTCTCCAGCACAAATAGCATGAAGTCATACAGACTTACAGATTTAAATACTAGAGTGCACATTAATTAGTATTACAGTCTTTTATGAGTTCACTTAATTTTTATCTTACTGTTGTATTTTGAATTTGGGTAGCAGTATATGAAATCTTTACTATTAAACTCCAGACTTTCAAAGTAATTTGGCCAGGATTTAGATGACATTGAAAAGTTCTTTAAATATATGTTATTGCTATTAAATCCCCACATTTTCCCCTCAGTTAATGAATACATACATTTCAGTGAAATTGTGCAAATGTGAAATCTATGGTCACCCATTTCGAGGCTGTCCCATTCCTTCTGCTGCAGTGAATAATCCATTAAAAAGGTCAAGACTGACTTTCTTCCTACAGCTACCATGGCTATTACAGTGAGCAGAAACAAGTATTTGAAATGTTTCACTATTGATTAGCCCAAGCTGCTTGTTCAGGTTCTCAAATGTGAGCCAAGATTTTAAATGCCTGTGATGTGCAAACCTGTAACAGCCACTGCCAGGTGATGATCCAGCAGAGAGACAAAACATTTCAGTGATGAACTCTACAATCAGCCCTGGCATGGTGAAGACATCAGATTAGTGAGTGTAGATGGGGAATAATTTTTCAGTCTGTGGATCAAATTTAGCTAAATTAAAAGTTGTTGAACTGAAACATCATTTAGGTACTTAGGCTAACCAAAATCCTTATATGGTATCAAACAAATGGGGTTTTTTAGCATCCTCCATCACACTCTTAAACAAAGTTTGTTTTCCTCCACCTTTTAAGATATAAGTACATGTTAAAATGTAGCCTGTCTTTTCAAACTGGAATTGAGAAAAATGTCACATCTGCACTGTCCACAGAGCTTGTTTGCTTTAGCTTGAGCATCCCTGTTTATTCTTTGCTACGTGGAGTAGCATTTTGGTGCAGGAGGTTGCAAACCTGATTTTGTGGTTCCCTCTATCCTCTGTGCAGTGCCGTGCCCAGGGAAGAACTGTCTCACTGTACAGATTGTGAAGCAGAGGATTTTCACGAATTAGAATATTTTAAATGCAGGCACTAAATGCTACTTCTACACCAAAGGGGAACCAGTTATCCAAAGTTGGACAAGAAATGTCTGAGTTCAAATCCCAAACCTATAAGCTGTGAAGTTCTGGGGCCCTTTTCTGGTGTTAAATCTTCAAAGTGAAGACTGTTTGCCTCAACAGGAACTTCCCCTGTTCCAGCATGTTTTGCAGCACAGAGTAACATGAAACACGTTGTAAAAACGCACAGCAACATTCACTCAGTCACTGAATTCCAGCAGCTGTGCTGAAATCCATGATTTGCATGTATGTATTTGCATACGCATGCATCTACTCTATTTACATTTGTAAATACTACAGGCACGCACGCAGAGCGTAACTAATAAATATTTTATAGAGGAAAACTGAGGCACAGAGTAGTTAAATTTGCTAGGGAGATTGCAGGCATCTGTATGAAAAGCATGAGCTGAAGGAAGAATTCCTGTACTTTTACTTGAACCAGTGCTGCCTCTGCCAAATAAAGAACTTGATTTCTAGCAAAAATTCACTCAGCTTAACAGCTTAAATCCCACCTTCCTTTTTGTGCTTGTCATTGTTTCAACTCAAAAGCATCTCTCTAAAAGGGCCTCTCTAGAGCCTAAGTTTTTCAAAAGAAACAGAAATATATGAGTCTCTGAAAACATCAATTAATGTCACCCAAATTCTCTTTTCAACTGAAAGATGAAATGCAAGTAAAGATTATACTCAATGTGTGGAGTGGATTCAACACAATAATTACAGGAGGGAGTGTGGTTAGACCATCAAAAATGCACACATAGTTAATGGTTTATAAAACAGACACCAGACAAGGAGATATTGCTACAATAAACTTGATTTTAAACAACCTGTAACTTCATATTGCAGATGTGAATATGGTGTTCCTCTGGATAGAGACTTTTTTTTTTTTTCCCCAGAATGCTTTGTAGCTCTTACTGGTTTTACCTGGTGATTTTTTCTCATTATATATGTGACTGCCATTTTTTGGCCATTCTTTTTTGTTTGGTTGGTTGGTTCCTCACCACTATTCTCATCCTTTGCTCTTTCTTCGGTGAAACCTTACACGATAATTTTTGCTCTTTTAATTTATCATGAAGATGGCTAGTTTTCATTTTCACTTACCACTTTATCAGTAACTTTAACATTCCTATATATTATTTTTTTTTAGTCTTAGTTACGCAGAAAAATGAAAATCAGGTCGAATTAATTGGAATGAGGCTGGCTGAGTGATTTCTGTGTCTTTGCATTGTGGCCAGAATAAACCCTGTGCTGCTCAGACTGAATATTTTACAGCGACCTTCCTGAGAGCTGCCTCAGGAGGGAAATGGGAGAGGAAGAAGTGGATTCCCAGGCAGTAGGAAAGGTGTTCTGAGGTTGTACAATCACACTGGTGCTTTGCCTGATCACAGCTACTGGAACAACCTTTCAGAATCAAACCTCCACCAAGCTGGGGCTGGGAGGAGCACTGTGCAACACCCAGGCAGAGATCTATTGATGATTAGCTAAGTACCTCTAATTAAAATGGGAGGAAAACATTCTACATATAAATATTTCATATAGATATAAAGCTATGATTTGTATGCCATGTATCTTTGTGACAGTGGTGTTAATGAGGACATCTTTTAAGAGAAAAAAAAGCAGCAAGGCTTGTAGTAATTTTTTTGCAATAACATCAAATTCTACTCCTTGTGACTTGCAGTCAAATAGATTTTGTTAGAAATCATTTTCTCTGGGCAAACTCTTAACCCCATCCTGAAGAGGGTGATTACTAATTTCTATTTTTTCTTCTGTTCACGCAAAAGTAGAAGTGGTGGGGAGCTCTCTATAAATAACTCCATCAAGGAGGCACTTGGAGTTATGGCACTTAAGGAAAAGGAATATTCCATCCAATTTACGCTTTTGTCTAAATGGCTTCTCTTGATGATGTGTAGGAACTAATACTTGAGAGACAGATGTCCAGAGAAGGACTGCTCAACTGCTTCCCCAAATGAGGACCAGAGTTCTAATTCTTGCTGCTTTCAAATATGTATCTATATATTGCAGCAAACATCAAAGGTCGTGTTCACATGTGCACTCCCATCAAGAGCATTTCCACATCGCAGCTGGTTAATCTGGTGACATCAGCTAGTCATTCTCAGTTTTAATTCTCATTTCTCAATTACCATGTAAACGTAAAGTAAAGCAATCTAAACAAACTGCTACTCATGGGAACCACCAAAAAAATGACATTTTACACTAGAGAAGTTTTTACAAAACAAGTTATAATCCTTCAGTTGTCAAATACGTGGCAAAAATTAAAATATTTACAAGTATCTATGTTTTATACATACAAGCTGCATGTGCTGCAACATTTTCCAGCCAGAAACAATATAGCACTCATCAGGTGAAAATTTTTAAGTGTAGATGAGTGATAAGGATGGACTCAAGTTTAAAACCATGAAAAGATTGTAAAGAATATGAAAAATAAATTGGTCAGCCAAGCAGCCCCTTTGCAAATGTAATGGATCTTAGTTAAACAGAAGGCAGGAGCTGTGTGAAGAAGCTATTACTGATCAAAGAAATTACCCTGAATTTATGAGGAAGCAGCAAGAGCATGAATTGATGCAAAGCACTTACGAAAAATCATATTTGAGGGAAACGGAAAGATTTCATGGACGATTAATGCCTATGCAGCAGAAGAGGTGAAAGCATAACTTCATTTAATGTAAACATGATTATGATCCTGATTCCGCATTAAATTCAAGTTCATTCTCAGCTGGTGGGACACTTGGAGTGTTTCAAATTCAACACATTCTTAAGTAAGATGCTGAACTGTGGAAATCTGTCATTATGTGTGACGAATACTAGCAAGGGTATATGATGAGATAAAATATTAAAATATGTTTAAAATATATATCAGAATTAAGTTTTTAACACTTTGTTACAAAAGGAATCTCTGTGGAGAATGATGAAGAATCAGAACATGAAGTTGAGTTATGCAAAAAAAAAAAAAAAACAGCCAGAGACCAGAATGTTTTATTTACCAATTTATAACCACATAATTCTGTATGAATGTTTTTGGAATCAGTATACAAATACTGTCACTACTTCTTCTGCCTCCAGGGATATACAGACCATAGGAAATAATTTCAAATTTTACTTTGATTACTTATATGTTATGAACACTTGTACTTCACCCTTGTGCCACTTTTGAACTCAGTGAGGAAACACTGTGTGTGTCTAAAATGTATTCCTGAACACAATGAAACCTGGATATAAATACTATCAGGATATAGAGAATCTGCTGTTTACCTTGGAAGCTTGCCAAGGATTAAGCATTTTCACTTTTAATTTTAAAAATTCCCATTTAAATTCTCATTTCAACTAAAAGATACAATGAGAGAAAGTAATGTTTTTAATAAAAAAGGAGATTAATATATCAAAACTATTAACAGGCAAAGCCAGTTTACCAATAGAACAACATTTTTCACAGTAGGAACTATCATCAACAAGACTTCTCTTGAAAAATTAATCCTAATTTCAAATGTAGTCCAAGGTATTCCCACCTACTTCTGCTCTACTGCTGTTCACTTCTTACTTGAGGACTCAGTGGATCTGCAGAACCATTAAGATTTCTGAAGAAGTTACACTGGTACTGTGTGCACTACTGTTGCATATAAAATGGGAGAGGAATTGGAATGGGGTAGAAGTGCCTTCTAAATACCAGCCAAGAAGTTTTGGACAGGAAAGTGAAAAGCACATTAATTCCTCCATCCAACAGACTCCAAGCAGGACAGGTTTGGGCCTGTGCTGTAAGTGAGAGGTACCACTTAGATCAGAACATTTTTCTGACAAAAGCTTGCCTTACACT
Organism: Promerops cafer; assembly: GCA_013398275.1. Classification (NCBI taxonomy): domain Eukaryota; kingdom Metazoa; phylum Chordata; class Aves; order Passeriformes; family Nectariniidae; genus Promerops; species Promerops cafer. The sequence continues at coordinate 81,625 of VZSE01009570.1, forward strand.
CCCAGCAGAACGCCACATACCATGCAAGAAGGAAGCTTCCAAAGGACCCCTCATGCATGCAGAACACACACTACTGTCAGCACTTGCACTTCAGCTCATCTTTGACAGGGGATGTTTGGACATTCTGTCTTTCTTTCGGGCTGCATTTGTAGCTGCTAAATCAACAATTTCCCCAGTTCCCGCACTCTGATCACAGTGTCTGATGGGGAGGGCATCAAGAAATCCCAGAAAATGTATAAAATCCATTAATTCTGCCTTGGACAAAATTGTGGGGAGAAAAAAAAAAGAATGTATCTGCGGAAATTCTAAATAAGAGTGAAAGTGAGATGACATCTGTGTATAAAGTTTTAATAGGACCCTTAGGATGCAATAAATCATGTAAAGACAGTGAGAAAACATTTCATATTACTTCCTTACTCCAGAGTCTCCCTTTTCATTCTAGACACTCACACTAGTGCTCCCCTCTGACTAACTGAAATATTTTCTTTTAGCTATATTCTCAGTCTCTTTCTACAGTTCAGGGAAAGATATATGCTCTTCCTGAGAGAAATTCACCCAGTTTGATATCAGCAGGAGATTCCTCTCAATGGCCTGTGACCCCCTCTCAGTTTGGTATGTTGCTAATGCTATTGATCAGGTCCATATATACGTGATTAGAATATCAAAGTCAACATATAGAACTATTTGGATCAAGCTTCAGCCATGAAATTATGTAGCTACCTACTTCATATATTTATTTTAGAATGGAATTAATCCACCCTTATCAATCCAAATAATCCCATCTCTGCAAACACTATGAAAAGAGCCCAGATTGCTTTTTTATGAGTTTGGTACCTGATGTGTACATGGAAAACTTGTGTAAAATAAATGACTATATGACATCTGTTGGACAGGACTGTGATGAACAAGGAAATGGAAGAATCCTTATCACCAGATCATACTTTATACTGTTTTACTGTAATGTGTTGATACTACACGGTGTCAATACAATAGTTACAAATTCTGTACCAGGAAAACTCTTGTGAGTACACTAGTAATGAATTGGGGATGATAGATAAACAGAATAAAAAACTTCATATTCATTAACGAATATGCCTCTGGTTTTAAGTATAGTACACTGCACTACAAAGCAAGGTTTAAAATAATTAGATTACATGCAGTACATCCCAGTGACCAGGGACTCCAGTTCAAGCAAAATTAAATGAGGCTTCTTTTTTTTTATATCATGAACAAGTGCTATGAGCCTTGGGCACATCATTTTCATCAGCCATTAATTAAAGATTCTGATAAATATTTCCTTCATAAGCTACAGCAAGGTCGCTTAAATTATTATACAAATAGTAAGTGCCACTGAATCAATATGGGCCAGTTGTGCTGCTGATTTCAATGAAATGCCAGCTTTTTTCTTTGTTAGGGATATAAAAATTCTGAATATATTCTGCAGCAAAGCAAAGACAATTCAGAAAGCTTTAAAAACAGCAGAAGCAGTAAAGAAGGAAGCAAGCTGTCTGACAGATGTAGAAACTTATAACATGGTCACATTAAGCCATAATTAAATTTTGCACTTCAGCGTGGTCCCACAGGCTACACTGACTGCAGACACACCTGTGGGGAATTCCAATTAAACACACACACGGGCAGGGGTGAAACTAAGAAATGTCAATCCATAATTCGCAACAGGCAGAGCAGAATGCCCCACCCATTGCACTTCCCTGGTTAAATTAGCAACTGATTTAACTCAGCCACAGTGCCTAACTCAGTCTTGCATGAACACCCAGATTTGCATTCCTTCATTCAGCCACGCTTCTGGATACTGCCATGACAACAGTGTGCCACTCTGCCTTCAGAGGATTTGACAGGGGCATGACTTCGGTGGCACGACTGAGAATACCTGGCTGTGCTGTAGTAAGGGGTCCTGCAGGTAAATTATATTCTACTCCCTTCCAACACAAATCATTCTTTGATTCTATGAATACTTTTTTTATAAACTTAAAGAGAATTTCATTGTTCTTTTTGCCCAAAGAAAAAAATTCTGAACTTATTCTGTATTAACTGAAGTGTTCTGGTGATTTGCTGACCTCAGGAAATAATCTTGAGACAAATTATTTGTATTAGCAGTGTTTTCCAGCTGTAATAGAAAAATGGGCAAAGTTCAAATCTGTTTTCCTCTAAATTATATGCTCAGAACTGTGCATAGACTGTGATTGGGGAACTTTGCATTTAATTCTTGAGTTCTGGTCTCCTGATCCTGATGTACCTGGCTGGGTACATGCTAATTTCCTTGGGAAATCAGCTAGTTTTCTTCAAGATTGAACCTAGACACAGCAGACAAAATGGTTTTCTACACATACTGTGCCAAGAAGAGTATGGATATCGACTGTAACAGGTTAGGTTGTCTCCAAAATCTGCTCAGCCACCTTTATGCTGAGAACAACCCCGTGCCCTCAAGCTCCACAGCAGCTCTGATGTCACACAGAAAAGAACTTTGCTGCTCAACTGCAACACACATTCTGTATTACCTTGGGCACTTGGAATTAAATTTTCCCATGGTACCTTTGGGTCCATGGGGCACCACAGAGAGCCCACAGGAAACTGAGCCAATGCAGAGCTTGGACAGATGGAAGAAGTCACTCACTCATCTCTACAGAGGCTGACACTCCTCAGCATGAAACTGAATATATGACATTTCTGACTTCTCTTACATTCATTGACCAGTACAATTCTGTAGCAGTGTTACATCTAATTTTTCTGGGGTATTCACAAAGACGTATTCCACAGTCACCTGATATCCCATAAAGACATTTTCTTTATTCTCTCCCTCTCCTGTTCTTCCTGCTTCATTAATATCTTAGCCCACTCAGCTGTTGGTCGCTGTTTCCATCAGGTACATTCTGACTAACACGTTAGCAAAGGCTAAACATATAGGTCAAAACTCCAGCCAGGTCTAAGGCAAGCAAAATAAACAAGCTAACAAGCAAAATAAATTCCCCAAAGCAAACAAGCCTTCAAAGGTAACCTGAATGCAACTTGCATGCAACTCATTTTGCAGCATGTGACTTCACAGTCATCTGAGCTGTACAGGACTACAAATACAGTGATAAAACACATGCATGTAAACATGGCATGAAGATCCTTGTCCATATTTCCAGTTGCACAAGGAGATCAGGATGAACAAGCCTGAGCTGTCCTTGGAAATGGTGTTTACTGTTTCCAATCACTTTCTTCTCTTTCACATTTCTTTGTTGACTGTTTGAGTGAAGTGAGTGCAACATTGATATTTTCTCCTCTGACTGCTGTTTTCTTCACAGAGGAGGGAGATCTTTCTCCCAGTCACACTGGCCAGCTCTTGCAGCACCCCACTGTCTTGTGCATGTTCAGCTTCCTCTCTTAGCCCTTAATCTCTTCTCTCACTGCTGCTGCCTCTTTTCTTTTCCAAATCCTGTTGGTATGCAGAGAGACATCTTGGAGTAGGAATTTCCAAGAAGAACTAAGCAAAAAAAAAAAAAAAAAAAGGCATTTAATTTCTGTGTTTTTTCACATTCTGAATCACAATATTTTCTCTCCCATCCATATTTTCCCTAAATTGCTACTCCCCATGAGCCACCACTGTGATTCTTCATCTCAGCCACCTGCTGGCTGGGAAACACGACTGTGCAAGAGAGACAGCACATACTCAGAAGTGGAAGCAGAAGAGGGACACTCCCTGGACAGTTCATACTCTTACTGTTGTCCTGCTCCAGCTGGTAGAGCTGCCTGGGGACACTTCTAAAGAATGATATAAAAATTTCTGTTGCATGCCCATCCCTGGACAGACTCAGGTAGATTCTGATATGTAAGGTGATATTACAACAGCTGCCCCACAGCAGCAGAAGAAAGTATCTGTACTGTGCTGAAAGCTGAATTTATCTTTCATGCACATGAAACCAATGCTTGCTTGCAGGAGGGAGCCATTGTTTTCCTAAGAAGTGGAAATTCTGGCACAGTGGGGAACAGGGTATTAACTGAATAACATTACAGACACTGTTTGAATATGAGAAAGGGGAAGAGGAAAATGAAGAAATCTGGAGAATAAGACAATTGCCAAGACAGGCAATGATGAGAGAAGACCCAGCAGTGCACACAAAACCAGGCAATCAGAAAGCAGAGAAATGCAAGGCTGAAGACAAAACAGATCAAGGGCTCTAACAATATCACATTGTTCCAAACAGGGGAAAACACTGACTCACCAAACCCATCTAGTGAAAGAAAACAGCAAGGTAATGAGAAAGCATCGACCATAACGCAAAATATAAATCAGTTTATCAATCCAGACTAGGTTTTGGACTCTGATTTGGTGATTCTCATAGATGTCACTATGTCACACAATCATTTAAAGAAACAGTAGGTGTGAGTTGCATAGTGGAGAGAAAAAGGAATGTGTTTTCCTCTTGCTGCCTTAAGCTGAGTATAAAGATAACAATGTATGGATACAGAAAAAGCTATGATTCTGTTTTCTGCTGCTTTCATGAATTTGGATCTGGGCTGCTCTGGCTGTGTCACTGTTACCTCACAAACTCAGTTAGTTCCAACACTGCTGGACGTACTGTACGTGTTTGGAGTAAGGAGGCACCTGTGCTCCTCACATCAGCTGCTCTGCTGTTTCCTAACCTGCTGCCTCTGTTTAATGCAAAAAAATGGTGTGTAACTCTCAGCAGTAAGTGCATCCCATCTGATGCAGAGGGGACTTTCTCTATCTGAATACTGAAAGCTGCTTTAAAGCCTGAAACTCTCTTATAGAGTCCCTTACAGGAGACTGTACATGGCTAAAGAGCAACTGCACGTAACTGCTGACTCCTGAACATCGATTGTAACACTGCTCTACAGAGTACTAATATCCCATCTTCATAATTAATAAAAATATTCCTCTGTAGATGCAAAACTATACTTATAAAAACTTTGGTTTTGTTGAGCAGAAGAAATACATTTTAGCTGATTTTATATGTGTGTTCTGTAGACCATAATGACTCCATTACCAGGTAGTGTATTTTGCTCTTTTATTCAATTACTCATAGTCAAGCTGGCATCAGAGACCATCTTTCATTCAGAAACCAAGAAGGAAAAGATGATTTTTATAAGTGCCATTTATGAACACAAATTCCTTACTTCTAATCAACCTGGTAATTAGACTCTTAAGAAAAAGTGCTACCAAAAACAGAAAAAGAAATCAAAGTATCCTGTTGAAGTCCTTCTCTTGTCAGAAAGCTTCTTTTCACTCGAGTCTCCTAAGTAAAGCTGCCTTCCTCTAACACCACTTACAGTTTTCAATGGCTGTTTCTAAAGTGTCCTCATTTTCTTTCTCTTTTCCTGCCCTTAAAGCCTGATTGTACTCACCCCAATGAAAAATACAGAGGTTTCTGAAAAAGGTTGTAATTAAGATCCCTCCCAGAAAAATGAGGTGGATGTATTTATTCATTTGCATTCGCATTACAGAAGTGTTTGAAGGACCCCCTCTGATGAGTAAGGCACAAACACATCTTGAAATGTTGTCCTGCTCTAATGTTTTTGTAATATGGAAGGGAAAGGAAGAAGGATTTGTCTGATGGGAGGATTATTATTTCCATTTGCAAGTGGACACTGATGCACAGACAAGTGTCATCATCCTGAGAGTCACAAAGAAGTGTGCCAGAACTAGAAATGCACCAGGCCTCCTGAGTCTCCACCCTGGGCTTCACCCACGAACCAATTTTCACCTCTCCATGTGCTTTCACCCTTCATTGTCTTCCAAAGGGTTTACACTTTGAAGTTCTCAATCATATTCTAAACTCCTAGAATAGAATACATTATGGCTAAAATAAAGTTAGAAAAGTAACCTTAGCAAGCTGACAGGCCATCTATCAGAATTTACCATACAAATAAAACTAAACCCCATAAACAAATGACTGGTTTAATCAAATCATCAGGTTCTGTATTCAACCAGACACTCAGTGTTTGCCTTATGCTCCTTGTTCCACAGTGCTGCACTGCTCTCATCAATACTAATATTGGGTATTCCTTGCACAGCCAAAGAGGCCCAAGATAAACCACAAAATATGTTATTGAGTTCCTGGGCAATGACCTGAGCTGATTTTTCTGCACAGCACACTTGAAGCACTTCTTGAAAGACTGTAAGTTAAGTTCTTAAGATAAATTTTTCCCTGTGAGGGTGGGCAGGCCCTGGCACAGGTTTCCCAGAGAAGCTGTGGCTGCCCCTGGATCCCTGGAAGTGTCCGAGGCCAGGCTGGACTGGGCTCTGAGTAACCTGGTCCAGTGGAAGGTGTCCCTGCCCATGGCAGAGGATTGGAATGAGAGGATCTTCAAGTTCTGTTCCAGCCCAAACCACTCCACGACTCTATTATTTTTATTCTGATTTTAATTTCTTGACTATTCTTTGTTCTAGTTAAATAGTCTCGGATCTACGTGAACAAATAGCACTTCCTGGCTCTAGCAAATTAACTCCCAGTTTTATAAAGGTCACAGGTGAAAGGACACAGACATCTCTCAAAGATAGCTGACATGAAGTGTGACAGGAGAACCCAAGACTATCCACTGTAGTCTCTGCATTATGCTTTAAAATCCACTTCATTTGAATCTGTTGATGGACAGGCAAAGGATAGAAATTGGTTTTATGGGTATTAGAATTGATTTTATGTGTGGGACCTGCTGGACTGCTCCTCACATAGGGCAGGACATATCTGATGGCATTTTTGCATTACCCTTGTGAGGTGGTGCTTTATGTATTTCAGATCTCAGCATTTATCATTAAGCAATCATCTTCAGCAGCAGGGAGACAATCCTTTAATGTAAACACTCGGACTGTTCACAGCCAGTAAGGTGTCACAGAAAAGAAAAGAAACATGAATTTGTAGTCTAATTCACACAGTTACAATCTCAGGTTATGATCCAAATGTATCACATAAATAAGAGTTTAGAAACGTCCTGTTTCCAATTTATTAAGTTTCTGAGGAATATTTTTTGAATGAAAGCTTTTAGACGTAATGCTAATTACACGCTTGCTCAATATTAAATTTCTTTTAATTTAAGTTTTCTTTACTTCTTTTGGAAAAACCTCCCAATTCTTGTATCAAGTCAGTTTTTCTTGGTCTGACAGTGAGATTTCAGTCAGGGGTAAACAACATTATAAAAATGGAATATTACTTTTTGAGCTAAATGTTTAAGACCTTAAAGTGGCATCATCAACTGGTTCCCTACCAGAATTCATCAACTTCACACACATCATTAAACAAGCAAGAGGAAGACCAACCTTTTCTATCACAACCTTTGAAGCTTAAAAATTATACCTAAACTGTTAAAATCACTATGGGAGTTTTCATACAAGGGATTTGATACCTTTCACTGAATTTAAAGCTGGAAGAAACTAATAGATAATGGTTGTAGTTTTCTGTGTAATATAGATGAAATATTTGTATCTGATAACCTTTGCAAAGATCCTAATAACTTGTATTTATCTACCTTTTTGTAAAACTTCATGACACGAATACAGACACATGAACTGTAAAGAAGCTGTAAAGAAGCTCTCAGCACAGATTTCAGGAGACTTCATAACTGAGAACTTCATAATAATAATTACTTGTAACAAATGGGGTTAAAGAATAAAAAACCAGATGTTCTGAATGAACAGAACTGGAGAAATACAAAATCAGGAAACAAAACCAATATAAGAACTAGAAAATCGTAAGACATACAGGTGAGAGAGTAAGGAAGCTAAATTTATGGAGTCTGGAAGAGTAAAAACTGGGGGGCAACATGGTCTTAGTCTATAAACATCATCAAGCTGAGGACAGAAATAAAAGGAGGAAATTATTCAATTTCAAGCTATGCAGGCTGGCAGATAAGGCCTGTCCCTAAGAGGGAAGTTTAGATGAAAGTTTTTAGCTGTAGGAGGAGATGGAACAGTGAGCAGAAAACGTGACAGTCCAGGATCTGACCCTGAAATGTTCACAGCAACAGATATGTTTCACTTGTGAATTTTCATCTAACAAATCTCCTGCTACTTCAGGATCTTGAGCTGCCATTGATTTCTCATGGTCTGCTCTCAGGCAGCTTTTAGCTCCTGACACGTTATTTCACTGAGCTGCTGGGTTGAAATTGGTCATTGGTTATACAGGGAGGGAAAATATTTCATGGCCTGAGGTAAGCTTATCTCTTTGAGGTATCATGAGGAAGTTGGAAGAAAAATGTTTATAGCTCTTTCTGGAGGTGTTACAGATAGCAACTTCTGTGGATGATACAAAAGCTCTTTTCCATAGCAACTTCCAAATATCACATCTATCCTTGTTCTTGATTCAAATGCTTCATAGAACAGACACTTCATTTTCCTTCCTATGCTTCACATCTTTACTTGAATACTTCCTTAAAAACACTCCTACTTTATTCAAATAGCTTCAGACACCTTCTTTTCCTGCTATTCCTGCTCCTTCTGTGACCCTGCCTTCAATCCAATCCTTGATCGTGACCACAATCTTGCAAGAACTTCTGAAGTTACCTTCACAAATTGAGAGCAGGCTAAAGAAGGAACTTCCAAAGCCTTCTCTCTGCCTCCTTCACCTCTTACAGTACTATTTAAAGTATCAGATAAGGTTTATCTCACCTTAGAAATAGCTCTTTCCAAAGATGTGTCAGTCCTCTGCCAGCTCATGTAGGACCATGAAGTGAAAATGTAGCACATCTTGGCAATGACTAAAGTTGAATGACAAAAACATTAAGGGCTGGAGGGTGGGCCTGTTTGATGAACTTGGCAGATATTTATGGCACTTCTCAGCCCCTGTAAGCCCACCTGCATGGTGCTTTAATGAAGGATGTAGCCCTCTCCCAAAACTTGAGGGCAACTTGGTGTAACCTTTTCTTACACTGTGGGGGAAGAAACAAATTTCAGACCTGCAAAATCATCAAAGAAATAATTCCTAAGAACCTGGATCTTGTTTCTTTTCATGATTGTCCTGAGACAAAATAGAAGAGTACATCCCTCTTTTGAGGGAAGTAAAACTGAATTCAGTTCTCTGAATACTCGATTTACCTACACCCAATGAAGACAAACTCTATTTATAGAAAAGGGGACTTGGTCTCTTTGGCTAATGTAGTCAATTTAAGTATCTTATTATAATTCAAAAGGCCAACATTAGCAATAAATATAGGTGTGTATATATATTAGATGTGTATATATACATATATATATAAATATACAAAACAGTAAAGATTAGAGCCATATTCTTTTATGGGTAATAGAATCAAGTCTGCTGGCTTGCCATACACACTGGAAATATGGAAAGATTCCCAAGAATACCAGAATCATTACAGAATTAGGAACTTGGTAAATATTTGTAGTACAGGAAATCTGACTAGCACATGAGAACTGATCACTGAGGGGACACACCGTCTTCAACTGCGTGAGACACCTGGAAGAAAAAAAGGAATTAATCTGTTTTCCTTCTTCATTGTGGATAGAACAAGCAGTAAGAGGCTTATATTTCTGAAATAGAGACTTCAGTTAGGCCTCAGGAAAAAGCTTTCTGAAGATAAGTGAAGTACTGGCACAGATTTACTGGGGAGATTATGCATCACAGAATCATTTGCTTCTTTCAAGAACAGTTTAGACAAACTTTAGTTAAAAATGCTTTAGATAGAGTCAATCCTGCCCTGAGGCAAGGAAAACTTCTGGGGTTTGCTTCTGCCAAGAAGCTGAAGGATGGACCAGAAAGCCTTGTGCAATCCTTTTTAAGGCACTTCCTTAATGACAAAGCTTAATGAATGAAAGTTGTAGCTAATTTCATGTAGGTGATGGAAAAAGTCTGATTTTAATAGAGAAGATAATAATGAAAAATTTGTTATAAGTGATATGGTTGATTCTCCGTCCATTCAGACAATTTTTAAAAAAAGACAATACAGAAATATAAAATAATTGTCAAATTCAGTTTTAGCTAATTACCAAGACAAAGGAGTTATTCCAGGAGATGGCCTATTTCATGCAGCATGTCATAATGGCTCTAACTGGCTTAATAATCTATTAATTTTGTTTATTAATTTTAGTTTGTTTGCTTTTTCCACTGGCCATGTTTGTTTATCAAACTGCTTCCTGATTCTTGGTCCCTTGACAGCATGTAAAAGGCTTAAAAGTTTTTTAAAGAGGTAACACTTTATCCCAAATAATGTTTCTAGCTGTTAATTCTTCCACACTTAGTGGTTTGCTCACTATGGGTAGGAGAAACAATCCCCTTCAGGACAAAAAACCCCACCCCACTAATGTGTTTGAGGCAAACATCTTTATAATAGTTAATGATGATGTGATTAACGGAAATACAGATGAAACCATTCTCCACCTCAATGGAAACATCCTTAATTAGGAACAGATTTAAGTACTAGGCGTTAGATTGCAAATGGAGGCAGGAACAATGAAAGTACTCAGAGCAGTTTCCCTCCTTTCATGCAGCTTTTAAACCCTATTTAAGGAATTTCCTGATTTATTCTCTGGTTTACAGTTTTGGGCCTACATGCCCGAGCTAAACAAGAAGCCATACATTAGACAAAGAGCTGCATTCATCCCCATCTGCCACTTCCTCCCCTATGGGCAGACCAAGGGCCGATCTGCCTTGATTAGTGCAAGTGCAGTTTAAGGGCAGCTGGTCCACACAAAAGTAGGAGAAGAGAGATTAAGTCCAGTCCTAAAAGAATTTGAGTCTCTGTGTAAGTCAAACATCAAAACTACTTAGACTTCTGAAACTACTCCAGCATTCACTGAGCTAAAAAGTGAATTCCCCCTAATTTTACATGGACATGGTGCCTCCCAAGAAAAAAATGGTATTAAGTGAATTGATATTTTCATTTAAAATCTTTGCATGGGTGTATAAAAAATTAGACTAAACATTCAGGCTCCTGAGACCTGTTTAGTGGACTTCATCTCAAAGTTTTACTTAATTCCTCTAAGACTTCTTACACGACTCCCTCTTTTCTCTTGGAGAAAAAAATCCCACTTTTTCCTCCTGCCTGCAATCTGTAAAGGACAGTAAGACAGTAATGGTGAAAATTAAAAGGGATAAAAACAACCTGAGAAAGAATGGCTGTGTACCTGTTCATGCAGTTGTCACACACCAAGGGCATCCATCCGTGCACTGGGGGCCAAAACAAGAGTAAGAAATTCTTGGTGCCCATCTCTTCTCTTCTTCCAGGTGTTTCAGTCAGTCCAGACCAGCTCTGCTGCTTTATTTTCACCCTAAGTGAGGAAAATAAAGACAGCAGAAAGTTATTTCCTCTGCACTCGAGCAACACTTTTAGTCAGATCTCAGCATCACTTGCTGGGGCTGATTTAATCTAAGATGCAAACACGGGCAGATTTTTTTATTGAGTATCAGACATTTCAATCCCATCTGCAGTGGCAGTTAAAGGGGTGTCTCACAGACAATGGGAAAAAGGGGTAAAAGAGCTCACTGCCAGTTTGGATACTGACTATTCGTATCACCAATTCTAGCAACCCAAAGCAAGATGAATATCTGAACTGCCTGCAAACACAAATGATGTTGAACAGGGTAAGTGCATCTCCATTTATTATGCAGGGAGATTAGGAACACAGAATATATTTATTGTTAATAGAATATTCATCTCAAGCTATACCAACATGGCTTTTGTTTTGATAAAACTTTTCCTCGAGAAGCCAAACACAGACTTCTGAGCTCTTGCAAGGACTGATATCCATATTATGGTTAACTCAGCAGGGGTCTGAGGTGCCAGCTGACTTCCACTCTGAAGGTGATTCTACATCTTTACAGGGGAAGTGAAACCACAAAAGCTGAGAACAGAAGTTTTCTACCTTCATTTTGCAACTGTAAAAAATGCATAGAGGTGTACAACATCATGGAGTAACACACAGTGCCCCTTTTCGCCCCTCCTGTAGAAGAAAATGACCTTAAATTAAAAATAAATTTCATCACAGGAAATCCAAACAAATATAAGTACCAGCAAGCAATTGGGCAGCATCTATAAATGAGAAATAGTGTAACAGCATTACAGGTTTTACTCCATCTTCAAAGCCTAGGATTTACTTCAATTTGTGTCTTCAAAGAAAGTGAAAAGGCTGAAATATGAGCTAAAAAATTGCTGAGTCTGAACCTGAGAGCTGAATTTTCAAAGCCTCATGAATCCAGAGTAATAAGAATCCATGTTTTTGGATCTAGACAGCAAAAATGTCACTCCCAAACTGAATCCAGACTTGCAGGAACAGAATCAGATGGGTCTGATTATACTGTATTTTTATTTTTTTAATATATATATTTATACACACACACACATATATTTCTCTTTGTTTCTCTTCTCACATGATTAAACTCATAACATGGCATCACATTCAGCAGGTAGACTTGATGGAAGAAGATGATAAAAGGAAAGATTTGCCATTAGTTTAACTGAAAAACACAAACTCATTAACAGGGCTAAAAACAGAAATAAAAATTGTTTGTCGCATCCCAGTGGTCTCAGGGAATCCTAAAGGATAAATCAAGGACATAAGAATCAAAGCATCAGTGATTCTGATGGAATATGCTTGAAGCTATTTAACAGCTCTTGCAAAATGGGTCGAGGAGAAGAAACAGTCGTTCTGAAGCAAAGTGAAGGGATGAACAAACAAAATCACCAGCTAGAAAAGTCTTAAATAGCCTTTATTACTGCCACAGCAGCAATAGTGCTATTGAATAAATACAGTCATCTGTGGATATTCATATTTAAAATAGTCAATACCCAGTACTTTTTAGCCTGCTCCATATCTCTTTATTGCCTTTCTAGCAGGAGAGACAAAAAGCATTAAAAACTGACTCATATTCGGATGACCAGTTTCAGACAGTTATGAGCAAAGCAAATGAGAGGGCCATGACCAGGGAGCAACTCTGCAGAAAAGGAGAGAATAAAATGTTGCTCTCTATTGTCTCTTTATCAGTCCTCTTAAAGAGATGATAAAATTAAGTTCTTTTCAGGATTACAAAATAAAGCCCTTAAGTACAGGGTCTATTAATAATACACAATTGGATATTTAAAATTTGTATGCAGAGGAACAATGTAGAAGAAAAAAAAAACCAAACCCAAAGACAAATAAACACATCCTGGGAAATTGTAAGCAATGCAGAGTCTGGATGGTGCAATATGGTTTTATGTTCTCAGAGAGGACAGTGTGAGGGCAGTGGCAAGAATAGGTGGATTCAGAGCAGATGTTACAGTTCAATCCAGCTCCATCTGAACTTCACATGCTTCAGTGGACAGAAACAAAACTGCTTTAGGATGGGACTGCACAAACCACCACGCTGCTTGCAGATAGACCACTCATGTCATTAATGTTTTGCTAAGCTCACTGACAGTTTTGGGCTCTGGACTGAGTGGAGAATCACTACAATGCCTTCTGAGACCCTGAAGGCGGCAGTCCCAAGAGAGATGGACACTAATCCAAGTGAAATGGACTACAAAATACAGAATTAAATGACAGCTGTTCACCTTTCATTTGAGTGCCTCTACAAATAAAACTTCCCAACTGGTGTTTAATTTCACCTGACAAATTGTTCACACAGCTTCTCCTCAGTGTAGAAGAGCGAGCAAGTGAGCTAACAGCCAACAAAATTCCTCCAAACACTCTGACTGGAACATATCCTAGCCGATAAATTTGAAAAAAAGCTGTACAAAACCACCACTTTTTCTAGAAATAGATCATGATCAAACTTATTTTTTTTAAAAAAAGAGAATTTTGTAATGAGAGATTATTCTCTGTGTTATATGTACTCACATTTTACTAGCACAGAGTATAGGGACAACAATGTTGGCATGCAAAAAGATAAATCCAAATTAACAAGTTACATCTTTGCCTGCCTCTGTTTTGCTTGGAATCCCAAACACTTAAGCAGGGCAGTAAAAAGAAGAGGAAAGTTGTTCTTGTGGGCTCAATTCTTAGTTGCAATCCTCTTAGATTTTTTTTTTTTTAAATATTGATTTTTTTTCCTAAAGTGAAATGATCTTTTAAGATGATGGTGCTGAAAGGTGATGTTTTTGTGTAATTAGCTGAAACTGTTAACAGCATTAACAGTCTGTTAAGAGAGATTCATGCTCACACATGTTCACGAAGTGGTTTAGGAGTGACTCTACGGTCCCTTGGAGTAAGATGAAATTTGTAAGGCAGTCACCCCCTTTTATATTTGGCTTTCAAACACTTGATAACACTACAAAAGCTGCCTCTTTGCGATGGAGAGTCCTTGAAGGAAATACTCTGCAAATGATTTCTTTCCGGGCCTCTCTGCTGCTGTATCAGCCTGGAGAAGGAGCCACGGGCTGGAGGACCAGCAGCACGGACTGGCCTCTGCCTCAGGACACGGTGACTGAAGCCAAACCTGCAGAATTCCAGCCCCCACCCCTGGTTGGATGGACTGAGTGACATGAGGGTGTGTTCTCTGTCTTTTCCCTCTTCTTCCTTTCCTTCCTTTCTTTTCTCCCTGGCACAGAACTCAGTGAGTTCTTGATTTCTCTTAGATTTCTTTTTGCTAATATTGTATTAATTATACTTCTTCATTTAGAAAGAAATCAATAGTGATATATCTACAAAAATGCTGGGATGACTTTTTTCTCTCCTTCTGTCTTGTTTGTTCCATTATTTATAGTTCTGCTGTACAGAGCAAAAACCCAGCATTAAAGCCTGAGTTGAATTTTCAGTCTGTACTGACCAGATGGATTTAAAATAGGGAAAAAAACCACAACCAACCAACCAAAAAAGCTCTGACTTATTTTCTATGAAATAAGATTTTATTTTCCTCATCTCAAACACTGAATCTCCAATCCAGGATGCAGTTTTTGAGAGTAGTAAGTAAGAATTATGAGATGGAAGAAAATTATGTAAAGACAGAGAGAGATAACTAAATGTTTACTGGAAGAGTCTGAGTATAAAAACTTCAGGTTGAAGGAGTGTATAAGAAACAGGAAAAGATAATAAATAAGAAAACTTAAGAAACTGACAATAGAACTCCTTTCTACAAAATGTGTGCCTACACTGAGATATCTTCTCAGAGTAAATCCTTAAAGGAGGCAAGACATTTCTTAACCCTGCTGAATTTAAAGGAACGAGATCAGGAAAGGTGACAGAGTTGGTGTTAGCTAACTAGCCAAGGCAATACACAACAATGCCTGGTCTCCTCCATGAACAGAGCATTTGGATGTAAAGAAAATCTTAATCTATTTTGCAGAAAAGAGGTTTAAAATTGAGGCCAATTTTACTGCCAACTGAAAAAGTGCAGCAGCTTATGAAAGGCAGGATCTTTTCCAAATTCAAAGCACACATAGATACTTGTCCACAGGAAAAGAAAAGTTTAATAAGAAGTACCCTGTTATCTACATTACATACAAAAGGAAGAATAGCTTTCTCATTAATTGTGGAAGAAAAACTCACAATATATGCAATACCTCATGTGTCTAACACTCAGTCTGGAAAGGACATTTTTAGCATCTCATCACAGATTTTCTGCAAGGAAGTACAGTGACACATTTACTTGTACAGGCAATATCCTGGGCAACAAATAAAACAAACAGCAGACAGAATAAATCAGAACTAAGTTCAGATCTGAAAAATGTGCTTACAATAATGAATGCTGTGCTCAAAACATATTAATCTGAAGGATTCCTTTAGAGGGTACTAGAAAGAAAATACTGGAGAACTGTATGAAATCAGCAACATTTAATAAAAATATTTATTGTTTATTTTCTCATGTGTGAAGACCTCACATGTAGCAGTCACTAGGCAAGGATGAGTATTATGTGAGATACCCAGCTACATGGTGGAGGTTGTGGAGTCTCCCTCCTTCAAGATGATCATCGAGGGCAGGCAGATTCCTCTCCCACAGACTTTGTAGCTTCCACAGTTTTCAAGATCTCATACAAGTAATGCTGAAAGAAGCAATGAACAATTGTGCTGTACAACGTAATTTTTACTTCTGAATCCCTTTTAGCTGTGTAATGCTTGCCAGTTGAGTAATAGTGAGTAGGGGAGGTACTTGGCAGCACTGCCAATTCTAAATCATGGTTGTCTTCTGAGATTTGTTGTTTTAACACTGAGGACTGAGCACATTTTTATTCTACCAATGACAAATCAGCCTTCTTAGAAAAATCTGAGTTATGAAGGAAGGTCACTGAGAAGGTTTAAGCCACAAAACAAAGACATTAAGGCAAGATGACAAGGTAGAGAATAAAAAAAAATATTTTAAAAGTCAAAAAAAGCCCCTCACACACACAAAAAAAAAGAAAGAGGAGAAAAAAGAGATACAGCTGGAAAAAAGAAAATGGGTAAAACATGGCTTAAAGCTGAAGAAAAGCAGTAGAAGTGTGAACAGGTTTTGGAACTGTAAGGATTTAGAAAAACCAAAAGAGCCTGATTTGATGCTTTAAGATAGAAAAGGCAAACCTTGCAGTGGTTCCTAATACAGGATTTGCTTCTGCCATAAACCGGATCTTTGCCTGGAGCAGAGGCAGACTGTCAAAGCCAGGGGAAAAAAGGAATGAAAACATGGAGGAATTAAGGCCCTACGTTTTAGAGCATTTCAAAGCAGTGCTGATCATCTCCTTGCCACAAAGTGATTCTGTCAGCACCCTCTACTTGTGTCATAGAAACCCTACCATGGCCCAAACAATCATGTAATAGATGCTTTTTCATATATTCATACTTATTTTATAATTTCATGTAATTGATAGAGGTTCAATCAGAGAACAGCCTTCTCTAATATATAAGAACCTTCTGCTATGGAGCAGGATCCAGACTGCATGGGACATAGTAATACATTTAGCAAACTTCTCTAATATATTTATTATGTATTAATGTTTAGAAACTCCTTAAAAGGAGCTTATAGGTAAAATAAGCACTTCCTTAGGACAGCAATGCAAACCCAGCACTTTCTGTGCAGCAATTTCAGAGCCTTAAAAAAAACAACACAAAACACTGAGAAAAATTGAATGTGTGGAATGGAAGCCACTACTGGGGCAGGGCAGGATGGGGTGAGGCAATGCCAAATCTGAAGGATTCATTGCAGTGCTGAGATCTACAAGCCTTTTCTTGTAAAGCTGTGACCTATTTCCCTCCCAATCTTCCATCTGTCCTTTCAATACCCTTCTTCCTTCCACAAAGAAATGAGGAAATGCAGCTACCCTGCTGGAGATCTGGAAGATGCTTGCCTTGGTTTTGATAATTTTACTGTTCAAAGAATCACAGAATGCTTTGGGTTGGAAGGGACCTTGAAGTCCATCTTGTTCCAATGCCCTGCCTTATGCAGAGACACCTTCCACCATCCCAGGCTGCTCCAAGCCCCATCCAACCTGGCCTTGGGCACTTCCAGGGATCCAGGGGCAGCCTCAGCTGCTCTGGGCACCCTGTGCCAGGGCCTCCCCACCCTCACAGGGAAGGATTTCTGTTCTATACCTGCCCTCTGTCAGTCACTATCAGTGACTCAAAGATGAAATTCCTTTTTGTCTCACAAGACTGTTTCCCTCAAAACAAAATAAAACACACAGCTTCACACACAAATATGCTTTCACACACACTGATAAAAACAAAACAACCAAACAGTTCTTGAAATATTTGCTCATTCTCTGGAAAATTCTGAAAACTAAGAAATGGTAAGCCAGAAACACCTTTATCCAAGCAAGATTTACAGACATACTTAAAATGAATGTGGGAATTTTCTAGTCAGCAAAATACTATGGAAATGGACAAATATTTGAAACTGCAATTAATGCTGGCAAACACTGCTTTAAAAAAAGCACATTCACTAACCCATGTGTCGGTTACCTTTCTGTTCTTTCTGAAATTACTATATTAAAGTAATGTCATTTACAAGCCTTTGGAAAAGCTGAAAATCTATTAAGATATGAATAATAAATCTCAGTCACCATCTTCTGTAATACAGAATAGAGCTGGTTTCAGAAGAAAATACAGTCATAAAGTTCTGTTTCTGACAATGATCTGAGGGTAGTTTGAGATTAGTTTGCAGAGATGTGACATATAACTGTGAAATACATATATGGCAATTTAGTGCTTCAATTTATTTGAGCTCCATAATACAGTGATTCCATAGGTATTGTTTCAAAGAAAAAAAAAGGAACTATATGTATTTTTAATGATGGATGAAGTCACATCATGAAATTAATATCAGTTCAAGGAAATACCCTGCCAAGTTATAAAACCTAACGAGAGACACAAGAACTATTAAAGGAGCAAGACACAAAATTCTCCCAAGATTCTTTCATTTTTGTAGAGAAGTGATTTGACTTGCTTTGATAAATTCCTAATGCAGTGTGGAAATGGGTTTACCAGACACAGAATGAGCATATCATCTGGTTACCTGCCAAGGAACGTAGAGCTCACTGGGAATCCCATTCGAGTCTATTTTCAAGTCCCAGTGAAACTAAATGCCTGTTAGCTGAAAGGGTCAAATAAGTGAGCAGTGTCAACAAGATACCAGCTATTTTTATTTGTGTATGAACTCACTCCTGAATTCCCTCTGTTCTGTGTGTGTGCCTGGGCCTGAACAGGTATTAGTTAATCCCTGCTGACTGTACTGCAAACAATCCCACTAATGGAGGGCAATGAATAACAACGGTAAATCCTCTTTCTGAAACACAAATCAAGCTTGTCAGAGTGAGGAGGTTTATTTTAAAGACTTATATGTGATCAACTTTGCAGAGCTTGAGGGTACTTGGAAAATTTAAAGGATGGAAAACATACTTGCATCTGCTATACTTTTGTGAAACACGGCCACGTTTCTATTTCTAAATCTTTCTGCATACTGCATGGCTCTGCTGCACTGCTCTGCCTGCAAGTTGAAAAATGTCAATTTGGTATCAGGCACTGAAGACAGCTCCTGCTTACCTGGATGAAATGTGTTCAGAGGCCTCCCTAGCATGGAGAACAAAGAGGACAGGCAAGGAGAAATGACTAAAGCTCACCTTCCTCCTTTGCCACAGATTGCTCGTGCCTCATGGGGTTAGATTAATTTTCCATCTGTCATGTGTATCAATATCTACATTTCAGTAGTTTGGTTCCATGTGAAAGTGGTAACTAAAAAATCAGGTTGCAGGGCCATGACTCTAAAAATTTTATGAGAAAAATTAAAATCAGTCCCCTCAGAAAGAAGAATAAAAAAATATTCTAGCAGTTACCAAAGTCAGCTAGAAATAACCAACAGGAAATACTAAGCACAATGGGAGCCTTTTTTGGTTTTCTGTCTCAGAGATAGCTGCCAGGACAGGTTTCCTTTTTATAAAGAATTTGCTATGGTGCTGTGGAAAGCTGTCAATGCCTCCTAGGACTGAGGTGCCATCTCACCTAGAAATCTAGTGAGACTCAACAACTAACTTCTCAGCACAGGCAGTTCTGGAAACAAACAGAAACAAACAGAAAACCTTTATCATTTATTTGAATTTTCAGGTCTAGGAAATAGAAAACATGTTTGAAGCTAAACACACCCAGTCTGTGTGTTTGGACTTTCTGTTACAGCGCTCCAGAGTTGGCTCCTGGTTCTTCCAAACCTCAGGCAGTTTTCTGTAGAAATGGGATAAAAATATTTCTCTACACCCCTGGATGTTTTATGTACCTCTTGTGCAAAGGTCCCAATAAGAGGTACTATATGGCATACAGGAACCTAATTTGCATGTGTTGAGCTATAAACTCTTCAAATACAGCCCTGATTTATTTAATTTAAAAATTGTGGGCATGATGAAGTGGTATAATTTTATGCACATGTGTTGCACCATTACACAATGTTACACTTTAAAATATTGGCTTGTAGGATGTATTCATCCATGCTTAGCTTTTGATTGTTTTAATGGGTACCCTTCCTTAAGGTTTATGGTTATTCATATATTTTCTTTTCCCCCACTTAGCAGTCTAAACTGAATTTAGAACACTTGGAAAAATCAGCTGCCTAATTATTAAAGCAACTCACTTGTTTTTATCTAGTCTAACCTCTCTTAATGCTGAAGACAAATGTTCCCTGTGCTTCCATGGGAGCAGAGTTAAAATTCAGAAGAGCACACTGGAAAAATTCCACTCCATTTGGGTGTTGCTCTACAACATCTTTGTCACATACCAAATGGATTTATCTCATGTACAACATGAATTATACAACCTCCATGTACAACAGGGTCACCAGTGGTATAACTTGGGGGAAAGAAAAGGTTTAGCAAAGTCAGCAGAACAAAAAGACAGGTTCAAATGGCACAGGCTGGCTGGAGTCACAACATTTTGACACGCCTCTGGCAGAGTGGCAATTCATCTTCATGCCAGTGTGCTTGGAAACAAATAACTTTATTTTCTCTGCTTTTGACAGTGGTGTTGATGCAGCCCACTGCTGCTCATTTGCCCCCAAGTCTGAGAACACTGCCCACAGGTGAGAAAAGAGCTCCAGCATCCCTCCATGCCCAGAGGATTGATTCCTATCAGTAAGACCAGCATGGCAACAGGAACAAAATGCTGATCTTTAAGTTAGAAAGTTCAAAAGAGGTTAAAGGCTGAATGGCACATGAATAAGCTGTTTGTCCCTCACTCCCCTGACCTATATTGTCAGAGCTCCATAGGTCTATAATACCTAGAGGATGCAAGTCCTCTAACTGAGCTGAATCTCAGCATCTATGAATAACAACATTCAACAATATTGAATATTCAATAAGGGTATGAGAGCAAAGCTGGAGCAGGTTCTAATACTGCATGAACTGTATATTAGCCTGTGAATTATCCCACAGATCCCTTCCAGTAAAAAGTTGTCTTTATTACAACTAGCTGTATAAAAAAATAAAAGTTTCTGCCAAGATGAATTTCCATTTATTTCCATCTGATCCTTTATATATTTTACACAGTGGTAAGAACTAGACCTGTTATTCACATGTCTGATGCTCAAATATGTTACATTAACTGAAATTCTTTAATGCTGCTGTACATGTGACACTTCTGAAGGAAATATATGTATGTACTGGGAGAAACTACAGGGATCAAAACGCATTTGAATTTCTGTTTTGATTTATGAACCTTTGTCTACTACAGCAGTCCCACAGGTACTTACTAATCCATGGCTAATGTGAGAAATCAAATAATATGTATGAGAGAAATGGGAATTTGCAGTGATTTTCAGCCATATACAAACATGCACTTCATTAACCATGACCTGCATTTATTTCAAGGGGGAAAAGAAAACCCAATTTATGCAAAGCACCTCCCTTCTGCAACTTTCACCTTTAATTTCAAAAAGACTGCGGCTGATGGGAAAATCACAGATTTGCAACAGCAGATGTCCTCTCTTCTACCTTCTCTGCATGGGGAAATGAGTAAGTTGACAACACATCTACGTCAGATTTTAAGTTTTGCAGTCAGCTTCCTGACCAAATAGACTGCACTGCTGCTACTCATCACCAGATGGGTAAGGGAAGGAAATAACTTAACTTTCCACTGCAATAGAGAAGGATGCACACGTGAGTGCACCCTCTCTGCCTGCATTTGTCCTTCCAGAAACAATGAGTAAGGTTCTGGTGTAGCACCACAGCCCCTTCATGGCATCTCTGATGGCGCCTGCAGCCAGTACCTGAAGAACATGAGGTTTGCTTTCATCCTCCCTTTGGACAGCAATGTTCATGAGGTCATCTACAATGGCTGGAAGATCATCTCATGGCAGTAATAAGAGTTAATGACAAAAGATGATTTAGCTGTTTCCTTCAGATGTAGGGGGTTGCCTCCCTGGATGATAAAAATACTGCCAATTTCTGAACCAGGTTTAATTTACCTCCCTGTCACCCTGAAACAGAAGTCTCCAGGATAAGAGTCTAACTTGGAACTAAAATAGCTTCAAGGTTAGGCTGGTCTTTACTATGCAGGGCACCCTGTAAATGCATCCTGTGAGAGTGCCAAGAGTGCTTCTAAGCACAAAGTCAGTGCAATATTTATAGAATTCTGAAAGATTCTGACTCCTTCTTCCCCAGTGGTAACACACCTATGGATTGCAACTGCTCTCTGCAGTCATCGTAGCTATGCTTCATTGCTGACATCAGAACAAGGGCCTCAAACTATTTATCCCCTTTGATGAACTAAGATTTTTTAAACCTCTCCTCCTAATCATCCAAATCACAGAATCAAATGCTTCTGTATTAGAAAATCTGCAATATATTCCAGGTGACTAATAAGGAAGACAAGAAAACCCCATGTGTGATCTGACAGGAAGAGAAGATGAACAAATGACTATTAAACTTCTCTTACACCCTCTTGACCCCTGTTAGTCTGCCTCTGGATAAAGCACAGTAGAGAATATAGAACACTATAAAAATACCTACAAACACATAGTCCAGCCCTAACTATGCAGGATTTAGCATCATATATGCTTTGTAGGAAAAATTTTCCACCTATTCTGATTGTACTTTGTGAGAGCAATGAGACATACTGAAATAGATTTGTCACTGGACTGTTTTGTGTGTGCACAGAGTCAAAAGTTTGAAATTGAAAAGAATTATGTTCAATTTGGAGCCATTTAGTCTACACTTTTTTCCACTGTTGGACTCTCTTTTGCTGCAGAACTTATTTATTTCTTCAGTAAAATTACGAATTGGCTCAACCATGTCCTTTCTATAATCACAGTAGTTTGCCAAACCCAGGAGGTTGGTCAAACATAGAAAAACTCTTAAAACAAAAAGATTCAAAATATATTTTAGTGTAACTACAAAACAATAAGCTCCTAAGAAGAGCCTGTGGCCATTACCAAATTTCTGCATTGTCCAGAACTGGGAAAACTTCAACTACTTCAGGAATATTTTAAAGTAACAGGAAAATAAAGCCACACTATCTGTTCCTGGGATTGTTCTTTGTAGTTCTATACCCTATGAAGTCTATAAACTTCACATCTCAATAACTGATCTGCTTATGCAAAAATGTCTTTAATTTACCTTCTTTTCCATTTATTCTGTCATCATATTCTATAGATTACGTTTTTTTTGTGCAATATCCAGACTTCTTTTGAATGTGAGAGTTGGAACTTTATATGGAAAATTAAATTTACAGATATCTGAGAAGTTACCTTATCAAAACCCCCATGAGACTGAAGGGGGTTTACAAAGGACCAAGGAAGGCTTCTTTTTGGAAAGGATTCACGTATCAAAGCCTACAAGTCTCCCCGCTCCCCAAAGTCATGTTGTTAATGAAAAGATCTTTGGGACAAAACAACAGCAACAACAACCACCCTCCTCTTTTTAAAAAAAAAAATATTATTTAACATGAACAATCATAAAACCTGAAAGAAGCTTCGGGAAATACAAGTTTAAGTACCTTGGAGCGAATAAACTGAAAATATTTCATGTGGTGGCTGCAAAAGTATCAAGTGAGGCATATAAATTGTCTAAAATACACATTAAAGAAACGCTCTGAGTAGCCATATCCAGAGCAGGAATTAAAAGTTGGCTGAATTCAGGCAGAATGTGTAAGGTTATGGACGAAGCACTTTGTGAGGTGCAAGAATCAATGAGTTAAGCAGTTAATGTACTGTAGGCCTCATGAATATGAAGTCTGGTCTGAAGGGGAGACTCAGAAGAGGGTGGATTAAATAGACTTGATGGAGAAAGAAATTTGCTAGGAATTATATACGCTGATATATTGAACCATGGAAATCAATAAAGCACTACCCAGGCAATGAAGACAACTGATAGAGTACTAAGCAAAAATCCTGGTGTAATTGGGTGAGCATTAAAACAAGCCTTGCTGGGGAGAAATGAATGGCAAGAGGTAGTTAGCAGCACACAAATAAAAGCTAAGGAATAGTGAGGAAGTATGCAGCATTATCTGGGCTGATTGTGAAACATAGCTGGGTGATAAAAGGGTCATCTGCCATGCTGAGGAGGCAAAAAGTGATCTGAGAACAGGAAGCTAATGAGCACTGTAGATCACACACGGTAAGAAGATAAATGGAGAGGTGATAGCACAGGCAGCCAGGGAGAGCATTAGCATAAAGAGGTGATAAAAGCATGCAGTGGGGAAGGGAGACCGTAAAAATCGAAAGATAAATCTGACTATAAACAAGTACCAATATACTTACCTGGGGAAAAAAAAAAGGGGGGGAAGGAGAAAATCCTTCCATGTACACAGACTTCAAAGAACTCAAAGCATTTTCTGAAGATCACAATGGTTCCAATTCAATACTGTCAACAGGTAAGTCAGGCCTTGATTTAAGCAGAAACAGGTCCTGCTATGAGCAGCAGATCTGTAAAAAGCCAAAATGCCAGAAAGAAGCCACTGCTGGTCGATGTCTGAGAATATTTAGACTCCTTTGCAGATTGGGCCAAGTGTGGTCTCAGCTGCTCTGCAACCACTCCAGAAATAACCCTTTTCATCTCTGTTTGAGCTGTGGTAGCTGAATGTGAAATGGCATTTTGAATAACCAGGTGGTTAAAACTGTTATAAAGTCCTTGCTACATTTTGAATGCTTGAAAGTCATTGCAGCAGATTTGTTGTGCACCATTTTTTTCACAGAATATCAAAACTAACTTACAGAAGAAATCCAAATATGATAATTATCTCAACCCAACCACCTCCACATTCCAACAAAAAAAATGTTGAATCCCACTTACAAGAGAAATCAATAAATTACTCACAAAAAAAATCCCCTGACAAACACACACCAAAATGTAGCCCATTGGAAATAATCACTTTAGTCCGAATCAAATGCTGAAGTTTAAGAAGCTGTATTATAGTATGTATTATTATCAAGTCAGGTTCCATTTTCTCACATACTTGTGCTATGTGAGATTGAAATTTGGTAAGAATAAATAATACACCCCTCAACTACCAGTCTAGTTCCTCTCTCATGAAATCTGTACACAATAAATCTTCTAAAAACTTATTCTTGCAAGCCAAAGAGTATCTCTGTGGGGCACATCAGCATTATTGGGTTTTTGGTCAGATTAGGGGAACCAACACAGCCAGAGGTGAAATTATCTTTCCTGCTGTCATACTACTCACAGAGATGTCTGTGGAGTGATTTAAATTCAAACATTCCTCACAACACTAAGTCCATTCCGGATGATTAAACTCACAACTGATAGTGAGAGATAACTATGTTGATTGAAGTAGATATTAGAGACTTTTTGAGTATGAGGAAACATGTATTTCCTTACTGTAGCCATGATATGTGAGGCAGAAAGGACTGGATTAAAGGAAAAAATCACTTGTTCCAGAGTTCATGACCTGATCATGCCCAAGGGTGCTCAGAAAGGTGAAGTGGAATTGGGCTTAGAATGCACCAATCACTTTGGACCATGAGCTCCATTCACTGGCCAATATGAGCCATGAATTCCTTTTACTGATTAGAAACTCCATTGTGAGGAAATGTGCATGTATTCACAACTGGAGTATTTCTGAGCTGCCAGCCCTGGTCTGATTCTCCTTCCTTCTGACAGAAAGCACATGACATTTGCTGTTGAAATCATGGCAAAATTCCCAAGAACTTGGATGGAGGAAAGGTAGGTCAAACTGTGCACGTTTGAAAGGACCCCTAGGACAAATGCTTTAGTAAGCTTTGCACCATCCTGTGAATCATTTTTTAAGCATATAGTCATGCAAATAAGGACATTTTGTCGTTTACAGGAAGACTTTGAATACCTGGAGACAGTTATTTGAAAAATAAAGAGTCATGCTAAGGCAGGAGAGTCATGTCAGCAATAATTCTGGGTTTTATTTTCTCAAATTTTCAGAGATCTGAAGTACATCTTCAATGTGCTCTGTCAGCATTTGCTATTCACCAATTACTTAGCTTTTACAACAGTTGTAATTCACTCCAAGGGTTATGCTTTCTTTTATGCCTGTTGAGATACTAGAGGTCAGAATTTTCCTTTGCAGAAAACACTGACCTTAGCAAGCATATAGAATTTTATTTCATTTGAATGTGTGCATATATACAAGCTATGTCTTGTGATAAATTTAAAGCTGGCCTTAGCTGTTTTTTTTAATTTCATCTTGTATTACCATTTGGATTGCTCAGCCTCTCTATTTCTTTGATTTTAAGACACTGAATAAGATGATAAGGGCCTTGTGAGAGTGAGTTCCCTCAGGCTGTTCCTTCAGGTACAAGCAAACTGGGTAAGTGGTTTATCTAATTACATTCAGCCAGAGCTGAGGTGTGGAGCATATGCACAGGACACTTCAGGTCTTGATTGATTAGTCTGCCAGACTGACAAAGGGTATTTCTCCCCTCAGATAGACCAATTCCACTGAACATACTCCAGCAATTTTCTGCAGAAACAGAGTTGGTGAGTGAGGGCATTGGATTGTTTTATTTTTCTTTACTTCATTAAATCCATATTTAATACTGGAAAAAATCAGCTGCTGGTGCATGCCAGCTAACACACAGGATCATTTCCATTTAAGCGCTGAATCAGGTATTACCCACCAAAACCATTAAAATCTCACTGGTATCACTATAATCAGCACTCAGGATCAGTAATAAGAATAAGGAACAGGTGAACAATTAGAGCTTAAAGTAACATATGCCTCCCTGCATCTCACAGTCTGGTTTGGGGATTATTCTGCTGAAGGATACAGAATCAGACCGATCTTCGAGAGTAGCTTTATGGGTCATTGACACGAAAGCTAAAGGCTGTGAAAGCAATGTGCTGATGGATATTCTCCCATCTTCTGACTTGACAGTGATTGTATTGCTTTGTTTTTTTAATTGAAAATTGGATATATTTTTCTACCATTAGAGTCTACACCAGCATGTGTCTGACAAGGCAGAAGAGGTAAAATGGTAATGACCTTGAAGACAGAATTTCAATTTGGAGGTAGCTCTTTTCCACTTTAATGACTTTTATAGAAAGTGCAGGCAATAGGATTTAATCATTCAGCACTGTTACCCATATGAAAGTGATGGTGACTTCTAAAGCAGCTCACCTCATAATAAAGCACCAGGAAAAGTATTTTTATGCCAGAGAAGGTAGAAGCTGATGAAGCACTGGGAAAGTCAGAAGTCTTTTATTCTCCAGAGGTAAATTCATAAAGACTGTCTATCAGTAAATAGGACAGTAAAGTGCTCTAACTCTGCCAACTTTTCACATTTGTGTTGGGAGTGACAGAAACTGATGAGATGTATTTGGTAATTAGGGATGCAATTTCAATTTTAACAGGTTTATGAGTATTTGATATTAAATATCTGAAACACTGGCAGTGCCACATCTTTCTGTGTGATTATGTCACAAGCTTGAAGGAATCTAAATCACCGATTATTCCCAGAGCACTTGGTCATATTTTATGGGTTTCTCCACTAGAAATTAGGTGCCAACATTTTCAGCACTGAGTTTTTCATATTCAGTGCCTCTAGATGTTGTAAGGGATGTTTTTAAGTGGACAGCTATTCCAGGAAAGGAGAGATGAGTGCAATTTAAATGTGCTCATTCCATCTGTAAGTCATAGGAAAAGGATGTGGTATCCCTGCCCTTTTAACCATCACTGCCTCTCAACCTGTAGCTATGGAAGTGCACTGGTTTAAGCTGACATATATAATGAATTTCACTAAAAGACAAAAGTGATAATTATTACATTGGTAGACAGCTATTCATAAAATCATTAAGTGGCAGTCACTCAATTTTATATGTTAGCCATGGATAGTCAAGTCTTATATTTTAATTGTGGGTGGTGGGCTGAGAGGGAAGGCAAAAAAAGAGGTTTTGCATGCAAGATGGTTACTGAGATTTCTTACTGATGGGAACAGGAAGGAAGAACAATCACCTTACAAACAAAAGCTTAGACAAAGTCAGTATTATTATCAGATTCCCAGGCACTTCAGGCAGTGTCAATGAACACCAAATCCAAACTCTCTGGCAGATGCCCATCTACCAAGTTAAAGGAGGAATTCCTGTAGCCAGAAAATAAATACACTGAGTCTATACCTAAGGGTGTATTTCTATATGAATATCTATATATCTGTAAGGCCTTGAGGGGAAGTCGTGTGAGGAGCAGCTGAGGTCACTGGGCCTGTTCAGCCTGGAGGAGACTGAGGGGAGACCTCCCTGCGTTTGCAGCTTCCTCGTGATGGGAAGAGGAGGGCAGGCACCCATCTCTTCTCTGCAGTGATAGTGACAGGAATGGCCTGAAGCTGTGTCAGGGGAGAAACATGAGATTACACCAATAAGGCTCATGGAAACCCTGATCTGATGCAGGACAAGTCTTCAAACAGTGTTTTCTCATTTTCCTCTTCAAATTGTGGCTTTTTATGTGGGATTCAACTGACATTTATTAAAATGTTCTCAACAGGTGAAGTGACAAAATATTCCGTGACCACTGCTGGCTCGGTGTCAAGTCAGCTCTTAAACTGTAAGGAGCTAATCAATGCTGCTCCAGCATTACAATTAAAAAGGTGGAAAAGGCATTATTGCTACAAATTTTCACTTACATGATCCCAGTGAGAAGGAACAAATTTAACTTTCATCTCCTCCCCATTTTTTCAATTCCTTTGAAATATGAAACTCTTCATATTTTTTGAGCAGAGACTGCTCCCAGAAGTTGACAGAAGTTTTTGTCTGTCCTTTCATGCAACTTTGGAACACTTTATGATGTCCATTTTTTCTACTTCCTTTTCCACACGAACTTCATATTCTATTACATCATGGTTGAAAGACATTTGTAATGTGGTTTTCTAATGACGTCTAAAGGTTCCCCCTTTGCGAAGGATCCCTTCTGCAGCTGAACCATTCTAATGTGGGTGGCAACAGAGTGCAAACCTCCCAGAAAATGCTGCCCCAGAACACACTTTTTATTTTAAATCATACCAGGTGCAAAACAGCACTTTTCAGACACCCAAGAGCAACCTTTGGTTACCAAAGCTGTTCAGTTTTTCTTGTTCCAAATATCACATTTTAGATGGGTCTGGACAACAAGACATCAGTTTGAAACTATTATTTTGAGTTTGGAAGACAGAAAGTGGTGCTAATAGGAATTTCATTGAATTTTGTTCTCTAAAATTTATTTTGCCAAAAAATAGCAAGGAATAAAAGACATCCTATGCATTCACACATTTGGCACTCTTCTAAGATGGGAAGAGGATATGATATTGGAATCTCATCAAATCCAGCCTTACAGTTAGAAAACGATTGCTAAGCATCACATAAGATACAGAAGTATAAAAAGAACCCATGTTCCTTCAGAACAAAATTAAAAATGCAACTTTTTTCTGAGTTCATCCAGGGAACCAACAGCCATGTGCCACTGCTGTTTGTACTGCTCAGCACGCGGGCTGAACAGGACAACTCACAAAGTAATTGAGGTAACAGTTCTGCTAATGTCATTTTGTCAAACAGAACATGACACAGCCCTGCAAAGCCTTTATCACAGTTTGACCTAACAGGATCTGACATTTGCTCCAGCACTTTCCAATCTGGTGTTACACCACACGAGAGACTGTCACTGCCCTGTGTGGGGATCTGGGTTGGGTGGTTGTGATCACAAGGCTGCTACACTGATACTGAACACAAAAGGTAAGTTGATATTAATCTGGACTTCACACTGGTGATCAGGACCAGTTTAATGATCCCAAACACTTACAGAACTGGAAAAGTAGAAGAAAAACATTTTACCTGTGTTAGGGTTTGGATTCGTGGGACTTCTGTGCTGCTTGTTGCTTTCACAATGATCGCTCTGAAACAAGAGTCTCAGCGGTAGCCCAGCGTAGGTTTGTGAGGACTAAGTGTCAATCCTTCCAAACAGAGCACTGATAACCTGAGTGCTTCATAGCATCAAACCTCCTGATCCAGGCCAGCATTACTGTGAAGAGACCAGTTTCCCTCTCAATGTCATCCAGAGCTTTTTTCCTTCTTTCATCTTAATAAATGACATTTATACACTGCCTGTCCTTTGGGCCTGAATCCTGCCAGCTCTTTCTACAGCAAAGGCAGGCAAACCCTGTAATCCCCTGTTTAAAGGATTTTTCATAGCCTTTGCCAGGGAAGGATAACATTCATAGGAAAATGCTGAACTCCACAAGTACAGAGGAATCTCAACCTATGTTCAGTTGTCTATCAAAAACAAAAGGAAGGGGATAATTTTGGCTACTGATCCTCTGCAGAAGCTGTGCTGCCAATGGGCCCGAGTGCCTGCATGTTGAGAGGAAACAAGAGCACTGCCAGCAAAGCCCTGACAGCTCCTCTGCAGGGAGCAGGCCCTCGGTGTGGAAGGAGCAATTCCATCAGAAGGAATTTGTATTCTCTGTTACCAATGTTTGTGGCTCTCCCACAGTGCAGGGACTCAGTCATTTACAAACACTTCCACAACAGAAAATTATACACATATATATGAACATATGCATTTAAAAGTGTATTTTCTAATGAGAGTGAAAGCATTGCAGAAGAAATTCCCCTTCTTCCAGAGATGAAAATGACAGGTCACATCTACACTTCAGTTTCTAGCCCATTTATATTTTCATTTATAGCAATAAAGAAGCATATAATAAACTCTGAGTGTACTCTGTGATGTACACTAGCTCCCATGCATTAACTTCTGCTCTTATATTCATAAAGTTATTAGCAGAAATTGTAAAATTTCTTACTTTTTGCTGCTGTGGGAAGAGCTTACTTTCTTAGAGCCAAACTTTAAACCTTCTCCTCCCAGGAAATAAATTGCTCATCTACCTGATTGTTTCACTGGGTTGGCTTTGTGCCTCACATTCCCTTGAATAATTAATTTCATAACATAACCTGCTGCACATTCACTTTGCTAATGTGCATTTTTCAGTTCCTAATGTAAAGGATCATTTCAGTGAATGATAGGAAAGAATTATAGGGAGGGAATACCACATCACAAGAGAATAAGGACAGATAAACAAAACTTTTCATAAAGAGCACTGTCATTTATACTAGTGCAAATTCTGCCTCACCTGTCAAACCTTTAGTATAATTTCTCTAAATTCTGCACTGTAGCTTGCCCCCAGGACTCAAATTTTGGACGAGATGAAGGAAAATGCCAAGAGGGCACTGGATAATTTTAACCTTTTAAAGGGTTTTGTTTAATCACTTTGCCACATGGTACTTCAGCCCGGCTCCCCCCTTTGGCACAAGTTTTCCTCTTAACTCCTCTCCCTTTCCCCCTCTGCCAAAACCCAAGAAAAAAAAAGGTGGCATAACTGGAGGCACCAGGTCTCAGGTGGATACAGAATAAGGCCTTATTCCCCTTGTTACAGACCACGGAAAAAATCCCCTGAAATTCAGTAATGTACACTGCAGTGCCAAAGCTGCCATTATCATCCGACCTTGGGAGCAGCAGGGCTATCACAGTGGGCCACTCCATCAGCTGGGAGTCCATTTGTCACCAGGGTTTGACCCCTCTGAACTGTATTTATTGGCATCATTGGCTGGGATTCTGGTGCCTATAATGCCAATCTGCAAAGGGAATTCTGATCCCTGTCTCAGCTCCGATTCATGTGCTGCACGTGTCAGCATCACCTAGTGCCTTCACCTTGCTGCAATGCAGGGAACAGCACCAACACTAGTTGTGATTGTGGTCACTGGATTTGCTTCTTTAAGTGTATTAGAAACCAGAAATCTGTGCACTTTCAGGTTTGGGTTTTTTTCCCCTTTATGTAACAGTAAAGATTTTGCAAAAAGATGCCTGTGAAATAGAGGGTTAATAAAAGGACAAAAAAATTAAAAACTGCAGTAAGTACATCTCATGCCTCTTTCATTGCTAAAAGATAATAAATTTTAAAAAATAAAATAGCCAAAACACATATCAGTGTGCTCAGTCACTGGGATGCTAATGGTGCCTACAGGGGGACACGACAAATGCAGAGCCTGATGCTGGAAACAGCAAAACACCCATGTGAATAATAATGTAAGCACAGGAGCTCAGTTCTCAGCTGGCATGCACACAGACAGCATCCAAGACAAAATGGGAATCAACACAGGAGGTACAAAAATCCTCACAAGCCAACATGAAATTCATGATTATCTGTTCTCCATGTTGGAGCAAAACTGCTATAACATGTGAAGATTTTCTTCAAAGGGTTTTTTTTCAGCCACACACACACACACACACACAGAGAAAACATGATGCAGCCTAAAATCCCCAGTTTAACGATATCCTAATAGTGGAAATCATTTTGCTTGCCATAGGATTCCAGATGAAATAAGGATTCCAGGCAGAAATTGGCCTAGTGTTCATGAATAACTCATTCTGACAGAACTTATTGATTTATGGGTTCAAGCACACCGTGCCAGCCCATCACAACGCACGCACAACCCTCCTTTAGTAATTCACAGCACTGACGTTTGGAGTCTGGGTTCCCCAGCTGCTAATGAGTTTCTCACAGTGGGGTAGAATGGATGCTCTCAGTTTGCTGAACTGTAAAATCAAACAGATTATGATGTGTCCATGTGAAAAATTAGAGGTATCAAAATTTGGATTTTTATATACGCACTGCAGCACCTTAAGAGGTTTTAGTAGACAATATATTGTGCCATTATATCTAAAACCTAGGATTGTTAAACAATTCTCCCATTGCTGCAAAATTTTTAATTAATTTTAATTTTGAATTCTTTAATACAACACTTTTCTTCAAACTCTGCCTCCCCCCCAAAAAAACCAAAAACCTAAAAATGCCACCAAAAAAACCACCACCAAAAAATCCCTCCTAAAACAAACAAAAAAGACAGAAAAAACCCAACCTCACAAACATTCATTTTAAAGTAATGGTTTTGGAAAAGACAGTCCATAGCAGTTCATAGTTGGGGATATACTTAATTGAAAGAATTATGATAGGAGAAAAGGAGCAGGAAAGATCCCTTAATGCCTGTCTCTTTCTCTCTCTCCCAATGAAAATCTCAATGCCTTTAAAATCTTTCAACAGCATATACACCCTCCATAATTCTACTTCCAGAGGTAACCTTTATGTTTAAGAGTTGAAAAAATTGCTATTTCTGTAAGACTTCGTAATCTAAGGAGAACTATAATTTTATTGTCAAAGTAGCTGTAGAGTACACGGTGCATCAGGAATAAAATGTAAGGTTAAAGACAGTATTTCCTCAGGCTGTTAAAATACAGAAAATGAATTAGGTGCCCAGTTATTCCTGAGGTAAGGGAGGACACACGAACCATTTGTCTAATCTTACCCTCATTTTAAGCCTTTAGCAGATCAACATCTTCCTCAGATATTGTTTTTTTGGTTGTAGTCAGGATTTCCTCAATGTCACAGATCAGTTTATGCAAATCATTATCAGAAAGCTCAGTGTCCCCATATAAGTGGTGTTGGGTTGCAGAACTAACAGAAACCTGTCTGTTACTTATGATACAGCTGAATATTCACAGAGAGCTCCCCTCACTGCTGTCTTTCTCCTCCTCTGTGTTTTACAGTGCATTTTCATGTGACTTTGAACTGCTCTATCATAGTCTTTTAATGCATTAGAGAAGATATTGCCATTTAAACATAAATCTATAGCTTTACTTTGCTACAGTTCATTTAATAATAACAAAATGTGTTTTCCTGACTTCTTTGGCTGCCAGGGTTTGTTTTATTCCTAGAAGCAAACAGCCCAGACAGCAGAAGATCTATAAAATAATTTTTTACCATGGAATAATACTGGACACTTGGAAGCAATAGATAATCTTTATATATGTCTTGACTCATTTCTAGCTTAAAATGGGGAAATTACTTATGTGCTTTTATATTTTAATCAAAGCTTAACAGATAAAAGCTGCTCAGTTTGACATAAGAAATTGGCACCAATTCATGTCTGACTCTTCTTAGAATGACCTACATGCTGGCAAAAACAATTAAAATAATATCACTGTTAGTTCAGTGCAAAAGCCTTCATCCTGTAAGAAATAAATGGAGACAAATGAAAGATTAAAGTGGGCCACACGTGACTTTAACTTCCAGTCACAGTTGATCTTGGTGAGTTTTTGGTACTTTCATCCCCTGTGTGCTCCAACTCCTCCACTACATTAAACGGCTGGAAAATAGTTATTTAGGAATGCCAAGCAACAGAGTTTCAGAAACAAAAATAAGCAAAGAAACTCAGGGAGAGACACATCAGTAGCAGGCCCAGGTCTCTGCAAGGAGGTCAATACATGATTCACACTGATGCTGGGCAGGAATGTGCACAGCCAGCCCGTGCTTTACCTTGTAAGCAGCTCACTTGAGTAAGAACACAAGGTACTCCTTTTATTTTCCACTGCTGATGCATTAGATCCATGCTAGGAATATCTGTATAACCTGCAGGTCACATACCAATTATTCCTCAGGCAGAGGAATAATCCAAGAAGCAAGGAATTTTCTCCCCCCCTAGTTTAACTGCCCTCAAGAAGTGATGGGAGGTAACAGTACAGCACTCAAAGTGAGTGGCTTTTTCTACTTTCTGGTGTACCAGCCTGAGGGATTTTTGGTGATCCTATTGCTTTCTGGTCTCTCCAGGCTGTTCTCTTGAAAGTCAACACAATTCCTTTTGCCTTGTTGCCTGACTAATATGCAAATAAAGATTTATAAAAGTCATCCAGCTTTTGATAGAAGTTTGCCCAGTTTAAAGATGCTGTGCTTAAGGAAGAAAGCAGCTGCTGAGGGGCACTCTGTACAAGGAGCTGACTGAACTTCAGCTTAGACTAAAGCTTCAGTCTGCCAAATTTGCTGCCTTTAAAACACGCTTTCTATGAATAATTTGAGAAAGTCCCCAAGAGCAGCCTGTAGGTTTATATAGATTAAGAAATTTAAAACTTGTGCCATGGAGTTGCAGGAACTCCACTGTGGCACACAGACAACCCAGGGAGTTACTGAGTGCTGGGACTATGGAGCGTGCCCTTGTGAAATGCTGACTCCTGTCACATTCATTTGAGAAACCTCAACCCCCAGTGTGCTGCATGTTGATAATCACATCTGAAATGCCACAGTGTGGGCAACTGCCCTGTAATACATCACTTTTCTGTTTAGTCAGAAAGTGATAAAAAAGGGCGCAGAAAAATAATAGATGATACACTTCATTTTTAGCTCTTCTTTATAGAGGGAGAAGAACCTGTAAGGGCTTCCAAGCCATCTGTTATCTGAGCATGTCAGATTGTTACAGACGAGAGACAGTTTACTTTTTAATATCAGAAGAAATTTATAGGGATTCTGAGGGAAGTGCTTTTCAAAACATATGGTAGCATCCATAATACACCTGTTTTAACGCTCAGCATGCATTACATTGTGGATTCAATCATTTGCCCATTATTAGTCTTTTTAGCTGCAAGATAATCATCAGATGTGTTTCAGTGAAAGCTGTGCAAGCCAAAATGATCCAACCTCAAATAAAAACGAATTACACATTTTACGTAACCAATAAATAAAATCTGAAAATATTATCTAAAATACTAAAATATTACAGTAGTACCATTTTCTTCAAGCACCATTTTCTTTAACACATTTGTCAGCAGGTTGAGGGACATCATCCCTCTCCCTTTTCTCAACACTGGTGAGGCCATGACCAAAGTACTGCATCCAGTTCTGGGCTCCCCAGTGGAAGAGAGACATGGGCACACTGGAGAGAGTCCAGCGAAGAGCAACAAAGAGGATGAAGGGACTGGAGCATCTGTGCTCTCAGGCTCAGGCCAGAAGGCTCAGGGGTGATCTTATCCATGTCTCTAAACAGCTGAGGGCAGGGTGACAAGGGGTAATATACTACTAGACATGAATTTATCATCTCTTCCCAATACTACCCGAGCAACAGAAAAAGAAATGTGAGATTTGCTTATCGAGTAGAATTCTTCCAACAATTTCCAGCTTCAAATCTGTCATTGAGTAATTCATTTCTACAACTTAGATTAGTGGTATACTTAAATGCAATTCAACTGAAATAAGGTTAACTTTGTAACTTGTTTTAAATTAAATGCAACACTTGGCATGGAAATCACCATTGAGGAAAAAAAAAGTTTGTGACTGAAAACATTACTGTGATGCTAACAGATCTTATTATCAGTGACTATCCCTACTCACCCCTGTTTTAACACAGGACAAGTTTTCCTCTAAAATATTATCTGTTGATTAAAGAGGGAGTTTAGAAAACTATCTGAAGTCTTTTCACCTTTAGATAGCACACTGTAACGTGTGGTGAGATTTCTTCTGTCCTTAGAATAGAAAGCTGCCTTGTGCACTGTCAAGTCAAATCCTCCTCTCCTTCAAGCCTTCTCCTGCTCCTCACCCATAATTGTTTTCTCAAGTGCCTCTCTGACAGAAACCACTGCTGAACTTGTTCCTCACCAGTAAACCCCCTCTGCATCACCTCACAGAAGATACTGGAGGTGTCATTTCCTTCTGTAAACTCACTCAGCCCAGAAATCCATTTACACTTGTAAAGTCTCCAAGTACTTTAAGCATAGACATGCACTTAGAAATCATAAAAGCTTAAAGAAGTGTGGGCTGAAAGAGATCTCTGGAGGGCATCGGGTCCAACTCCTCATTCAAATGAGGCAGTGAGGAGTTAGAGAGGGTTTAGGAGGTGATCATTCACAAGAAACAGCTCCCACAGAATGACAGAACCCCTTTATAACACCATGAATTTAGGGTTCTGAGCCTCTCCAGCCAGCAGTAATTCTGCCAACATGGTGTTTTATCTACTACAGTAATTACTGCTAGTGGGTGTAAACCACTGATTCAGCAGTTGCACAGATGAATCTTTTCCAGATTCTATGGAATTGTAGGAAATGTTCCTTTTAACTGCCCTAGAAGATCAATTCTCTGACCTTTCATCCCCACATATGGGAGCATGGCCTGCAACCAGGCAAACAGGTACCCATTTTCATGAATATTTAAGGTCAAAATTCCAACCAGACATCATCAGGCAAACTTTCTGTCCTTAACTTGTATTGTGGAAGGAAATGCTATATACAATTTCCCTTTTGCTTTAGATAGAAACTTAAAAATATGAAAATTTTGTATACAAACAGGGAAGAATTTGTTAGAGATGCATGAAACAGGCAGACAGGCACACAGTTACATACCACAATAATGTCTCTAAACCATTATGTTCCTACATAAAAATGTTCACTAGCTATGCTTACGAAAAAAAAAAAAAAAGTCAAATAATTTTGTCCTTCTGCTAGCAAGCAAAAAGGCATCCACCACCCCGAGCAATTTTGAAGGAGCAATAAGGAGTAGTTAGCAGTCCATTTTCAGCATCATACCTGGAGGTTTCCATTAGTTATACTACTATTGTTCTCAAGGGATGCATAACTGATTGTCTAATTGCTTAGGCAATGTCTTGAAAAATTACTTATTAAGCAGAAAATATGCCAATAGTAATCCCATGCTCACAAAAACAAATGTGAAAAATAGTTCAAAAAAAGCAATTACATAACTGTCTCCAAATTGCCATCATTAGTCATTCCCATCAGAAAGCTCATTCTTTCACAGAAATCCTCAGAAAAGAAGAAGTGTTTGCACCTCAAATTACTGCTTATTAATGTCTTGTGAAAAAAGGTGAGCTGGAGGGACCTGCATTTGAATTTCTCCTGTACTAAAGGCTTCTGGCAAGTCACATGTGAATGCCAACATGACCCTCTGCAGCAGTCTGCAAAACTGAACCAGCTCAAATGTGAGCATATTGCTCTGCATGGATGGTTCCAACCCTGTACCACAGCTGAGTAGTGACAGATTGAAGCTCCTTGTTAATGAATTGTTCTGCTTCTAACACCTCAACAGGCTCAGATACATCCCACATGTGGACATGCTCTGTGCCTGACATTCTAATTTGTAAAAGGATTAATTTTTTTTTTTTCCTTATGTGAAGGATATTGCAGGGACAAACAAAAAAAGGACTCCAAGGTATTCAGCAAACGATAGTGGAAACATAAGCAAACATTGACTACAGAACTTTTATTCTTATGAGAACCTATCTACAAAGACCATTGGTGACTGATTTTTAACAGATTTAGTCTTATTTAGTCTATAAACCTCCAACACAAGCCACAGGAACTCTACAATACAAATGCATGCTCAGATGCAGTGAGCTAGATGATCACTGGGTAAAACACTGCTAATTTGTCATTAGTTTTGTTTAAATGTAAAACTACCTGGCCTCTCTCTTCAGCTGATTCAGAACTGACTTTTTCAAGGGTCAGGTAAAGGATCAGAGCACCTGTGTGCAATCCAGCATTCATTGTATTACCCCAGGTTAATTTACTAGAGAAAAACCACCTACACCTTCACAGGCAGTACAGCTCACATTAGTGACCCAAACATGTTCGTCCCTCTCAGATGAGACAAGAGCTTACAAAAATATTGGAGTCCTGCAGAATTCAAATCTCTGAGGAAACGCAAGAACTGCAGGTATTTTTTTAAAGCCAGTCTCTGCTTTTGCAAAACTCTTCCCAAGTATTTTCAATATTGTACAGACAGCTCATTTTAGCAGAGGAATAGTTTAGTCTAGCTCTTTGAAGGCATGAGAAATTCAGGAACTTATGAAATATTCTACCCAGAGATAGGCCAGCCATTTGCTTTCTGAAGTGTTACAACATTTTGTACTCCAATATTTTTTTCTGTCATGTAATTTTACAGATTACATCTGTATTTTAAATTCAGCATCAGGGTACCTTCTCCTGAGTTTGCTGTGCCCTGATGTACCTCCTTGGAGACATTACTTTTTTGCAGTGCTGACACTGAAGTGGTCACTCCAAGTTATTCTGGCCACCAGTAAGAACTGTATCTGCTGATCATTCCTGTGCAGCTGAGATGTGATTGACAGGTTGAATCCTACATGAAACAGGCTAGGAAGCACAGTGCAGTCTGATGGAACATAAAGCTGATCACACAGTGACCATGTGTGCAATTATTACCTGAGCTGTGACTGTGAGCTCCTGTCGAGCAATCTGTGTGATAAATATGCCATTTCTGGTAATAAACTACAGTAATAAATTGACCACAGACTTCAAATAGTAAACTAATTATCTAGCACATACAGAATTGGTCCCAGTGCACAGTTTTCCTCAAAAATTTCACTTTTTATTTAAGACTCCCTGACATGTAGTGGTAGAAAGGGAAGGATGTGCTGGATTTGTTACATGAGCACATTTATTCCAAAGCTTCATATATATAGATGGATTGAGCATGAGAAATCTAAATACTTGAAAATACTACAGAATGATGCACACAACAATAGGGTTTTACTGTTTTGTGTGTGTGTGTAGAGGTGTTTGGCTTTGTGGAGTTTTGGGATTTGCTTGTTTCGGGGTTCATTTGGTTGGTTCTAGGTTGTTTTGTTGGTTGTTTTTAAAATCACAGCTCCAGCTGTAGATGTCTTGCAATAAACTGAGCAGCCCTGATACCCTTCCAGTCTGTGATGGTATTACCACCGGTAGGCAAGATTTGCATTCACAGAAATTGAAATAAACCCAAACAAATGATAAAGCATGATTTAGGGCAGATGTAAAACTGACATGAAGCTACATCAGTAGCTGTTTCACACAGCCAAACTCAACAGAGCAAGTGGAAATCCAAGAGCAAGACATTCTCCTGAACTGCCTCTTTATGCCAAGCCCTCCAAAGGATCACAGTAGCCCCACATTAATTGACTCTGAAAATTACTAAACTGTGTGCAATGAGACAACTTTTAGCAGAGAGAACAAAAGCTTTTGTCTCAGCTTTCATGTGAATTAAAGTAGGCTCTAGGTGAGTATTTCTAGATTTAGTTCCTCTGCAGGTTTTATAATAAAATCTCTATCTTCCAAAAGCAAGAAATATTATTTAATCTTTCGAGAGTATTAAAATTCAAAGCAAACAGCAAATTCACATTTGCACAGTTAAGAAGCTACAGAACTAATCTGAAGTATTCTCCTGCTGACACTCCTATGCCATGAGATTCCATAATGAACTAAAGTGTATATTTTTGTACTCTAATTATTAACATAGGTGTAAACCACTGACATCCATCTTCAACCTTAGTTATTGTTTGCCTTGGACTCCCTTGAAAAGTAAGTACAGGCAGAAAACAAATCCTCAGAAAAAGAAAAAGAAACGTAACTGAAGTCCTTTTTACATATTTCATCTGTGTGTGATGCACATTTTTGGAGAAAATGGGAGTTTATGAGCAGTCTTACCACCTGCATCACTTCATTATATGGATAATGCAGAACTCCTAATTCTTTTTGCAGTTCAAGGAGAATATAAAGATGCTGTACATCAGCTTCACATCTGAGCGTAGAACTGTTCAGCCCCAAACACTTCTCATCCTCAGACTAAGATTATTGAACACAGCTTTGCCTCAAACAACTCCACACTATGGAATAATGCAGAAATCCACTTTGGTGTTAAAAGGGGAACTGAGCTCTTTGCCAGTACTGCTGCCAACTGAGACTGGTTAGAGACAGGTTTGACAAGTCATCACTCAGCTGTCAGCTCACTGAAAATCCCCTAAATTTCGAGGTTTTGATTACACTATCTGTGAGCTACTCTCTCTGAGACTGAGGGAGAAATTCATCACAGACTGAGAGGACTGAAGGCACTCAAGAAATCTTGCTGTTTATCCTCCTCCACAGCAGCATCAGCTATACTTGCGATCCTTCAGGACAGTTATTTTTCTAACCTGTTCTCAAAAGCCTTCAAAGTTGGCAGCAAGGCTGCATATTTTCTAGCAGGTCATTTATACAAGCCTTTCATTTTAGTGGTTCTTCCCCCTGCAATTGCCTAATGGAAGTTTTCCTAGCCACCAACTGAAGCCACTGCTTTGCAAGCAACACCTGATGAGTAGGGAAAACATTCTGCTTTTCTATGTCCACACAGAAGGTACTGTACCCACTGCACCCCACCCCACTAACTCTGTTTTTAGAGCAGAGAAGCACCTAGAAGACCAGCTTGTCAGACAAAAGAGCCAACTACTGTAATATTTTTCTTTCCAATAGCAGTCAGTGACAAATGGGTTAGAAAAATCATGTAAAAACTGGTGTGGGAAGAGAGACCTCCCTTGAAAAAGTATCCAGAATTTCAGCAACTGCAGCCCAGAGATTCCTGACATTAATTTCAAGAATTTTACATTTTTCCTACCTACTAATGTTTTTGGTTTGCAAAACATCCTTTGAAAGTCTGCATCTTAGTTACTCATTGCACGAAAAAGTTGAATAATCCTCCCGTAATCACCTTTCCTGTACTACTGAAGATTTCATATTCTCTATCACATTTTAATTACAACAGCCTCAGGTCATTGTGTCACTCCTCAAATTAGTGGTTTCCAGACCGTTTTTCTTCCCCAGACTCAAGTTCTCTCTGTCCTTCTTGAAATGCTACATCCCAAACCATAATGCTGCCACACAGGATTAAGTGCTGCAGGGCTGCAGGCTCATTTTTGACACATTATTTGTGTGTCAGAGTAAAAACTTGCATTTTTCTGTAGTTATTAACATCCTTTCAATGTTTTCAGACTGTATTTTAAATTGGCATAATTAATTTGAACCTGTGCTCCCTCTTTCAGTGTACCTGCAGCCCTAATGACCACAGGCTATGATCTATCATCTAAAAACTGACCACAGTATTGATTGGTCTCAAATCCAAGAACTCCAAGAAACTTCTCTTAATACATTCTTCTGTTTTGACAATAAATCTCCAGGAACTACTCTCCATATGTTTTTCAAGACAGTTTTGTATCCACCTTGGCATATTTCAAATTATATTTAGACTATGGATCCCTGGGCTGCTTTATGAGAATGTCAGGTGAAAAGATTTACTAAAATTGCTATCATTACTTACTAAAAGGTGAAAACTCATGCAAACAGAAATGCAGTTTTGACACTCTCCTTGTCTACAGCACTTGTTAATGTGTTGTAGAGGGAAACTGGATCAATTGACCTAAATCCATAACAATTATTCACCTCCTGGTTTTCTGGTAATGATAACTTATTTTTCTACCTGTTTTTTTTTTTTTTTTTAGAAGTAACCTGATTCTAATCAACCCACAACTCCCAAGATCTCCTCCCCTCCCCAGCTCTTTCCAAAGCACAAAAGCAATTTCTCCCTTTGCCAATCCTCTGGTTACTCATTTATTCCCCAAACTGCTTTTAGAGATCATTGGCACCTCTTAAGTACCCAGAATGAAGTTTACTGGGTGCAGATGTTTAAAAGCCTCTAAATTATAATTAGAAAATGTTAATGTATTCTATGCTGAGGGCTTGTGTGTTTTTCAGTGGCTGCCTTTGCCTAACAGTCCAATTATGGCTTGTGGTTTTTTGCCCCTAAACTTAGGAAAAATGGTGAAAATGCTTTAGCTACACTAGCACATGGATCTGCTATTTGTGCCCCTCTTCTGATTATCAGCTGGATACTTTACCAACCTTTTTATTAGTACTCACCTACTTGTAATTCTTCGTGTTCCTTGCTGACTGTGTCTCCTTTTGTGCTTTGGCTTTTCTCACTGGTTATTTTTATGCTTTCTCCTGTCACTTCTCAAAGTGACCGTGCATGTACACATGCAATACACTGGTGGATTTGTTAGATTTCTTCATGCCCACTTCCACAGAGTAAAATCATTTAGCTGGACAGAAGCTGCTTTGACAATTTAAAAAGAAAATCCCCTAAACAATACAATAAACCCAAGTTTTGGGTCTTCCAGTTTCAAAATAGAAGTTAATTTTATTCTTCCTCAGGCTGGAAGAAGTAATTTTTAGATCTTACTGTTTAAATCCATTTGGATTCTATTCCCAGCTTTCTGCTACAGAATGAGATACAACTTAGCCATCTAACATAATATTAGAGGCTTAAGCAAAATATTTTGACAGCATCAGACCAATTGGGGGGGGTTTTGGGGTCTTTTTTAAGCCATAATTACTACATTGGTACTAAATGTGCCCTTGGAGGACAAAAATATCTCCTGTCCCTTCCTGCCCCACAGAGTTTCAAATAAGGACAAAGAATCACAGAGAGGATGTGTCAGAGGTGTGGTGGCATTATTACACCATCTCACATTGGAACAAGGTAACTGAGGCAGGAAATTATAGAAAGGCATAAAAACATGAGTGTCAAGGAGAAGATGAGTAGGGAAAAACTGATGTTGGCTCCTTCCACAGAAGAGCTACTGATCTTAGGTGATCATTTACCAATCCAGGTAATCTGCTTTTTGTGCATTCACCTGAGCTGGGGAATCCTTCCAGAGAAGGGGGTAGATGCTGGAAGCTCACAAAGACTCCAGCAGGGATTGTGCAAGGTTTTGAACAAAAGTGTTGGTGAGGATTGGAACAAACACAGAAACCACTGCTCTCTGGAAGAATTTGACTTAAAATACAGCTGCAAGCAGGGAGCACTAAATATGAGAGCTTCATTCCTCTGCTTCACCTAAACCACCAATTTTTGGCTGAAATATGATGCTGATATCATGATGTGTGATATCCAAATATCACACAAATTTCAACATTCTTTTTTCTCTAAACACACAGTCTTCCTCAGCACCTACTTTATAACATTTAATCTCCTGCATATCACTTCTTGGCTGCATGCGACAACCTCCTTTTTAAGCCACCAGAGTTGTTGCTATTTTTCCCATTCTTTCCCATTCTTCCAAAAATGTTCGTATCAAGATGTATTTGTGAAGCTTGTTTTCCTGATTTTGTATTCCAGCAATGGATTTTCATATGATTTGTAGTCTGTGAACTCTAATTTAAACTTTTCTCATTATTAGGACAGTAATTTTTTTTTTCACTACTGTATTTCCTGATTTCTAATGAAGATTTTTAGATAATTTTATGACAGTTCTTGAAGTGAAGGCCATGAATATGGTCTGAGATGTATGCTACATGGTTGCCTAGTTACTTAAAGCCCATTAGGAACACCTTGTCTTGAACTCCTCTACTAAATTTGGCTGAAATAGTTAGAATCTAGAAGTGATTACTGCAAAGAAAGCACATATGTATGTCTTGTTCCTTCAGGAAAGCAACCCCACATTCCACATTAATTAGCTGCAGTACAAAGAAACTTTTATCTTCAATGCTGGGTAATTGGCCAAAAGTAAAATGGAAAGACTTTAAGCTTCTTTCATAAAAATACCCAGTACTATATTCAGTGTGCTAGAGTGAAAATTTTGCTAGGGAATTGGGTTTTTTAATTTATTATTTAAT
Source organism: Promerops cafer (assembly GCA_013398275.1). Taxonomy (NCBI): domain Eukaryota; kingdom Metazoa; phylum Chordata; class Aves; order Passeriformes; family Nectariniidae; genus Promerops; species Promerops cafer. The sequence goes on from VZSE01009570.1 coordinate 125,720, forward strand.
AGCTTTTTTCATTATTGAAGTATATAGACTTTTGTGTCAATGAGCAATCAGTTTCTGCATAACCTCATCTTTCTACAAATTCCCTCTTCTTGTCCCAATAAAACTGAAACACCAGAACTAATAAATACAGTTTTATTTTCACGCCTCCAGTATTTTCAGAAGCCTTACATCTCAAGTTGGACCAACGCAATGAGAAAATTCCCTGCACTGCTAAAATCCATAGCAAAGACAAATTTTCTATCCAACAGCCCTCTTACAGGAAGATGTTTATGATGAGAATAATTAAAACATCCCATTTGCTTTTTGTGTCTCCTCATATCCAAAAAAAGAATCCTTGCTCTTTTAATCACTCCCCCACCAAAATCCATATGCCAAACTCTTCCATTAATTCTCTCCAGTGCAAAGCAATAGATAAAGAAGTGTTGACTTGATTTTCTGTGGGATTGGGGAAATTTTTTTGTCTTTTTTTTGGTGATAACTGTAGCGGAACAGGTTATTAGAGATAGGACTTCAAAATATACATCAGATGGCACAGCTGTGCATGCAAAGCAAGAAAGCCACAGGCTGACCTGAAACAGCAGAGCTTTCTTCTACTCATATATTTATCACAACCTTAAATTGTTTTTCCAATCTTAATAGACATTTCCTATTTACATAAGCAGGTATTAAAATAGTAAGGATAAACTGAACATTTTCTCTAAAAAGAGAAAATCCTTCTCTTCCTCTTTCCTTTCTAGGTCATCTCCCCATTACTGCTCATTAAGAATTAGAATTTATGCCATATGTACAACTATGCTGTAATGATACCCATGAAAATCATTGGGAAAATGCATGATTAATCACTGCCCAGCAGGATTCAAGGTGGAAGGTGAGTCTCAAATGAATAACAGGAAAATATTTTAAGATGTATTGTAGCACCCCTTGAACTGATCCCCACTTACTGAGGATACAGCACTTCCACCTCGTGTCACCACAGAAGAAAGTTTCACAAGCTGTGACCATGGTCAAGCTTTTCTTCCTTTATGAATGAGCCCTTAGTGAATTATCCTTGTGCAAGAGCTGACAGAAGTTCAGTTTGCTGTTGATAATCACCACATCTCTACCCAAATCTTCCTCACTAGCCTTCCCTCCCCAGTGCAGGTTCTGTACTAATACACAGGGAAAAGGCTCAGGTATTGTAATAGAGATCTTGAGTGATCCCCACTATTTACTCACTTAGGAGAAAAATTTAAAATTCCAAGTATGTGGGTGCCTTATCTTTTTTTCTCCTTGTTAGAGTCGGGATTAAAGACAAGAGATGCAGTTTCTCTCGTTGAGACTCAGATGTTTATTAATTCTTATCTATGTTACAGTCTCATGAGCTGTGAGTTCTAGCTAGCAAAAGGAGAAAATGGCCTTGTCGTCTTCTCTCCAAGGTCTTTTAGGTGCTAAACTATCCAATTATGAAGTGACACCTAAATTATTTATATTTTTGACCCAATAACCAAAAACCTGAAGTCTGCACTGCGGACTCTCCTGTCCAATTACAATCTACCACCCAAACCCAGGGAGAAGGAGCTGAACAAGAACTAGCCAACGCCCAAAAACCCCCATCTTGCCCCATATATACTATATTACTCTAAAACCTTAAACCCTAAGTTTTCCTCCCTGTGATATCACACATTTCTATTCAAACTACACATCCATAATCCCAGTGCTATCACTCAATTTTGGAAGCCTTCTCCATGGCCTCAGGTCAAATGCAGTGCTTTTCTGGGGGTCAGTGTCTGTCAGCACAAAAAGCCTAAAATTCTCAGTGACCAGGGTTCCAACACAAGTATACTATTTTTTCCTTACTTTTCTTTTTCTTTTTTTTTTTTTTTTCCTTTTTTTTTTTTACATTCCCACTCTCCCACCACTGGCAGAAATAAGCCAATCAATTCAGGAATGATGGTCAAGGAGAAGGAACCTGGGCACACATGCAGACAGCACATCCACAGACACAACTGACAAAACCACTCCTAATATCCAATGGAGACTGCAAACCAACAGCTCTGCAACACACAAGAACATCAAGTGATTATCTGAAAAAACCTTTAAGGATTTAAAAACACTGAACTAGAAAGTACCATATTTGCATTTGCTTAGCGGTACATCAATAGGGATTTCTTCTTCCCTCCCTTCTCCCTGACTAATCCAGGCAAACTTAACTGGACTTTGACTTAAAAAGCAGCTTTGACTTACTTGTCTACTGATCTTCTGGTTTAAAATGTTTTGATCTGGAAAACATACAATAATATTTATTTCTTATCCTACCATTAAGAGCCTGATTTTGTTGGATTCCAACTGAATAACATGACAAGTTTGAAAGCACTTTTAATTTAGGTCCCTGTTGGCTTTAGGTTATATTTGCTTTGTCCTTTGAAGACTGGTAGTTTCAGATTCCAATCCATCCCACCAACAAGGCAGTTTCCATCCTTTTTTTTTTTTTTTTTTCATTGTTTCCTCTCTTGTCAGTACATAATTCACTCACTGAATTACTTTAATTGGAATATGGGTAACTCTTACTTCCTTCCCAAAATTCCTGACAACCATTTTGATGTTTACAAAGTGCATTCATAAATGAACCCTTTCAGCTCCTACTCTACATTTTACATATTAAATTCTGGCATCTTCAAGTAAAGTTCTGCAATCTAAATTGTTTTTTTTTCTTTAGTTTACCACCTGGATGCCTGTCACTGGAAAGAATTCCAGTAGCCTTGGAGAAGAAATAAGTATTTCAGGTCTTCTTAAATATATATTTACTACATCATTGTTTCTAATTTTTAGTGCTTAAGACTTTAATTCTTGAATTTCATATCTCAAGACCTATCAAAAGATTGAAAGTATCATGCTGGACATCTTTCACCCTTACTCCTGAAACAGAGGGTATTTGATTTTCCTCATTGTATACAAAACTGAGAAGGCTACAGCACATAGGTGGACTATACATGATGGGCAAAACTTGAGGTTCTCTCAGACTAAGGTTTATTGTTAAAAATTGTTTGATTAGGACATGCATGCCAGCAGCTTGATAGATTATACTTCTTTCCCTGGCCACTCCCCAAAAAATTCTCAACAGAACTGAAATTATTGGGTGTCAGTGTTGAGCAGCTCATTTAAAAACTTAGAAAGCTCAAACATTTGGAATATTTTCCATTTCAGTTATTTTCAAAGAGGGATGAAAAAAGAGTATCTTCAGTTTGTTCCAAGTTTTTGTTTTGAAATAAATATAAGAAATTGAGATCAACACAATGCTTTTCAAAACTTTGTAGGAAATATTAACATGACATAATTTTTTTTCAATCTACTGCCTTGCAAATGTGTGGAACGTGGATTTTTTCCTCTCTGAGAAATACACTGAACAGAGAAACATGGAATGGGAGCACTGTCTCTTACCACCTCCTAATTTAGAAAGATACTGAGCCAAGGATGATCCTCCTTCAGAGTTGGTGCTTTCACATTTCAGTTCAACAAACACCAATGCTATTCTTGCATAATTTTGGGGATTTAATTTCTGACTCATTTTCCATGTGTAAAATGAAAAGAAATTTGTTAGCAAAATTTACTTTTTCACCCTAGTCACTATTAATTTTGGCACAAGAAAGTTTCATTATGCCTTTAACACTCCAACTTTGCCTATTACACAATACTTGAATACATGCTCGAAGAGATAAACTTCTTTAAATATTTATTTCAACACAAATCACCTTAGTAGTCTGAAGATTTAATAAGGATCTTAAAATATTCCTATACCTTAAAATATTCTGATATAGGGCTGTATTTACACAAATGTTGTGGGCTCCAAGTCCCTCTGATTCATTCAGTTTGGAATTTATCTATCCTTGCACTTAACTCTTGACAAATTTGCAGCTGAATCTCCTGTGAGTGCCATCACCACAACTGCAAAATGGGTTGTTCCAGTATGATGAGGTCATCTAGGGAGGCTTCCATCACAACTGTCACACCTCTCTGGAGAGTTCCAGCTACCTGCCACCACAGGCTGCTTAACAACATGAGTCATTGGCAGAAAATGCCACACAGCTTTAGAAATTCCTTAAAAAACAACCATTTTTTCTTCCCCTAGTCTTTGCCTCTTTGCTTTAATTAAAAGAATGTCAGAATTCTATACAGAATTAAGAGATTCAATTATCCTCAAAAAAGTCTGGGTTATCAAACTTCTGACATTTTACAATGGGAGTAAACTCAGACATCCTACACAGAGATGGAGAAAGATTTGGTTACTGAAACAGAAATTGACTTAACAGAACAGTCAGGATCCTTCCTTCTGTCCTGGCTCTCTTCTTTGCTCAGTAGTCTGGGGACACAGTTTCTCATCCGTAACATGATTTTATCTGAAGCTTTAAACTAAGGTAGCTTTCACTTGTGTTTTTTTCCCCTGACCTCCTCTTCAGCTAATAACACCATTTAAAACCAGCTAATGGAAGCTGGAGAAAGCCTGCCACTTGACATTTTCAGTACTGCAGAAGAAAATTAAACTCTGCAGTAGTGACTAAAAGAATTGACTTGCTATTTCATTGTCTGCTTCTTGCCAACCTGATGATCCCTTCCTGTTTCAATCCCACTTCAGGAAAACTTCTCTTATAAAAGATATGAATTCAACAGTAAATGAACTGCCCTTTCTGGCACAAGAGCTCTCTCCTTTGAATCTTTCTGTTCTAGGTTCAGTTAGGGCAAACAAGACAGCACCTGTGGCACTGACTGTGCACAGCTCAATTAATCCTATTAACATTGTAAATTCCAACAGGACAGGGTTAACTGGACTCCTGCCAGAAGAAGAGCAGTAAATTCCTAAACTGAAAGGTTAAGGCATTTGGATTAGCCTTGCTCACTCTCCTTGGAAACTCCAACCCACAGCAACTCTTCAGATCAAGTTTTTCAGGTCAGAACGCAGAGGCAGATTGTTCAGCTGTCTAGCAGGGTGATAAATTATTTTCCTAGGCTGTGAACATTTTCATAGTCTGAAGAGAGAGAAATTTAAGGTCTTCTAGGGTTGAAATAAATGCCTATTTCAGAGCAGACACTTAAAGCATTTACCACAAAGTGGGGGACATATTAATGCCCAATGTCAGCCTCATAGAGAGCAGAGGCTTGACCCAGGCAGCCCTGCTCCAGGTGAATGCTGTAACCACTGGAACACCAGCAAATCTTTCATGGCATGCACAGAAAACCCTTAGTAGTAGAGATGGGGAGCATTTGAGAGTGAGATTTCTTGTCAAAACAAGAAGAAAGGCATCCAATTCAGCTGTTTATCTGAAGCTGTCTGAAGGAGCATTTACACTTGTTCCATTTATGGCCTATATTTCAGAGCACTCAACAGCTTAGTGATAAGGATGCTCATTGAATTTTCAGAATTGAATATATAGTCTCTGGTCCAAATCAGCTACAGGAGACTCTTCAGTCTGAGCAAATATCTGCATTTCAAACCAGCTTTTTATTTCAACACTTAATATCTCTCTTTTCCTTCATCTGCAGTTTACTCCAGCTCCCCAGCTTTTTGGAAAAAAAAAAAAAAAAAAAAAAAAAAAAAAGGCAATTCACTGGAATATTTTCAACTTTTTTATGTAGATACATAAACACCTACAGATCAGTGTCCATAGCCAAGTGTGTGGCAGCCACTACAGAATAGATGATGAGCAAAGAACACTTCCTCTCCACTCTGAAGAGACAGTACTGGTGATTTCCAAATTTCTTTGATTTCCAAAGATCTGATATGTTTTTTATGTGTCTTGTTTGTGTGAACCAAATCAGCTGGACAGCATGTATAAAAACACAGGGATAACACTTGAATCATACAATTACTCCAAATTTTCTTGAGCAGAATTGTGCTCACAACCAGAGCATACACCAGCTCTTTATATATAATAACTGATGAACTGATGGGAACTATACAGTAGTAAGAGAGCCAAGAATCTTTGGGCTGGGATTTAGCAAATCCCCATAACTTAACCTTAGGCAAGAGAGACTGAAGAGTCAGTGCCTAATCGCTCACCCGTGGCAGTACTATGACAAAACAAACATTTAGCTTTTTTTAATTTGCCAAGGAAAAAGGAAAATAATACCATTCTCTCATAATCACTTCAGAGGAAGGATTTACAGAGTATCGGGGGAAAAAAGAAACAAACATAGAGACTTTTGGTTTTAAGAACCCAATAATGACAAAACAAAGGTGGAACACCAAGTAAGTGCTGTAAGTCTTCAGAAATAAAAAAGTTCCACTGAAGAGTTGACTTTTATTCCATGGACATCTAAAAATTAAAATCAATTTTTCTTTTCCTTACGACCACCTCTTTTTCAGTCCATCACTTTTTAAAGAGCTTTATTTCTTCCTTACATTTTTCAGTCCCTTTTTGCTCATTCTCACAGCCTCTTTCTATTGTGTGCCATTATTCCATTTCCTTATAATTTTCCCAGAGAAAAATACTCCTCTATACCCAGAATTTATTTCAGAAACAGTAAACAGTGTAAAATTCAACTTCCGAGTCACACAGGTAAGTGAACAGCATGACTGGCAAAGGAAAAGTAAAAGTCAAGGCTGTATTTTAAAAAGTGTTCAGCCTAGAAGACAGTGGCTGTAACTGGACATATCTTGGAGTCAAGAGCCAAAAACGTTTCTTACAGCTGGTGATGACAGAAAGTGAACATATGGAGCAAGTGAGGAGAAAAACACTGAAGGAATGAAGAATACTCGGAAAGTTAAATCATATCACAAGAGGTAATTTATCAAATTCTCCATCAGTGTGCCCTTCCTGCAAGGACTTCAGATAGGGATCTTGATAACTACTTGTAAAAGTTGAAGAAAAAGAGAAATAGGTAGAAGCCACTAGGGACTGAGAAGTAAAAGAAAATAAAACGAGTACTTGCTGTCCAGTCTAGGAGTGAGTGGTTGTCATCTTGACCATAAGTGAGTTTTAAGACTTAAAATGCAAAAGTCAGAAGGCATTGCTTACACTAAAGCCCTACAACTTCTGCTGACAGATTCTCTTTACTGGACAAAACCACAACCTTTTATTGGTGGATCAATAACATTCACATTCAAACAATTCACAACCCCATTCAAAGGGGAGAAATGGTATGTATTTAAAAAGACCAAGTTATTCCTATAATTAGAACTTTACAGTGAAGTTAATTGAATGTTATGTCCTCATTTTCCACCAGACACAAAAAACCCACACCATCTTCAGGAACAAATAAATAGTAAGGACAAAACCCCTAATTAATCAGGACCAAATTAACAGAGTGTCAAGTACGAAACACATAGATCATCTACAGGCAAAGAAGAGTTCAGTGTTTAATCACTTTTTCTAGTGTTCAGGTAGAATTTGTATCTGACAGAGCAGCTCCCTAAGCTTCTTGTACCAATCAAAAGTACACCAAGGTCAGTACTCAGAGCTGAAGCACTCCAAGGAAGATTGAGTGGAAAGTCCTGAATTATAAACAGCAGGTAAGAATATGCAAACATCAGGTACCACAAATCAGCTGATGCAATACAATTTGTTGAGGTAGACAGCTGTTCTCGAGAGGAACCCCAGGAGCAAGAGGACCTGAGCACTCATTTGGCTCACCTGGTTACATCTATTTTTCAGTCTGAGTGGCCCCAGACCTTCCAGGACTTGGCTGCATAACTAACATAATTCTGAAATGAGCTAAACACTCACTGTTCACACACATCTCAGTAAGATTTACTGACCACAGAGGGAAGCTAAATAACCAGCAGGGAAACTGATGAATTCTCTTCTCAGTGATCACTCCATGGCATGTGTTCCATCACTCAGGTTCTGATTGCATTCTGTAAAGCCATTTAGATGCAGAACTGTGGAGTGAACCAAGAGGAGCCCATGGCAGAACCTTGTTTTGAACAACCACCCTAAGAACCAGAAACCAAGAAGTCAAAATCAGTCTTGCTACTACCCTGAGCATCTTCCTAATCAAAACCAAGTATTTAACAAGAACAACACAGTTTTTCCCAGCACCTTTTCTGGACAGAAATGAAAGTTCTGTGTGTGTGTCTGACAAAGGCAGTGATAAAGAACCTGTAATTTATCCCCTCTATCAGTCACTGCAGCTGATGAATCACTGTGACATGTAGCAAAACACTGACTGCAAAGAAAGAAACCTCTCTCAAGGCCCCAGCAGCATTTTTTCTGAGCCAGATGAAGTTTGTTGCTACTGAACTATTTTAACTTGGAATTCCAGGTGAATAAAAAACAACAAAACAAAAGCAAGCAAACAGACAAAAATGCCCACCCCAAACCAACCAAAAATGAATGATTAATCATTTTAATGAGACTATCATTCCATTGCTATGTCAATGGAATAATTAATAAATTTAATAAAAATTAAAAGACATATCAGTTCAAGTTAAATGGAAAGCAGAGTTAAGCCATTCAAGCAGTGAGATAATTTGCAAGCAATTTTACTGATATGCAACTTAATATTGGACAGGAGACCTAAAACTTTCAGGCCAAATGATCCAAAGAAAAGAAGATGGTGGTACTTATACTGGAATTTTCATAATGAAGGGAATATATATCCATATGGCACATGAATGTCTGGAGGCCAATAACTCTTGGAAAGAAATGATAAATGCTCTAAAGGGCATAATTAAAAATTACATTCCTTTACACTTAGAGCTATGTATTTCTGTTTGCAGAACATATATAGACATTTACAGATCTATTGGGAAAATCCAGGATATAAATTCGAAGGCAGTATCAGTATCAGATGGATGGTCACTGATTTGAATGCAACAAAGATTTGCTTTTTATATCTTGCTGATTCCTTTCAGTTCTGCAGATGGGGAATATGCATTAGAAGTTAGCAATTCACAGCCATGCTTTGATGCTTAGAAATTGATCATTAAGTATTATCTCCCTTCTCCACCAAAAAACTCACTCCAATATATTTGGAAGCCAATAAAAGAAGAGGACTGCAGGTATTCTTTGCAAATACAAGTACACTAAGCACAGAAAATTGTTAGCTACAAAAACCAATTTCTGCTTGTTTTGAGATGAATATATAAAATTATAATGAAAAGGTTTCAAGTAATTCTAAAACATTTGTTCAATAGAGTAACATCAAAACAAAAATGTATTTTTAGGGGGAGAAATAGGACTCCACCACTTTGTTATACAGCACCACAATCTGCTTGTTCATCATATACAAATCTGCAGAGTGAAGAGTGATCAGAGTTACCACTATGGTAACACAAGCATCAAACTTCCTTAACTTTCTCCTCTCAGTCCTCCTCCTTCACTGAATGAACCTGAGTGATTTTACAGCCACAGGAGAGCCAGCAAAAACAGGACATGCCAAAGGGGAAACAAGACCTGAGATACAGGTAAAGAAGGAAAGTGCAAGTAGTTATCCTGGATTAATGGAAAGGAAAATCAGAGACAGTTCTCAGGTGTGGTTTTTGGCAACTGCTGGTTTTAATCCAACCATTAATACTGAGTATCAACCAGGGAATGTACCCTCTGTGACCGAAATGATGCATTTAAACATATCAATAGAGGATGGCCATTTTCTTAACACGTTTACTGGCTAATGGCATTCAGAAAATAAAGTACACAGAGAGAAGAAAACAATCTTTAGAAATCAATGTTGTATGTTATGTTCTGATTGCTTCAGTCCTGGACAGTTCCATTACACCTCTTGCATGTCTTTTCACGAGTAAAGTGGAAAGCATTAGCTTTAAATCACTTCAAGACACACATAATTACTTAATCCTATGCTGAAGGATCATGTGTGACAGTGATACAGCAGTTCCTGTGAAATACTGGAGAATCTCCTTAGTATTTCAAAGGAACAAAAAAATGCTGCTTCATAATCCATATTTGTAGAAGATTTATTAGAAATCTGAATTGAAGTCAAGCCTTTTAGTGGTCTCCATTTTCTGGCTGGTAAATCTAATGGCAGGATAGACTTTCCAAATGCAATAATATTGATCTGGGTGATGCAGCACCAGTAAATTAAAGTCAGCTTTTAAAAAATCTCTTCATGCCAACTCTATCGGAGGCATATGCAATGAAAGGCTCTAGAGAAGACATCTCAAGTCACACAGAGTCAGGGCTACACAGAAGAAAGTACAATGAAAATGGAAAGATTCAGAAACCTAGAAATGTTACTTGTTTCAATAAAAATTCTCAAGTTTCTCAAAATGCACTCAGGGACATCCTCTGATAATTGGCAATTTCTGTGTAAGTGGTGGTAGTCTGTATAGCTTTATCTCTCTTCTTCTATTTTGCATAGCTTGAAGGGAATCACTCAGTGTTTTAACCATTTTGATTAACAGATTTTTTTATTTGTCAGCTGCAGTTGCTGTTCCACCTATTCTGCAAGGCTAAAGCACCTTACAATTTTTTGCTAGTGCTCCCAGGTTATCTTGAATCAACCAGAACATCCCATGTTATTCCAAAACAGCCTGTAGACATCCAATAATCTACTGAGTTCTCACCATCCTTTGCTCCAGGTGCAAGTGCCTGTCATTAAACCTGCTTATTTAAACCTGTTTCATGACACTCCATTTCCAGCATGCTGTTCCATAAGGAAAGAGAAGACAACAGCTACACCAAGTCAATTATGTTGCTTGAACTGTAGAACACCTAGATACAAGAGGTATCAGCATAATATGCAAACTTGGGCCAAAGAAAACACAAGCTTAGAAGTCATGATTTATGCCCACAACTGTCACTTATGCAGAAAGTTTCTAGCATCCTCTCATATATGAAGACGTAGACTTTATGCAACCATCCAGTAATTGTCATGACTTCATTTCCAATGGGGATGGCATTCTAGGATACCTAAGGAATTTACACTATTCTTACCCATTTACACCATTCTTACCCACACATGCATATTTTATATATCTACCTATACATGCACCCATCCCTCAGCGACATCCTTCCTCCAAACCTCTACACATTGGAACATCTTGGTCAGGAGCTCAAGCAAGCAAGCTCAATTAACTCCCTATTTAGAGAACATAATCTATGGACATGAAAAGTTATCTGAAGAGTCAATCAAAAAGCGGCCTCTGAGAAACATGGATACACAGAACTACAGGCAGAGGCTTAGTTTTACATTTAAAAATTAAATACGTGCATTCAAATACAAGCATGCCATAATGCAGTACCAGCAAGAGAGGGGTATCACACCCACGTATATCCCCAGCAATGTCCCCACTGAAACACTGTCTGAAGACAGAACTAATTTTCACAGCAATGCAATCACTGCAGCTTCAAACTGTGTTCTTTATATTCTGTAAATCTTAAAAGCATCTTTGGCATTAATGTAAGTCTAACCTTGAATCAGGCATAACTGTGGTCTGAGGAAAAGGGCACCCACTGCCATCACTGCCTCAGTGGTCTTTGTTCACACTGTTCTTCCTCTGCAGAATTATGTTCAACACTGCCACAATAAAGGATGCACTGCCTCTACTGCTCTGCCTCCCTTCTGCAGCCCTACACAAGACTTAATGAAGTAAAGTAGTTTTTCCCAAAGTCTCTTGACACTATTGAAAATGCAGCTTCTTTCATGCACTTTGGCTGGATTTAGCACATTAACTGCAGTTACCTATTCCTTCTGTAGCACGGAGGTGACAGCACTGCAAAGGTAACAACACCCTGAGGAACAAGACAGGTATAAGCAGACAAAATAAGATATATTCTTCTGTTTGGCCTTTCCTCTTCATAGCGAGAAGTGGGTGGATAGCTTTTAACCCCTCTCCCCTCTTGCCCATACAAAAATTCCCTTCTAACATTTCCCCCACACCTAATTTTTTTTGCCCTTGAAAGATTTTTGTTGGTGATGAATGAGCTAAGAGAGACTGAAAACATGAGCTGAAATAAGAGCTCAAAAAGACCAAATGTTGATGCAAAAAAGTGTAGCCTCAATGTTCCACATCTTGATCCAGAACTCAACTTGCTCACTTTTTTCTCATATCAGACTTTGCTCCAAGTTCATTTTAAGCCAAAACCTTTGCAAATAAAAAAGGTCTCATATGGGCAATTTCGGAATTGATTAAAAGAAAATAGTTTGCAATAGAATCTCGGCTGTGGAACTCTTTACCACAAGATATTGTTAGGTTTAACAAGATTAAAAAATGATTGAGTATTCCTGTTACCCATTTATAAATATTAAAAAGAGATGGCAGGACTTTGAGGAGATTAAAATTACATGCTTTGTGGCTTAAGCAAATTTTAATGGGGATTTAGCAGAAGCCCCCTCTGTGAACAGGTAGTTTACAGCATCTTTCCAAAGGTTTTCTTGTGCCTCTCTGTGAAAGCAGCTTACACTCAGCTGTCTCAGGGGCTGTATCTCAGGGACAGGCATTTCATAGGACACTTACTGATTTTATTATCAAAGGGCAAGTTTTGGGTATCATAAAGTAGAATGGCTATGGTGCTGTCAGGTATCAGGGGTTGCTGAACAGGAGACTCTAAGCAGGGGATGCCTCTATAGACAGAACGTGAAGATCAGGGTAATGTTCAGGTTGCTAAAAAATACCTGTAGCAACCCATGTGAGAGAAATAACTTGTGTGGTGAAAGTTCCACTTAGTAATAGGGATTGTAATATTTTTTTAAGCCTACAGTGAAGTGCAGTATTTTGCCAGTGAGCCCGGAGCCAAGGATGAGGTCTGAGTAAAAAAAAATTATCAGGACACTAAGGTAGCCAAGACAGGGTAAACAAATTGATTCCACTTTTCAGGAATTCTGGTAATTGCAGTTTCTGGCTAATGCACAAATAGCTAGAACAGGATTGAACTACATGGCCAGGAGATAGAGGAGGGGTGTAAAGCTGGCTGGGTGTGGCAGTCACTGCCCAGGGTGTGGCCAGGCACCAGTCACTGGGTGTGGGGCCAGTGCCTCCTGCATCACAGAATGGTTTGAGTTGGAAGGGACCTTAAAGACCATCAAGTCCCGACCCTCTGCCATGGGTAGAGACACTTTTCACTACACAAGGTTGCTCAGGGCCCCATGCAGCCTGGCCTTGAACACTTGAACACTTCCAGGGATGGGGAAGCTCAATAGGGAAGAATTTATTCTATGATCTAGCTTAAACCTACTTTTTTTCCATTTAAAGCCATTACCCCCTGTGCTATCACTAGTTTTGTGATCCAATCATTTGTTTTCTATGTTCTTTTATCATTATTTTCCCTTTCCTTTCTGTCCTATTAAATTGTCTTTATCATAACACAGTTTTACCTTTCTCCCATTCTCACCCCACTGTGGGGGAGTGAGTGAGCAGCTGGGCTCTGCTTAGCTGCCTGCTGGGTTAAACCACAATGGGGTCCTTGTATTCCAGCTACATTATCAGGTAGACACTTTTCCAGTGCAATTTCCTGGCCATGTAAATGTTCTTGTTTCATTGCATAGTGGGGGGCATTCCATTTAAATATGAAGGATAAGGGCTGAGTTATTAAACAGAAATTCACCAGCTGCACCCTCCATACATAAAGACTCCCAATGCAGTGAAAGCACATTTAAAGCTGTGCTTCAGTCACAAGCAAGAAATGGCTTTTAAAAGCTACTTCAGGAGAGGGTGACAGCCTAGATGCAAAACCAGACAACTCAGCACTGGCCACAAAAGCATCCCCTGCTGTTAAGTGACCCTGACATCCAACACAGCCATAGGGCTTCCTTGCTCTTTTAGGTGCAGAAAAGCTGTGGGACAGTCTCAGACCACAGTGAACAACACAGCAGCACCACCACTAACAGCACTTAGCCTATCCCCAATAGCTAAACTGCCTCTAATAATTTTCACATGATACTAAACTTGCTACTGATGTTGGAAAAAGATTGGATTTAGATACAGATCTCGTCGTGCAATTGCAGGATAATAAGAATGCATAAAGTCTGCAGCAGCCACTAAAGCATCCTTTTAATCAACTAGTCAGGCACAAAATTCACATCACATTTATGTTTCTGGGCTTTTCCTATGAAATACAGTGTCTCTGCATAACCTAAGTGGAGAATCAGAGCCCTGTATTTTTGTTTTCTGTGCACCAAAGCGTGGTTTATTATAAGGCACTTCAACTAAGACCCCTTACAAAACCTTGGTGCCGAGGGTGAACACCAGATATTTATTCCTAATGACCACAGTGATTTGGGGAAGCAATAATACAAATCTAGAAACAAAAGAGCTTTAGTCTCCCTTTAGCAGCATTTAATTAACTTACCTTCCAAAGCCCAGCTCCACTCCTAGGTTTTTGTCTTATTCACAAGCAAACAATCACTGGTTTTGACAGCTTAGTTTACTCTTTGCTGGGTGCCTCAACTTCCTGATCTTTAGCTCTGGCTGTTGTCTCAGCAAGTACCTACAAAAATATAAATAAACAAAATAATTTTTGCACAGAAATTTTTTTATCTCTGCTATCTAAATTATTATTCAGTAGTTAGCAACATACTGTTAATTCTCTTTTTCTTTCCCCAAAAGTCATTACAGACCTTTCCATCCCTTGTTGACTGGAGATCAACAGACATTGCCACAATAATGGTGACCAATTTGTCCAAATTATCAAGTGATTCATCAAAATGATCAGTATTATAACAGGATTTTAAGGCAAAATAAGATACATATTTTACAATGGAAGTAAAGAAAAGTTCAAGTAGCTGCAAAAATGATTCTTCTGTTGTACTAATATTTGTTGTACTGGAAGCTTGACAACCAAGAGAGGGGTTTTGTATCATTAAAAAAGTTTGATTAATACAGATGAAAACCTTTCAGTAAAGATGAGATTAAATTAAATACTTCAATTTATCTCAGACTTTCTTAAGGTCACATTTTCTAATGGAAAGTACTTGTCAACGCTGAAATGGAAATTATTTCTTCATCAATTTGAATTTGCAGCTTTCTGCTTAGCATTTTTTGGCTGAAAAGTTCAGCCCAGCTCTAACAATTAGTTAATTTAGTAATGAGAAATGCCTGACTCATATCTTGACTAATTGCTCAGCTGCCTTGTGCACTGTGACAAACAATCTCTCTGATACATCCACAGTACAGGTGTCCCTCTCTGAAAACACCACGGTATACAAGAGGAAAGAAGAGACATTTCTGAGTACGTCACAAGGAAAATTTTTGGCTTTTAATGTCAATGCAGAATACAGTTTCCCCATGTGTCACTGGAAGAGCTGGCTGAAAGTTCAAACGCGAGAAAAATGCCACACACACTTTGTACTGAGAGTGACTGGAACACGTTTGCCCAGAGACTCTGTGGAGTCTTCATCCTTTGAGATACTCCAAGTTCAGCTTCCCGTGGCCCTGAGCAAGCCCTCACACTGAGCAGGAGGGTGGAACCACACAGCCTCAAGGGGCTTCTACCAACCTCAGCAGTTCTGCACTTCTCTTTGGTCCACACACTTCCCCCCAGAAGAAAATGTTACAGGTTTCAAATCCCATCTGTTCTTCCCAAAGAGCATTTAACTGTTCTTAGACAGCCTTGAGCTGGCACAGAACAGATGCCAGAGAGCACAATGTCACCCCCACAAATGGGAACTTTAACTCCTGTACCACAGAATAATCTTCCTGCTCTCTGGTACTTCTATGACACCATGATCTTTGCATTGCTGGCTGCACTGTGATCCAGCTTCAGTAAGAACTGTGGATGCTATTCCCAACCAATGTTCTCTAACACGTTACTCTGCCACCCTCCTGTAGCTATTTAACAAGTATTCAAGAGATGGGCAAGACAATCAGTATTTTCTACTCTGAAAGAGGAGTATCAGCCAGCTACAACAACCAGATTACTTAAATTTCTACCTCTGGGAAGCACCTGAGTCTCTTCAGGGCTTTTTTTTTGTCTGGGTTTTTTCAGAGACATATGTACACTGTACAATTTGATGCTTGTTTGTGTTTTCAATAATTAACAAATTGTCTTCTGTCTCTCACTGAAGAAACTATACTGCTCTGTCTCCACTGCTACTCATTTGCTGTGGTGATATTTTAGATACACAGAAATTTCCCACTCAACTGAATAACGAGTTATACACATTGTAAATCTCACTTTAAAGACAAGGACATAGAAGTCAGGTATAGACATATTTTGTTTCAACACGATGGCATCTTTAATACTTAAAATAATTATTGTCTGAGCTGTTTAAATTCTTAATAATGGTATTTACAAATGCAAATCCAGTTCATAAAGCTTGAGCTGCAATTTAAAAAAGTCTACAAATTGCACATGGTCACAGCTGGGGTTTTTCTTTAACAAAAGGAAGTCAGAAGTCACTTCAAGTTGGTTTAGTGAGTTGTTTTGGTTTGTTTTTAAGGGGAAATTCAAGGCTATAGGGTCATGCAGGCTGGATGGATTTTCGTTATATTCTCATCCCCCTGTACTGAAAAAAATTCCCACAACAAAGCAAACAAACAAACAAACAAACCTCACAGACACCCAACTTACTTCTGCAGACAGTATCATGAGCAAGTGTCACACATCAGCAGCTGTGAATATTCTGGTAACACATTCTGGTAACAGATTTATACATCACTTTACTGTGCATCATGTCTTTTACATTATCTGGAATTCAGGCTTTTGGGGCAGTCCTGCCTTGTTCTGCTTCCCTCACACATCTTCTGTCACATTGTAGCTGGAATGCAGCTGTCAGGTGTTCTCACAGTTTACCAATATTCTGTCAGCTCTCTAAAAAGGATCCATGCACCTGATCCAACATCAAGAAATTTTCAAGTAAAGCTGGCTTGGAAGAAAATAAAAGACATGAGTGAATCACTTTCTGTCACAAAGCTCTGCTAATAAACATGGACTTTCCAAATCGGTGCTAATTTCAGCACAAGTTTCTTTTAAAATACAACCAGGTGACATCTGAACACCTTAGAGTGAACCATTTCAAATTCCCAGAAGTGAAACATTTCAATTTTTGTTTCGAATTTATTTCTGAGTGTTAGGATTATAATATGAAAAGGGATACTTAAGAGCCACCTCTACTAGCCCCTACCGTAATGTTTCAATCAATCCTAAATAATTTCCACTTTCCCCTTTGGAAAAAACACTCTCATGAAGACTTCATGCTGGCAGATTACTTCTAATGGGAATGCATACAAGCTTTCAAACACTGAAGTCTGTCACAGCATTGTAAAACTTTCTGCATTCACAGAACGTGAGAAAACGAAACCCTTTGCTGCTACCTACATCAGCAAAAGCCTATTCCTTGAGTGCATTTGTCACTTTATGACTAAAACATTATTTAGGATTTCTTGGTGCTAAATATCCACCAAGAAAACTATATTCTTTAGAACCTCTCACTACTGCCATGTCCATATATATACATTCAGGTATCCCTCATATACACCCTCTATTTTTTTGATTTATTTGTTAAACAATTCTGAGAGACAGCTTTCATTCACTTTCTCCTCTCACACAAAGGTCAGTAATTGTACTGTTTTTGTTCTATTCTCACTCCAGTCACTTCTGCTCTGAGTGTTCATGTCTCATCTTGTCTCTTTAGATTTCACATTTCTCAGTGCATGGTCTATACCTCAGTTTACATCAAATTTTAAGATATTAAGATGCTGGTCTTCTCTCAGTAGCAATAACTTGGTCTCTGCTTTTCTGAAACACAAATTCCACATGCAAGATGTTTCAGCCAGACAACATAAAACCCAAACAAGGTGAATTAACTTATGCTACGAGCTTAAAGTAATTATGAGAACTGCAAATAACAAAAGGAACATTCTATTAATAGCACCATCCAGAGAGAAACACAGTACCTGGAAAAAGACTGCAGTTTTAACAGCCAAATAGAGTCTGACACAGCAGCAAAGTATCAGCCAAATAAGCAACGAGCAACTAATTTGTTAGGCATGCTTAGCCCACCAAAAGGATGATTGATGACAAGAAGCAATGCCAACTGCTTACACTGAATACCAGGAAGAGTAAACCCTTGCAGCTCAACATTCTTAGATTTTTATTTTATATTTATGGTTGTTAAAGTGACACTTCAGACACAGACCTGAATGCAATATCAAGCTTTTCTACTCACTGTGCAGTGTATCAAATAAATTCTTCAAATATTCTGCTGCTCTATTGGTATAATCTTTGCTTTCTTTTACTTTTTAAGAGTGTGGCTGAACCTCAAGCACTTAAACAAGTTCCAGATAGAGTGGACAAACACTGCTACAATACTGTGGTTTGTCACTGTACCATCCATTTTATTTTTAACTATCCCTCACTGGAGATAGGAAGCATTTTATAAGAAGAAGGATTATTAAGAACTATTTAACAACGAAGTTCACTTTTGAAATGTAAATGTACATTCAAACTCTAATCCTTCTAATAACTTCAGTTCATTCTAAGGAATTCATGCTTTCCTTCCTATTCTCATAATTTCAGTATGTGGACATAAACCAGGTTAGCATAAGCCCTTTTAGGCCTCAGTTATTCACATTCTGTCCAAACAATCTTTAAGAAATCTGAATTCCTAACATCTCAGGGACTGCAGTGCCATATGTGCTCTGAATCCTCCATCAGCTATTATGTGAGGTCAAGATACCCCTTTTCCCACTGCACAGTTCTGCTGACATTTGTCACCTTCGTCTGCCCTTTAGCTCATCTTTGTCTCATGTGGTTATAAATGCCTTATTTGTAACACTGAGCTCAGTGCTCTTCCATCTCATTTCCAGCCAGCTCCTGGATTTGGATGTCATTCCTCTTCAGACAGAGCAAACATCAACACAGCCACTTTCAGATCCTTTTGGCAGTTCCACGTTACCTATCTAGAGAAAAAGCATGTCCTGGAGGAACTGGGATGTTTTTCAGCAGATTTCATCTTTTCAGTGGAGGAACACAGATGACCAGGTGTATGTAATGCTGCTCTGGGCAGCTACTTCCTTACTGAACCTTGGCCAGAATCCTGCTTTGATTTTCAGAACTTTTGAAAGGAACAATTTTGACTACTTGGAAGCTGGGCTTTTCTGAAATTACAGTATTGTTCCTTGGTGTAGGGCAGGTCATGCTGGTGGGAGTGGGAAGCATTACCTCTGCTGTAAGCAGATTAAAAAAAAATAATTCTAAGCCAAAAGCAATGAAAGCAACCTCTGAGCTCACACCATTAAGAACCAAATGAAAAGCCTGACCATGATTTCCTGCAAGTTCAGCAGTTCCCTCAAATCCTTTTATTGAGAAAGGGCAGAGCAATCCCCCCAGCCTGGGAGACTGGGCACAGCAGGAAGTGAGGGGGAAGAGACCACGGGCATTGCTGACATTGTGGAGTAGGCTCAGACACTCCAGCAATCAGGGCAGGAAGGTGCATGGATTGTTTGGGACCTGTCAGTCCTGACCCATCAGCCATGGCAGAGCCACTGTTAAGAAAATAAACAATTACACTTTTCCATCCATCATTCCCAACTCAGCACTGGTCTCAGAAGCACTGAACTGCTCAGGTCTGGAAAGACCTTTAAGATCAAGTCCAACCATTCCCCCAGGACTGCCAAGGCCATCACAAAACCTTGTCCCCCAGTGCCACATCCACACAGGAATCTGCAGTTTAGGACTCCTGCAAAGTAAACTGGTATAATTAATGAAACTACTATGCACCAAAAATTACATGAGAAGATAAGAAACAGCAAGTCAGTAATTAAGGTAGCATCATCAAACATTTAATAGAGCTCAACATACTTGAAGGCTTCCAAGAGTGGCCATACATCTTTTGGAACAGCAGAGTAACTCTAAAACTTGCACTGTTGCCAAGTTTCGAACTATTTTTCACTGAAACCTGCCCACCATCAGACATCTCAGTGATGAGTGTGCCATATTTTCTTGTGAAAAATGAAAATTATTACTGAGACAAACACACATTATAGTCGAAATAATATTTTAGAAAAACACAGCAATAATAGCATTAAAATTTCATTAGAAGTTGCAGGGTACATTAATGTTTTCTATAAGCAAACATCCAAGATGTAAAGCACATGTTAATACAGATTAAGATTTTATACCCCTATCTGCAAAAAACACATAGAAAAAAAATGAATTATTCTGGAAAAAAATTCCCAACTTTACGAAAAGTACATTCCACCTAAAAAAAACAAGAGGACTAGCTGGGATCCAAGATTTCATCTGAAATTTTAGCCCAGTTCTGTTGAAGTATCAGTTGCACATATACAGTGGTAAAAAGACATTTTCTGCTCTGATAATCTATTTAAAAGCTGGAAGACAGAGGTTTTTCCCCAAGGCAAAAAAAAAAAGGTAATAATGCAATGGTCTAATTAAATTAGACAATAAGACAGCCCCCTGCCACAGCCAGGAACAGATACCAGCTCTGAGGATTATGAGTGCCACAATTTAGCATTAATTAACAATACTTGTTAATACTTGCTCAGTTCTTGTATTTCAATAGGTAGAATGCACATAAACATTCTTTGCTTTGTCCCTTCTAGAAAAAAGAAAGAAATACTGTCAGAAAAAAAGGACATTCTGTCTTGATCATCAGCTCCAGTAACTGCTTGTCTCGAGCTGTTTCCCCATCTCCCTCTACAAACAGGACAGAGTCTCTCATGGGAAATAAATAAATAAATAAATAAATAATCAGAAAGAAAGTGAAAGCTGTAACATTCAGAAAAAAGCATTACTGAGCTGCTCCTTGCTAGAAAGGCAAAAATATTTCTAGACTTCATGTCCTTAGTGTTGTAGTGATGTTAGTTCAAAAAAAAAAAAATCTGAAATCTGTATAGAAATATGGTCTTCTGCAGGAGAGGGGATGGGATAGGGGAAAGGGAAAGGGGAAAGAAATCAAGAAGTATATGAAATGCAATGACCACTGTTTCTTTAAAAAAACACTTGTGGTACATCTGAGCCACTCTTTTCTACCAGCCAGAACTGCAATTTACTCCTGTTAAACCTGGCCCAGAACACACTGATGTGTAACATCAACAGGAAAAAGCTGAATTTTCAGAGTTAAGAGTACACATCAGTAATTCCATTCTCACTCAGGAAAACAATAATTCTCCATTAACTTCAACAGATACTGGATTAAAGCCCCAAGTCCTATTGCATCTACGTTTCCTCCCTGAAACCTCCAGCTGTAGAATGTTTCTCCTTGAGAGATTTTTATCAGTTAACAGCTTAGAGGACAAATTAGGGGCCCATTCACAGGCACATTTTGAGCCCAGGCAATTCAACAGTATCTGCATTACCTTGTATAAAACCTGAAGGAGAAACTTTAGCTCATGGAGCTTGTAGTTGAACGTGAACCTCAAACATCCAGTTCACAACTGCTGCTCTTCACTCGATGCCAATGCTTTTCCCAGCTAGCACTCCATTATGCTCCAGGCCTGAATATTGCATTTTTATCACTGCTGTGGCTTCCAGTCACTGCAGTAACTGTGCTGACAACACTGCAAGTCTGAGGGCTAAGAATGCCTCAATCCACACCACACCAGCTCTGGAAATGGCATTTGAATATCCAGACATATGGTGGATTTTGACAGTTTAAGAAATGCAGTAGATTTGAAGAAATGAGGTCGTGGCTGAGTTTGACACTGTGCAGGTGACAGCACTACAGCAAGGCAGTGGGAGCAAAGAAACTTTCCCTTCCCTTCAGGAATACCCACTCTGCATCCTTGCAGGCATGCACACACACAGAAAACCCAGTTAATTCTGCAGAATGAGCACAAAAGCAGCATCAGTTAGCTTAAATTTCCAAAAATAGCCTGCACAATGTCCTGACCATATCTGAGATTTAGAAAAACACTACTTCTCTAGTAAATCCACATTAGTTTTGTACGGATGCAGAATAAACGGGAGGGAGATACAAAAATTGCTCAAAAAATATTTTAGAGGAGAGATTTATAGCAGGATTTAACCCTTTGCAATAAGATGTTTGTTGAATAAATATGCCTACTATACATCACTTTGGGTGATGAGGAAGACATTTGTACAGAGTATATGCAAAGATTCCAGGCTATTAAGCTACATTAAACCATCCCTTTCCATGCATCCAAATGAAAGAAAAAAAAAGAAAATTGAGGCAGTGGTTGTAGGAATCCAAGATCCACTTACAAATGTGGTAACCATATGGATAATAAGTAGTGGAATTTCAGTGTTAGGTATATTAATGGAGAAGATTTATAATCATAGTACATACTTCATGCATCTGCTTAAAATAAAAATACCTAAGTTCAAATATTTAAAATGTTTTATTTCAGAGAAAATTATATGTAACCTTTTTTTTTTCTTTAAATGGGTTTCCACAAGCAAAAGGCTTTTTTGTCCAAATTGGCATTGTAATAAAACATTTGTGCCAACAAAGGCAATACCCTTGATCCAGCCTAAATTTTAACTACCACAGCAGAAGATTTGACAAATGTGAATTATCTTCCTGAGACTTTGCAAGTCAACTCAAGAAATCTGCCCTTCTACTGCATTATTTAGCAAAATTCAGATTACTGATAACCCAGCAAACAAACCCTTTTGAAAGCATAAAGGTAAACATTAGGTAACTATGAAACTTAAGGTACACAACAGGTTTGCTTCAGTTTTCTACTACTGGCTGAATGCCTTGCCAAGATATGAACCTGGTAAATTTGAAAAGAACTTTGCATTTCACAAGAAAAATTACTTCCACATATTCTCGCCCTGTCCCAAGCCAAGAATGAAAATGTTGCAGAATTGTTTTATATTGGTACATTACTGCTTGCAATATGGATCCATTCTGGAATCCAAAACTGAAAAATAACGAGTTTTCTAACAAACCAATGGAGTTTTGGTTTGTTAGAAAACCAAACACTACTGACATGCAGTATTTCTGTGAGACTGAGCAGCAACAAATCCCTTAGTTTCTCATGTAAAATGTTAAGCTTTTCTTATTTTTATTTGAATGAAATGTAAAAGTTGTTGGACTAGAGTTGTTTCTTTTATAGTGCTTTTTTTTAATCTCCTGACAGTTCTCTGGCTCTCAGAAAATTAAGAATTACTTCCAGTTAATACACATATATACATATATGAAACGGAAAGCGAAAAAGCAAAAATCTAAAAATTCTACTCATGCATTTCAGGAAATACAGACTTTACAGAACACCACACAAAGTTTAACTTCTATTTTTTACATTCATAATTATGAAGCAAAAAAGAAACACAATCAAATTTTTTTCCCTTGCTACCCTTTGACTGTTCACCAAGAAACAGATTTCATTACCTTTTCGGTATAAAATGCTATTTATGTTGCACACAGTTTTGCAAATGCACACATTGCTACATGACCCAGCCCAAACACAGCCCCTAAATACAGAACCTCAAGGGCGAAACTCTGTCAGGTACTACACAGGACAGGAGAGGATTTAGCACGACATACAGAAGCGACATTGCTGCAAACCTCTCTGAGCCTTTTCTATCCAGTGTACATTATAAATTAATTTTGCACTGATCAGAATGACAGCCCGGAGCTTTATTATATTCCAGACAGTTTAGTTTCCCACCTGGAAAATAATTCACTCAATAAGATATAAAAGCACTTGTAGGAAAAAAAAAAAATAGAGTAATGCAGGCTAATCAATAAGAAAGTTTGAAGCATAAGGCTTCAGGATGTTAAATTTAACAGTCTAGCAATGATTTTTCCCAGTTTTAAAAACCCAGCACTAATTCAGTTTTAATCTCAAATTACCATGTCAGACTGGAAAATCCAATCACCTAAAGCAGCACCGCATCACAAATGCCCAAGTCAGACCTCATAACCAAAATTACAGCACGTTTTTTTTTTCCATTTTGTTTAACAGCAAAGACTCTAAATCAGGCAGCAACACACAGATTAGTGCTTGTGACATCCAACAATTTGCAGGGTTCCACTAATAAATCCAAAATTATAATTTAAGGCACCGTTGAAGAAGCACAGGGATAGCAGCTCTCAATTTTTACAACACAGACTGCTTCTGAATTGGTCAGTGTAAGTAATTGTGCCAACTAATTAGAAAAGAAAAGAGAAGAGAAGAGAAGAGAAGAGAAGAGAAGAGAAGAGAAGAGAAGAGAAGAGAAGAGAAGAGAAGAGAAGAGAAGAAAAGAAAAGAGAACAACAACAACAACAAAAAACCAAGATCAAAAGAACACAAAAGAAAACAAAACAAACCAACAAAAATACCAGAAGCCAACCAACCCCGAACCAACCTAATGGAAACAATCCAAACCAACCAACCAACCAAACAAAACAAAACCCGATAAAAACAAAACAAACAAAACCAACCAAAGAAAAAACACCCCAAACGCCAAAAGCCCTCACACAAACCGCAAAAGAAGCCCAGAGAGTTTTGTTTTCCCTTCCCCATGCCCTTCCCCGTTTCCACCATTGCTCCTGGCCCGGCCCGCTCCAGCCCAGCAGCTCCGCGTCCCTCCCCGGCCCGGCTCCGGCCCCGGCGGGCTGCAGCCCCTCAGGGACACCTCTGTGGGACATCTCTGTGAGACACCTCTGTGGACACCTCTGTGAGACATCTCTGTGAGACACCTCTGTGGGACATCTCTGTGAGACACCTCTGTGGGACACCTCTATGGGACACCTCTGTGGGACACCTCTGTGAGACACCTCTGTGAGACACCTCTGTGGGACACCTCTGTGGGAACCTCTGTGGGACACCTCTGTGGGACACCTCTGTGGGACACCTCTGCCCCCGGGGCCGGTCCCCAGGCCCAGCCTCCCTCAGATGTCCCGGTCCGCCGGTGGCACCTGCAGGTCACAGCCGCCGCAGGGGGCGGGCGCTCCCGCCTGTGACACGGGGCAGGCTCCCCACAAGAACCCCCCAACTTGAACACTTTGCCCACGTCTCCTCCCGCTGCCAGCTCGGGCTCTGCCGTGCACAGCCCTGGGCGGCTGCAGCGTGCGCTCCTGGACAGGTGTGGAGGGTGAGGCGTTCCCTGCTTTTCCAGAAGGACTGGAAAGGGCTGTAACAACATGGAGCAGCGCATGGCCTTCCCCCCTCAGGCATCCTTGCAGCTCCCTGCTGCCCGAGCACGGCCTTTCGTGCCTCAGACACTTCCATATGATCAGGGTGAGTTTGTCACATCCCTGACATCCCTGTGGAACGCCCCTGCAAGAGTCCAGGACTAGGCTGGATGGGGCTCTGAGTGAGCTGGCCTAGGGGAAATGTCCCTGCCCATGGCAGGGCGTTGGAACTAGGTGCTCTTTAAGGTCTCTTCCAAACCAAGCCATCCTATGAGTCTCTGATTTGAAAGACTCAATAAAGTTATTAAATACATATAATTTACTATCAGGAAGGGAGCAAGAGAGTGAAGTTACACTGGGGAGAGATAAGGTAGTATCTTTTTTTCTCACTACCCAAATCTAGTTTAATTTGCAACAAATTGGAATCACAGGATCATTTCGGTTGGAAAAGACCTTTACTATCATTATTATTATCATTTCCTTAACCTAACAGGGCCAAGCCTATCACTAAACCATGTTCACAAGTGCCACATTTACACATCTTCTAAATGCCTCCAGGGACAATGACTCAGCTGCTTCCCTGCGCAGAGCATTCAAATACTGGTAACTTCCTCAAAGTTGAGCTTGTTTTGGTAATGACTGTAAGTAAAGTGATGTACCTCTGTTTATCTCAACTCATGAGCTTTCTCATCCTATTTTCTCCTCTGTTCTGATGATTAGCTTCTATGTGAGAAGCTGAGTGGGAATTTGGTCCTTAATTATGGTTAACTCATCACAGGAGTATGCGTGATGTCTGCAACAAGGAGTCCACGAAAAGAGAGAAAGTTTAAAACAAAAAGAAATTAAATGAGGATTTTAAGAACACAAAGCACAGTTCTAGGCTGATGATTTGTTGCCCACTAAACAGAAAGAGAAAACGTTCCTTGTCTGAGTGAAGCAGCCAGCACATCTATTTTGTGCAATACTAAATATAACATTACAGCTAATCTGTTCAATTTATAGCACCAAGATAGCTTTTCTTGCTTCTTGTCTGGACTATTAAAACATATCACCATAATAAAATAATATCTATAGGGGTGTCGTGGTGTAACCTCAGCTGGCAAGTAAGCCCCACACAGCCACTCAATCACTCTCCCATGGTGGGATGGGGGAGAGAATCAGAAAAGTGAGAAAACTCATGGGTTGGGATGAAGACAGTTTAATAGATAAAGCAAAAGTCGTGCACACAAGCAAAGCAAAGCAAGGAATTAATTCCCTAATTCCCATGGGCAGGCAGGTGTTCAGCTGTCACTCTTAATGTGCCTCTTTCCTTCTTATTCCTCTGGCTTTAGATGCTGAGCATGAGGCCCTGTGGTTTGGGATGTGCCTTGGGCCAGTTGTGGTCACCTGTCCTGGCTGTGTCCCCTCCCAATGTCTTGTGTTTAGCAGTCTGTGGTCACCTAAAAGCCTTTACTGAGAGGATTCTTGTCCCCTCCTGCTTTGCAGAATCCCTAGCAAGGAACCACAAGTAGGCTCAGACCAAATACTGCCTGAAAGACAGGTAGTGCTGAAGAAACATTTTTCTTGTCTTCCAAATTACTGACACCCTGTCAGCACTTGTCCCTAGCCAAGAAAGAATCCCACTCAATTTTTTGTCCAATTTTGGTGTTGCCTAGGAATGAGGGCTGTCTGTCCAAGGACTGAGGCTGCTGGCCTGGTGGAAGCAATAAAGGACACTGATCATGAGCACACTCCTTAGCTATTTGTCCCTGGACCCCAGGGACAATTGTCTCCCAGACACAAGCTCTGGGCTCTGTCAGACCTTGATCTCTGCTGGAGCTGGCTTTGGAGAATGTCCAAAGCTGGTTTGGAAAAGTCTTTTTCAGACTTATGTCTGTGCTGAATACATAAATCCTGCCAAAATACTGCATCTCCTTGACCTCCTCTGATTTCAGGCAGGAGGGATGGAACCCTGATTGTTCTGACACGGAAAGACAGTTCTTTCTCATTTTATAAGAGCTTGGAATATCTTGCTTTTGAGGTTTAACAGAATTCACTCAGTCCCTCTCCCTTACAGCTGCTCTAATGAATCTACAGGGTGATTTGTGAGAGGGTAGGTTAGAACTGGCCCATCTTGGGTTATTTGCTTCCCAGCCCAGTTGTGTGAGGAAGGCAAAGAAAGAACAGAGCAAACCTCAGCTTCCCTCAAAGCTATTGGTCTTTCATGTAACAGTTTTATATATTAGGATTTCCTGAAAGCTCTACACACATTCTCATGTGTTATTTCTGAGACTGCCTAAGAGGAAATGAAACGTCAAGCACACCAATCTGTGCTTTGTTCCTTGTACTTAGCAGTGTCAGAAGTGGGGTACCAAGCTGAGGCCAGGGCCACAAAGGTGAGGGAAGCACTCTCACTGGAAGTCAAGCTGTTTTAGAGTCCTATGACTCAGCTGTTTGTTGGATCTAAATTCCTGTTCTCAAAATAAATTCTGTTAGGAAGTCTGGCCTGTCCCATCTGGATGTGCCCTTGTCATTAGAAAAAGCCCCCCCAGATTCCCCCAGTCATGGATGAAAATCATACACACCTGTGCCTGGGGCAGGAACAATTTTTCCTCCTTTTCCCGGCAGTCAGAATCACCCCACGGACATGGAAGCTGCTGATCCATATTTCAGGGAGTGCCAGCAGAAGAAGCTTTTGGGAAAACTGATGCAACTCTCCAGGTTCAGCAATGAAAGATAAGTCCGATATAATTTTTGTCACAAAAACTTTCTTTAACCATTGTCATTATTCTCTATTTAATTGCAAATTTTGGCGTTGATTATTGAACTACAGTAAGGTTACTAATTACAATGTTCTGATCCAAAACCCCTTTCTGTGAAGAGTCATCTGAATCTCTCCTCTCCTCTCCTCTCCTCTCCTCTCCTCCCCATCTGACAACACATTTCTTCTTTGAACTTCTGCTCACTTGGAATAGATTCTTTAGAATCTTGGTTCTTTCTTTTTGGTTGGTTATGTGGGTTTTGAGTTCTTTTTCTTCTTTGAAATTGCTTCCTTTTATAGGCTAGAATAAATCAAATAAAAGCAAAGTGGAGTACAGATAGAAGTTGTAAGAACAAAGCTTCCAAATAATCTTTCATTATATTTTTTTTTTCCTTTTCACTAAACTAAGATCAGAGGATGGCAGAAGGACCTGAAAAACAAAGGACGTGACTCTGTGTGCAAATTTCTATCCCAGAGTTTGAAAGACATTTAGAAACATTTTAAAAAGTTCTCTAAATGAGGATTAGATTCAGAAGCATTATAGCATTTCAATATTCATATTTCTAGATAGACTTAAGTATCAGGATGTTGGGAAATCTGCAGATTTTTTATTTTGCCTGCTTTCAGAAAAATACTACAGACAAATTTTCAATTTCAAGAATTTGTGTCAATACAAAAAGGTGTTTAATTCTGTACTTACATGAAATATTGCAAAATCTCAGTCTTTCTGCCCTTTAACTGTGAGAGTATAGCACAGAGGAACTATTTTGTTGTAAAGATGCTGTAAAACCTGAAACAAAGCAGGTGACTATTTAGGCTCTAGTTTAAAAAAAAAAAACATATTTATAGGACAAGTTTAGTGATTCAGTGTGGGCACTGATGTTGATCTTGTCTGTCTTATTCAAGGCACCAAACCACGTTGAATTTTTGGTAGAGGAATGTTTTCCTCCTGTGGTCTGGTGCAGAACCTAATCTAGACTCTTTTGATCATTAGTTGTTGATATTCTGTGCCTTCCCTTTGCAATTTTTATTACCTTTCCTGTGAGCTCTTTGTGGATTTAGATAAGAAGTTACTTGAAGCAGAAATATCCAGGTCTGGCATAAAATAATGAGCCATGGCTGAAAACTTTCTATGTAATAGAAATACAACTGGAAATAAGTCATGCTAACAAAAATAGATTGACCACAATAACCTTTTTTTTTTCTTTCCCTGTGGTCCACCCAGTGTCTTCCCAGACCATGAAATTCCAGTGTTAGTAGTATGTACAATTCTATTTTGTGTTTTTCCTCTCATCACATGTTATGTGGCAGTTTTGTTCATTTGTTTTCCCTTGGAGAGAGGCAAAATTGCAGAGGCTGTGGCCTGTGCAGTTGAATTGCTCTGGGTAGTATGATACTATGGTCAGAATTCTGTTAAACACTGACGATTTTTGAAATAACAAAATAAGTAAACTTTGTCACAAATACAGATTCAAGAAATAGAACTGCAGTTCCATTAAAATTTCATTAGACTATTCAGCCATACTCTTCACACTCCATTCCTTGTCTTCGTGGGCTAAATCAGATGTTAATGCACATATATTTTTGACAGATTTTGATAACTTTGCTGCTTTTTAGAGATTAAATCTGACAAGCCAGCAGACCCATTCTATGGCTGGGGATAGAGAGGAATAACAGGAATTATTTCAGGCAGGGGAAGCTGTGTTGGTATTGAAGAGCAGTTTTCAAATAAAACAGAAATTAGTGAAGTGCATTAAGAAATGCTTTAAAGTCTCAAAGCACTGTCTCTTTTCCATTTCAATAAAATCACAATAAATTTCTGTGAAGAGCTTAATGACAGAACCATTTGCTGTTGTAGTGGCTGTAAAGAAAAATGACTTCATGAACATGAAGAAACAACAAAATGTTGCAACACTAGCTGTTAATATAAAAGCCTGTTTTTCCCAGGCCAGGGAATGTAAGTCTTGTTTACTAACATTACAATTTATAAACTCTTGCACAACCTTATTACAAATAAATAATCACACCGAAGAACAATTCCATTAATTTCCTGAAACAAGGTTGCAAAGCTGAGTGCACAAAAGCTAAGGAACATTAAAATTTATGTTGTCTTTTGTTCCTATATTTTTCCTAGAGCCATTTTCCACTAAGTAAACTGAAAATAAAAATGGCATTATGTGGAGAAACCCTTATGCCCTCAGGATGGGTTAGTAGGGAGATTTGCCTTCACTGTGTATATCTGTGTGCTTTTTTATTCTCTACCTGATATCCTGAGAATGAAATATGCTTTGATAGCCTAGCTTTCAAATGATTAGTGGTAAGATGGGCTGTCTTGGCTGAAATCTTCCAAAATATTTTTAGCCTAGAATTGACATTTAGCATGGAAACATGTCAGTTTTAGTGTTTTAGGCTTGTCAGACAAAGTTCTGTGTTGCCAAAATCAAGATCTTGGTTTTAGTAGATAACCTTGATCTTACCATGGTTGTGATGGTGGAGAACAGGTCAGATTCTAGAAGTTAGTCCTGGTCCTGGAGACATCCCACTTCCCTGCCCAGTGTTCAGCAGTCATTACAATTGCAGCCTTTTGTCACATTCATTTTTTAAAAGTAAAAGGAAGGATTAATTACTGCCTAAGAGCTCTGTTACACTCCCTTTAAAAGGTCTAATTGAATGCACATAAAATTCAACAGAAAAGCTTGAAATTACTTTGTTGCACATTTTTACAGAGAGAAAAGAGGCACGTCCCTGTACAGCCTGGAGAGAACCTTGAACTCCTTAGCATACATATTAGATATTAGGGGAGAAATGACTTTGTATGCCTGGTAAAATATCTTCTGACCAGACCCACTCAGTCACACACTCCTTTTGCAAGCAAAGCTGGATGTCTGCTCTGCCATTTCCTAAAGTCCCAGTTTGAGCCTGCACTAGGGGAGGATCAAACCCCCAGCTGCAGACCTTTGCCTGAGGAGGCTGTTTTGCATTTCTTCATGCCCACAAGACACTGGTGCATCCCACAGAGGAGACATGAGTTCTTCTCTCTCTGTCTACCTGTGCATGCTGGTTCAGGGAAGGCAGTCGTTCTTGAGGAGCAGATTCTACACTTCCATTCGTGCCAGCTTTGCTGTCCTTGCTCCACTGAGGGAAGTTTATTTCCCCATTTGGCTTTTCTCAGCTGGCCCGTATTTCAACCTAGATCAACTGATCCCCTACAAGACAATACCTAGAGGTAGCAAAATTTTCTGCTGACTCTTGGCCCAGATGTTCAGCTTCCAGCTGCTTACGATTGCTGAGTAGGTTTTGATTCATAAACAGGCAGTATTGACAGTAATCCCTCACCAAGCCATTCCTTCATATCAGGCATTTGCAGCACATAAATCCTATTCTCCGAGGAAAATACATTATGTTTTCTCCTTTTATATGCTCAGAAACACTGCACACAGTACATAATACCATTCCCTCATAAAGAAATTTAACAAAAAGGAACACATAGCCATAACCTGCTCCCATCAAGGTGTGCAAATGCATCACATTTGCACGTCACTGGAGATATTGTCAGAATGGCAATAACAGTAAAAATTGCAGTGACTTGTCCCTTTCTTGAATGGATGGATGGATGGATTTCTTTTTTTTCCCCCTTCAGATTTCATGTGATCAGCACTGCCTCCCAGAAGTTTGCTGATTCTCAGCAGGACTTTAATAACAATTTATTAAGCTACTTCTGTAAATTCTGCTGGCCACTCAGAGGGAACCTTTAGTCTTCCTTGAGTATCAAGTCATTGAGCTAAATCACTGACACTCATCTAATATCTGAATCAGACACCTACAGAAAGAGAAATTGCACAGAGAGTCAAAGATTCAAATAGGAAAAAAGCTATCACTGATTGAATTACCTGGTCAAATTTAGAGATGGTCAATGAACCAAAGACAAATGGATGCTTTTTCCCTTGCAGTGATGTGTTACTGTCAGACTTTTGTTACAGATTTTAAAATAAAACATAGATTGCAGATACTGTTAATGTAATGGTACCTTGACAGTGAAAAAACAGTGCATAAACCAGCTGGTAAACACTTGCTTTGATGTATATCTATAAAGGTACTTTATGACTACAATCAATGTGCTAAAAGAAAACACAGTTTTGCCAGCTGATAAGCACAGGTGATGAGTGTGTGTTTTGTCTGTGTGGAGAATGAACAAAGAAAACAAGAAACAATTAAACTGGAATTTTTAAATAAAGAAAATACACTTTTCCACCAGGTAAAAAGTCAAGAGGCTTATCCATTTTCATGGTCCAAGTAATTTTTGCCCTCTCTTTTAAAATGGCAGGGGTTCATTCCTGTATAAAGATTGAACCTAAGCCTGTGTAAGTAAAAAGAGCTGATTTTAATTGGCTGCAGGCAACTTTGAAACAGGGCCACAGATAAAATTATTTTAAACTGTTTGCAATATATAGAGGATAAACAAACCTTAATGAATAGAAAAAAATGTACCTTAAGCTTGGTTTAGTACTTTACTAGTCACTGCTGATTTTGCAACAGAACTCCTTCCTCTCTTTGGGCAGGATGCATCTTTAACCCAGTAACTCAGAGCATGAAATAACCAGCAGGAGTTAAGGGCAGTGCAGGATTTGCAGACAGCCCCTGTACAACAAGGAACACTTCACTGAAGTAAATACATGTTCTGCTACCAAGATTGATATTCCCAACTAATAAAACTGTTGAGAACCTCTTTCTTATCCATCACTTGAAGTCTTCTAGAAATTTTATATGATAAACTACACAGATTCAAAATCACTTGCCACAACTCTTTTATTTGTTTTAAAGAAAAAAAAAAAAGTTATTTATGAGATCCAGCTGTAGGGACAGTTAAGCAGTTTCCTTTAGGTTGACTCAGCAGGGAATCTGATGCTGAGTCATACTCGTGGAGTGACTGGGAACATTTGCAATAATGATCAGAAGGATTTATAAAACCAGAGCTCAGCAAGACACCTCTTAAAACATCACCTGTGATGTCTTTGTGAAGGACATTGTATTTCATCGCTGGGACTCCAACTAAACCATAGCTTCAATAGATTTTTTTAAAACTCATGTGGTCAAGAAATCTGTGTTCACGTTATGTGTTGCCTGAAATCTTTTGGATCACAATCCAACCATTTCCTCTTGGTTTATTTTTGCAGTTTTGTTTTGGTTTTTCTGTGGTAGATAATTTGTCTTTCCTTTCCATATCTGTTTTTTATACTACTTGCCTGTTCCAGTCTGCCCAGACAGAGCAGGGGGACCTCCTCTGCTCCTGTCAGTGCTAACCTTGCTCTCAATTTTGCCAGTTCTCCTTTATGTGTATTGGGCAGGACAGCTTGGCCACCTTGTACTTACCTTATTCTTTATTTGGCACTTTTTTTGTCATGTGGGTGTCTTCAAGCTTTATACCTTTGGTCATCACATTGCTCAGATGCTGGAACAGCATTACAAAAAACTCACGTGTTGTTGGTGTGCTGTTGACTATTTTAGTGTGTTTGTATCTGAGTTCAAGGCCGGCTAACTTTTTTTTTTACCTGACTAATGAATTTTTAGTGTGAAATTGTCACAGTCCTCTGCTTTGACTACACCAGTCTTCTCTGTTTACAGCAAATAAAATGTATATTAGATAACATGGGAAATCTGAAGGCAAACCTCCTCCAGAGAGGTACATTGTCCAAGTTCTGTCAGTTTGGACATCCTCTTCGTGTGGGCAATGAAGGTAATGACTCAACCAGATGCACTTAAAACAGCTTCTGTAACTCCACATCAAACCTGTGTCTCTATTTGTCCTGTGTTTGCCTGCACTCTGTCTAATACCTGCTGCCACATTTTCTTCCTCTGAGAGTCTTTAGATTAACAAATGCCACATTGTGTCTATATTGGCTCCAGAGGTCAGACTGCAGAACAGCATCTCTGCTAGGAGAAATGAAACAACATAATCCACTCACTGCTGCATCAGAGTAACAACCAGGAGACATGGATTTGACTCCTGACTCCATCCTTACCAGTTTGTATGGCTTGGAGCAAATAATTCTGTTTTCTGCCCTTTCAGTTTTCTTATCTACAAAAAAAAAGTTTGTTTTTTCAGTTATGTCCATGAAATTAAAGCATTGAAAATAGTGCGTGAAAACTAAATATGGCCAACCATTCTGAGGTTTATTTGAATTGATTGTCTTTTCCTCACAATCCAGTGTGAAAAAGGATCTGCAGAATGAAACAGAAAAAGTATCATGATTCAGTACTGTAGGACAGTCTCCTTGTCAGTGTTGACTTTCCTATTTTCTTTTAGTTTGGAAGAGAAGAAAATAAGCTCCCTTTGTGTCCTGTAATTTTTCATTTAAACCTAATTGCTAAATTATTCCATGTTGGCTTAAAATCTTGGACTAAAAATATCCTTTTAATTGTCATGTTAGCAAGAGATTAAAAAAAAAAAAAAGCAAAGAAATATATTTGGTAGACAAATAAACTAAAAATGTATTTATTTATTTATTTTATTTTATTCATTATTTATTTATTTATGTATTTATTTATTTATTTTATGGTTGTTTATTTATTGAAATAAGCAGCTTAAGAGAACCAAGGCCTTTGTTATAATTTTACCTAATAACATTTATGTTTCACTAGCTTCTAAATGATGCCCTGTATTTTGAATTTCAGTGCTTGTGGTAGATTCAGGAATCCATAAATAAAATTTTCTGGCTGACATAATGCAAAGGCTCACAATAAATGAGGATTAAAAGTATGGCGCTGATGAATGTCCGTGTAGTAAAGATATCCTGGAGGAAAATAGGGATGTTTCCATAGATAAATCATTTTTTGTGGCATCTCTTAGCAGAGTGGGGGCCCCTCACATCAACCTAGTGGGAGGTGTCTGCCCAGGGCAAGGGGTTTGGAATGAGGTGGCCTTTAAGGCCCCTTCCAACCCAATCCATTCTAGGATTTTTTGTCACAGAGAGCAGAGATTTCAAGAAGCCACAAAATGGAAGTGACATCAGCCCTTTGGTTTGGGAGAAGTGTTCCTGGTAGCCTTTGCTGTCTGTACCATGCTTTGAACATGACAAACATTGTGTGCCATCTAAATTGGCTGGCTGTAGAGTAGTTTGCTGGATTTAGGTCCCAGGACATCGTTAATTAGGACTCACTGAATTCAGCTGAGTAGATTAGGTTGTCAGTGAAAGCAGATCTCTCAAGTAGATATGGTAAATACAAGGTCTTGGCAGCATGTAAAGAGCAGCCACAAAATTTTGAGCTTCTACACTGGCCTGACAGGTGATCTGGCATAAATCTGTCACTCTGTTCCAGTCTTCCACATCCAAGACTGTTCCCTGCTTTAGTTTCAATATTTTCTTTTTCACATAGAAACACCATTCATTTTGACTGTATGGGATAAATTTCTTATATTGTTAACAGCTTTTCTGAAAACATGTCAGTCTCGGTGATTAGATTATATACAGCAAATGAGTATGTTCTTTTTTTAGCTCCAGAACCATCACTATTAAATGGGTATTGTCATTACATACAAATGACCAAAATAAATGTGTAATGACCATTTGGAAAGCTCATTTCACAATCTGAATTTTAAGTGTTGGAAAATCTCAACCCGTCTGCTCCATATTTCTTACCTCAGCTAAGCATGAGGTGGACTTTAACTGCTAATAAATTCAGTTTTGTCTTTAAATTGTGTTTCTCCACTATGACAGGTTATAAGAATACCTTGAGAGAAAGAACAAGATTCTGAAAAAAAAGGA
The DNA here is from genome assembly GCA_013398275.1 of Promerops cafer. Classification (NCBI taxonomy): domain Eukaryota; kingdom Metazoa; phylum Chordata; class Aves; order Passeriformes; family Nectariniidae; genus Promerops; species Promerops cafer. The sequence continues at coordinate 161,141 of VZSE01009570.1, forward strand.
TCCACTCATAGACTGCTTTTTTAAGGAAAACCCATTTATTTTTACCAGTACATGTAAATTGAAGGGAAAAGTAAATGAGCAATAAGAGCCATGAAAGATGTGTGCTGCTGTTTTGGATTATCTGAAAGAATGGGTCAGTGAAATGTGACTGTCATTCTGTCATTTTCCATGGTCCTTAAACCTTTTAAGTCAAGGAATGACTTAATTGTATAAACTTATGCTCACATTTCACACAGTAGTGCTATTTTTTTAGATGGACTTTACGTATCTTTGAGATTACACCATAGAGGAGATATACACTTCTCCAGGCTTCTTCTATTCTTAATACCATTGTTTGAATTAAAAAAAAGAAGAAAAACCAACATTTTTTATTTCTAAATCAAATGTAATCTATGAGAATACCTGCTTTAATCTCTCAATGCTTTTATTTCTTTAATATCCATGTGCTTTTTTATAGCAGTCAATGTAACAATTTGGTAAATAATCAAAACCTGATATCTTTCACCTCTGAAAAGCCAGAATATGTTCAAAAAGTGCTTTTTTCAAGATGGAATCTGACCTAATAAGTGAGAATTTTTCATGCTGTAATCTATTTACTTGCTGATGAACAGTAAAGTTCTCACAAACTTCCTTGAAAAGTTTCTTACAAATGATGCTGTCATCCTTCCAGACCTTGATGCAAGAACTAATTCAAAGACCTCTACAAGGTTTCCAATGAGAAGTACCTTTCCTGACTGTATTCTAAACTTTGGAAAGACAAGACTACATGCAAGAAAGAAAATATTTGTCATGTTTCTGAACTTGCAGAAATGTTAGTCTGCTTAAGAAAAGCCTTCCTGGAGATGGTAGACTGGCTGCAAAAGGCTTTAGGGGGAGACCAGGGTGATCATAGTTGTTGTTATCACATATTGTCAATTCTGCTCTGAATAATTCAGTAGTAATTTTGTATTAATGCATGGTGGAAGTCTCACTAACTTCAGTCTGCCCTGGCTGTCTCCCTCTGATAACAAAGGGGTAAAAAGGATAACTTGGGGAAAGGTTTCCCTTAGAAGTTCAGTGAGTTTTAATTAATTTCCTGAGTAAAAATCTTCCAGTGTACAGGTCAAACCTACATGCTTCCTCATCAAGCCTGTGAAGATGAGACATATCCACAGATAAGTTACAGAAACCTCCTAAATGCCCAGCTCCTCTAAAAACTTACATTTACCAAGTTGTTGGTTGTCCTCCACACTGTAATTGACTTGGCTAAAGGTAAAATCAGGAATTATTGCCCCCTTTGAGTTCTTCAGCATTTTCACTTCCAGCTGATACATACAAAAAGTTGAAATTCTCTGAAGTGCAGGAGGAAAACATAAGTCATCTTGAGTTAGCTGATCTTCTCCCAAAGTTCACAAGATGCTGACCGTGCAGGAATCCCATTCTTCTGTGGTAATAAATTCTATTTCTCAAAAAGCCAGAGACGAAAAATGCAGGAAGGAAAAAAAACTAGAACGTGAATTGTGAAATACTTTTCTTTCTTTCACTGCTTCGGGTGTTCAGCACTAGATACAGAACTGTAGCTCGTGATGGTCAGCTCCAGTGTATTAATAATACTGGATGTTTATTCAACACATTAAATTTTATCTTGGATTATAAATGGCCAGAAATCAAATGCATGAGAGCAATCCAGATGGGAAATAGAATGTATCTTTCTCAATACCCTTGCTGCAGTGACAGACAAAACAATCTGAGAAGAGGAAAACTTGGTCTTTAGTTTTAAGTCCTGTAGTAATATTGGACACAGCTACCTGCAGCTTCTTTGTGTAGGGCCAGTGCAGCCTCTGTAGAGACTAAAAATGTTCTGGGGTAAGTTCCAGCCATTCATTAGACAACAGAGACTCCTGAAGTTTAGTCACAACTCTTCCTGGCTTGAACAAACATCTTCAATAAAGATGAAGCAGATTAGAACCTATGTTACACAGCACAGCTTATTTTATGGGGAAGGAGTTTAAAATCACAGATGTTAACCAATCATTTTTTGATGCTGAATTGATTGGAAACTTGATTAAAAGCTGCAGAGTGCTTGCTGAGTAGAGAAGCATTGTAGCATCCATGGAACATGGATTCCAGAGATGACACATTAATCTGCATAAACCCTCCACGTGTGTGTGCTTGGCAGGATGAGACCAAGCTGTTCTGCTTAGGGCTTGGCTGACTTTGATTTCCACAAATACTTAGAACCATCTCAGAGGCTGTGAAATGCCTTTCTGTGAGCTTGGCTAATGGAACTCTGTCCCCCTCTTCAGTTGAATTGGGATTAGTACTTTTTACTGCAGGTAATCACTTGCAAAGTGTATCCTACTTCCATTTTGAAGTAGGAGCAAATAGCATTGAATAATTCTAATTTTAGTGTGAAATATGCCTGTTCTGAACTATCCTGACAGCCACAGCAACTGAGGCAGAACTGCTTTTCTCTTTTTTTAGACTCGAGGATTCAAGAGGATTCTTGAGAACTGAAGGACAGGCAGCTGAGAGATACTCAAAAATCATTTAGTGGTGAGTGTATAAACCCACGCTTATATCACTGAAAGAAGATGTGGAGGTTTTTCATTTGCTAAGGTGTAATTTATACATTAGTATTAGCTTTGAGTGAATGTACTTTGAAGAGAAGCTGTCCAATATATACAGATTATATTCTGGAAGTCAACTACTATTTAAATTACCTCCAATGTCTTATAATAACAGCCAGTGCTATTCATCCATCCATCTCTTCCTATTTTCTTCATATACTTCCTGCATGAATGCTGTGCCCTGGACCAACAAGCTTGGCTGAAAGAGAGCACTAAAACAAAAACCCCACATCCAAATGCTTGCTCAGAGGGTACTGCCCAAGGCTTGGGGTACAGGACATTGGGGCCAGTTTGTGAAGAAATTTATACCCAGTACATCAGAAAGAATCTGAAGAGTTCACCTAAAGCCAAGTAGTCACTCAATTCATGACAACAATTCTTGGAATTGTAAGTAGAAAATAATATTTGGTTTTTATCCTTTCCCGGAAGGTTGTTATGTGGTTTTAGAGAATAACCTGATGACAAAAGGTGGTGACAAATCTGAACAGGGATCAATAGGTGAAAAACATTCATAATAGCTAAAAGTAGAATGAATTAATTTTCCATGGAAGAGCTGTGCTACTGGTGATTTCTCACTGACAAGGACAGAGGTGGATTGGTCTAGTGTTGCCTACACTGTATTTTTTCAGTGTTTTAAAGAGAAACTTTATTAATAAAGAAATAATTGCTTTATGTGCCATTGTCAGGAACAATAGATTTCTTCAAGAGACCAGTGAGAAGATTGGTACAGATATTATGAATTGCACCTCCAAGCTCATCTAAGCCTGAATGCATTGACACTACTGACAACTCTTCCCCTTCTTTGATAGAATGAGTCTCACAATTCCAGGACAAATTCATTCATTTCCTCTGTTATCTCTGCCTCTCCTGTCATCACTTCTTCCCGAGTCCAAGGGGAAAGGTTTTCACTGGCAGGTGAGAGCATCTTATTTAAACTCATCTCTGGCTGTCATAGCTGCTGCTCAAGGATCTTCCTGCAGCAGCCTTGGATCCTTACAGCTTTTCCTTAACACCCATTATTACACTCAGAGTCACTCAAGTTATTCTGCCACCTGCATCACTTACGTGCATCTTACTGTTTTCTCACATAAAATTTATATTCCTGCCATGACTTCTGGGTCTTCCCCTGGCACTGCAGACAAGTAGGTCCCTTTGTTCAGCTTGTCCTGAGTTTCATGGAAGCACTGCCAGCAGCTTGAGCTTTCTGCCTACGTGAGCTGGCAAGGCTGTTAAAGTCACTTCTGCACTGCTTTCTATCAGATTTTCTGAGTTCATCTCAAACATAAAATAAACTCTGCCAATCGCATGGTCCTGTACCCTGTGTCAGTTGTGTAGAAATTGGGAATTTTAGCTGATGGTTATAATATCATGGGCCATCATTTCCTTATCACTGAAAATAGTTATTTTGGTTTCTGGTTTCTGTAATCTTCAACTTCATTGACATGTTGTGTGAAGTGGTGTTAGAAATATAATACATATTTTCTTTTCCTTTTATTGTTAGTAATAATATCTAATTCTTACTCTCTGCATGTATTATTCACTTACCTTTCCACCAGCTGACTGAGGGCTATAGGACACTAGAAGTTTTAGAACTTACAAATCTCAGCAAACACCCAGTCAAATTTCTTAAACTTTTTCACATTTGATGTTAAAAGATCTCCACAGAACCTGGTGGGATTATACCCCCCCTCCCAGTGCTGAACAAAGCAGTTTTATCACCTCCAAATTAATTGGTTGGCGTTTAAAAACCTGTCCAAAGTTCCAGATATCCGACATATTTTCTTGCCTGTCTCAGAGACCAAAACTGCTAATTCTTCCAAGAAACATCTTCTCTTTCCCTTCTGTGTTAAGGGAGCAGAGAATGCTTGTGGAAATGGGCACCTGGGAGGGAATATTCACAATCTCATACTAAATGTTTGAAGATATACAGAAACCTGGCAATAAGCCCTCGCTTATTCCATTACTAAATGCAAAACCCAACAACACTTCTTTAAGAGTTTTAAATCAATTTCTTGGATATCTTTTCACTTGTACCCCAGAAAAGCAATGCCATGGAAGTTATTTTCCTGTTACCTCAGCAGTTGCTGGAGATATTTAAGGTGATCACAGATATCATCCTTAGCTCAGTTATGAAACAGCACTAACACAATCACTGGCAAAAGAGTCAAGGAAAAGCAGGAAAATTAAATGTGGTGAGTTTAAAAACACATAGAGACAAAAGAAGTCACAGAAGCACCAATAATTAAAATATGGGTCCTAAATAACTCCCATAGCCAATTATTTTCATGTATCAAATATCACTGTGCAAACTTGGGTGCAAAAGTCTGCACTGAGTTCTTGCTGAATAGATCATTAAAATGATCAGAACATCTGCACAAGAAACAAAACTAATTCCTCAAGAAAATAGCTTTGTTGAAAACCCTGTGTTTTCATAAATATTTATTTTTCACTCCTCAGTGGGCACAATATTCAAATGTGAGGAATTCACAAGATAAGTAAATAGATAGATTTGAATATTCTGATCCATATGGGGATTCCACCTCCCCAGCTTAGTAGGAGTTTTGTAAGCACCTTCCTAACAGGCTGCTGACAACAGTTAACAATTAATTGAATCACAGAAACAGCCACAAAAGATGCTCAGTGTGATACTCACTCAAAGCAGGGATTTATTAATTCCTTGACTTGAGTTTTGGGGATCCAGTATCTTCATCTAACAAATACTCATTTTCTTGTTTTACACTCTTGATCACCCAAGTTTGCCCTGCTCTGTTCTAAGGAAAAAGTAACTGTAGCCAAACTGGTTTGGAGATTTTATTACTCTGATGATGGACATTTCTCTGGGAGCACAAATACATAACTTGATGTAAGTTTATATTCCTGCCCTGATTTCCAGGGTCTCAAATCTATAACAGTACAAAATTCATAGTATTCACCTTAAAATTTAGTGAGTAAATGAATGAAAAGTAAAATTTCTCTGGATCCCAAAAAGAGCTGTGAAAAATCCAAAGCAAGCTACTGAACAGAGTAAACCTGGAAGGAGAAACACAATACAGACTTTTCTTTACTGAGCCTTTTATTAGATGCTTTTATCTAGCAGATGCTTCTGTAGTTGATAATATGCTTTATTTATGTCTGACTTTAAAGAACATGGTGCAAATGATTAGTCCTCTTTTGACATGTTAGAATTATAGACAGGTTCAAGCATATTTACCTTTAAATTCTGGCAGATTAATATTGCTACAGATTACGGAACTCTAAATGGTTTCAGCACTGCACTGCTTCCCTCTTCACACACAACATTCAAATATGTATTTAAGCAGATGCATTTTAACTTTTATTTAAGAATCTGTATTTTACTGCAAGAAACCAGCTTGGAACTTGTAGACCTAAAGGCACTTACTGATCTATGGAAGTAAAGTCAGAGAATCTTGAACACGTGCTTTCTTTAGGAATAAATACAGAAAAAAAGCCAATTGTAACACTGAAAGTTACAGTGGGAGAGCCTGTGTGTGCCTCTCCCAGATTCCTCCTATCAGCTGTAAAAACTGAGCCAACTGGGGCAGAAGCAGAGGGTCACTGCATAGAATCACAGAATGGTTTGGATTTGAAGGGACCTTAAAGATAATCTAGTTCCAACACCCCTCCATGGTCAGGGAACCTTTCACTGGACCTGGTTGCTCAAAGCCTCCCCCACACCTTTTTTATCCTCCCAGCATCTCTTGCAGGAATTTAGCAACATCAAACAACCTGACAGTAGAGCTGATCACAGTTCTGCACCAACCCTGGGGAAGAGATCACGGCACAGAGAATCTGGAACATCTAAAGCACCAGCAGCTAAGAGATACCTATAACATTTTCTATTTGCTGTGCCCTTCTGTCCTAGAGAAGCTGAATAGCTGAATTAAATAGCATTTAAATGCCTGAACAAGAGGAACAGATCCACTGAACAATCAGGGCTTGCAACAAGCTGATTCAGAAGTAAGCCCCCAGCCATAAGGCAGGTCTGAGATCAAATCAAAAAAGCAGGCAAGCAGGGTCAGATCAGCACACAATCGAGTATAAAACACACACAGTAGAGCCCAGACAAACACTGGAACCATGTTAAGCTGAGCTTAAATTCAAGGCCTGGACAAAGGGAGCTTGTGGGTGTGTGGAGGTCCCAGCCGAGGCTGCACAGGGCTCTCAGAGCCTGTTGGTGTAGTCAGAGCTCTGGCAGCACTGCCTAAAGTCATCTGTGGGACAGATTTCAGCTCAAGGCAGGACCAGTGAAAACAAGACAGACCTTTCAGGCTGTGTTATAGAGCATTTTTCAGGTAGGAATATAATGCCTCATCTTTCCTCTAGCTTTTCTAATAGCCCCTGATTTTTAAAGAGACTCTACCCTTCAGTATGTTTGGCTTCTGAAATGCTAGCCCAATTATCTGGGGAAAGACTGAAGCAGGATCCTAATTATGACAAGATGGTTCTGAACTGTGAAGAGTCCTGTGTGAAGCCATGAGGTTTATTGTTAAACTTTGCAACAGCTGCTCTTTGAATGACTATGGCAAGAGATGTGTAGAAACAGATCCCTGGCTGGGTGCAACAGTTGAATTAGAAGTGTTTGTTGCTCTTTCTAAAAGATTTCAAATTATGCACCAGTGTGTAGCTCCTGCTTCTTTGCCTGCCTCTCTTTGCCTAAAATGGTGTTTCTTTCCTCAAGAGAGCTTGGTGAATATTCCTAAATTATGGGATTATATTGCCTTGAAATTGGTTATCTTGCTTTGGTAGTTACTTAACACTTAAGAAGTTATGTTGCTTCATTTTTGAATTTGTGGTCTGTGTATTTCGGTGTAGCATCTCTGAAATTACTCAATCTTACATAACAACAGCAAGAAATCTTATCAGAATGGGATTTGTCCTAAAACTTAATGTAGTTATGACTGACAGGTAGATCGAGGTGCTAGAATGGACATGCTTTAAATGCCTCAGTACCTCCTGGGACAGTTGTGACTTAAATGCAAACACCATTTAAAAACGCTGTGGGAAGACATGTATTGATTTAGCTAGGATTGCCATCAGCTGTTCTTATTTCTGATTCAGTTTCACAGAGGAAATGCTCAGGAACCTCATTCAAATGCCTCGCCTGTCCTGAAGGAGTGTTTCTGTTTCTGGGCATTGCCAAGGAAAATTGCACGAAACAGAAAAGATGTGGGAAAAGATAGTTGCAGACAGATGGTGTTAGTGGAAAGGTGGGTGACATCTGTCTTGTTTTCATCCCCAGGGAGACACATACTGCTTTTATAACCTTTTACTTGCATTAGAAATGGCTCTGTTTAGATCCTTATCTCAAGACACTCATCTAAGAAACAGGATGAGCATCTTATGTGCCAGATCTGAAAACAACCAGAAAGTGGAACAGGAGGGTAATCCCCCTGTGAGAGGTGAATCCAGCTCCATGTGGATATGACTATGCTGAATGTGCACAGGTGTCTCCATCAGCAATATTTTCTTGGGATATATATTTAAATCTGATTTAGTTGTATACAGTTTCCATACGAAGTTGTGTATTTCTCCTCTAAAAATAGAGTATCCATGTGCTCTGATGATTTTTTGCTGGTATGTGCTTATCTGATAAGAGCTTATCTGTACTGTTTGGGGTACAATCCTCAAAGCTTTTCAGGCCAGAACCTTAGGGGTTTGAAGAGAAATAGGATGATATATTGCTCAGCTAGGGATTAAGCTATGAACCTATTTTTATTATTTAATAATTGATCTAGGTGGTCCTTGCTGCTGCTTTTTTTTCCTTCTGCCACTCTCTCTGTCAAATCAACCTATTATTTTTATTAAATATAGAATGAAATACATTTATTCTTTTAAATAGGGTCTCAGGACAAATTCTGATCCACCCTGATAGTGTAAATCCACGTCAGTGGGAGGGGATGCTTCAGTCCTACACAACTGGAATGCCATTAAAAGAAGGAGCTTTGCAGTGGTGCTCTGAGGGATAAGGGATTTTCAGGAGTCCTCCACACAGGCATATGTGCTCACTAAGTGTGTCAGGGAGAGGTATAAGAGAATAAACCTGATTCTTTCTAGAGTATCCAGGAGAGGTTTTACAGCTCTTGGTCAAAGTTACTGGATGCATTCCTCCAACCTGGTGCAAGTGGCTATGGCTCAGTGCCAGGGTGGCAGTTTCACCATTTCCCTCTGCTGGGGGAGCTTCCCAGTGGGGAAACCCTCTGGAGGAAGGCTGGGACTGGATTTTCCCAGACAGCAACCAGGTTGGAGGAGGAGGAAATTTGTGGAGTGCAGAGATGGGCAGGGAACAGCAGGAGATACGTAACCCATAGCACAGCAGAGATCAGAAAATGCTGACAGAGGTAGAACTGACACATAACCAGACCTTGTGTAGCAGAAAAGATTTCTTCTGAGCGACCAGAGATGACTTCTGTTGCAGTTTTGGATCCCATTGAAAAGTGACTGGCCTGAGACCAAGCTTAAATGAAAGAAATTTGTGCCTGCAAAGACAGAGTGCTCAGGTGGAATTAATCTTTTTTTTTTTTTTTTTCTATTCTGCTGCTTCTTTAGTTTCCTCCATTTCAGAAAGTCTTATACTTGTTTTTATTCCCAAACATTTTTTTTTCAAGTCTGCTCATGATGTACTTTATGTACATATACTTTTTATGTACTTAAGATGAAATGTTCTAGCCAGTTTTGAATCAAAGTCCTGCCTTCCTAGGATCCAATAGAATAGAAGAAGGTAGTGAGTGCATGAGACAGAGTAATAGAAGTCTTGGGAGGAGTGAACCTGGTCAAAAATGGGCATAGCAATGTCTGTTCAGAGACTCATACAGCCTGGGAAATAAGGAACTAGATCTCCTGATGTGGCTGCAGAACTGGATTTTTTAGGATGGAGCAGATGGTTGGCTTGCCTGGAGATCTGTGCTGATGGACAGACACAGGCTCTGCAGGAAAGGCAGGCAAGGCACACAAAGAGCACAGCCTCACCCTCTACCAGAACGAGCTGCTCAGGTGTGTGGAGCTGTTCTGGGCAACAGCCTGGTGGAGAGCTTGGGGCCAGGATTAGGGGAGAGGCAGGATTAGGGTGACTTTGTGCAGGGGATTTTACAGACAGGGTCAGGGGAACTACTGGATGAAATCTATGGAACTGGAGATTCTGTCCTGCCAGATACTGAAAGGGGAGTGTAGAGGGGTGCAAATAGTTCAGGAGGCTCCTGAAGGGAGTCAGAATTAGCCTTTTAACACGGACTGGAATCATTAAATCGTTAGGAGTGCAAAAGACCTCCAAGATCAAGTCCTTCAGGACTCAGATGCAGATGTCTGTGTTGTAAAGATAGGTAATGCCTGGTGTCTATGAATTCATGGACTAGGAGGCAGTAAGAGCATTATGATACCTCCATCTGGTCATAAAGGATTCATTTTTCTTCAGAAAGTTTCCTTCCCTGAACCTTTGCATTAGATATATATATGTATATATTTATTTATTACTTCTGATATATTTTGTAGATATTAATTTGCTGCTGCTTATGTTTATTTAAGCTGAAGTAAATACTATTGCAAGGGCTTGTAAATGTGTTAAAGACATTTAATCTGTCCTTTGGAGTAAAGTCAGTGGATCAAGATGAAGAGCTAATATATCCTGCCTACTTTTCCTGATTATTTTATCAAATATACATAATTTAAGGGAAAAAATGAAACCACCAACATTCACTGCACTGTTGTGTGGTTATCCAATTCATGTTGCTTGTCTTTCTGAACCTTTAAAAAATAAGTCAGTATAAACATATGGCCCATGTACAAGGCCACTTGAGACAGTTCAGAAGGCAGTAGCTCACTTTATTAATCTTTAAAAATCAACAAATTAAATCCAGACTAGTAAAAGAGTTATGCAGATGTTCTTGACATGACAATGTAGTCCAGCTGATTAGTGGTGCAACCAAGGACACCAAAAGGCTCTTAAGAGCTCAGCTTTGTACTGGTTGGGGATAAAATATCAACTTTTATATGCTACTAATCTTTAGTGTTAAAAAGAAACAATGCTCTCAGGAAATGCTCATATGTGACCTTTTTCTCATACTGCATTCATTCAAATACTGATACTTAAGTTATTAGCCTGAAATACCTTCAGGAAAATACCCTTGGGCTGGACAGAACAGCCCTCCCAGGGAATCTTACATCTACATCTGCTGTACTAAATTCATGTTTCTGACAATTATCAGCCAAAGAAGCAGAATACAGATTATTGTTTTAACCAAAAAATGGTGGCTGTACACTGCAGCAGCGTTCTTAGGCAGGAGTGTTAGCAGCTGTAGTTTACTTGTGTGCTCTGATCACACTTTTTTTTAGTTTTGGAAAATGTAAGATAATATGCATGTTCTCTCTCCCAGTGTTTAGCAACTATAAGCATAATTCAGATATTTTAATAATGGTATTTAAAGTTTGCAGAAGTCTATGAGTCATTATTGGTATATTTTCCTGAAAGGAACAAAAATCACTCCTGTTTCAACTTCTGCTCTTGCTGTTTGTGAAACCTCACATCACCATCAGCACAGCACTCGTTTCCAAAAATCAGTAAAATCTGTAGTAATTCTTTTGAAAGTTCATTGTTTGACTGTTCATCTCTGTAGTCTTTGAACATATCTAATGGCTAGTGTTGGAAACAAAATGTATCCTTACTGCTCTGTAGTAAAACAGGAAAGAAAGGAACAAGCAAGTCACTGTTGCTATTGTACAGAGTACTCAGATCAACTCTTTGGAACATTTTGGGCTAACAGTCTGAGAGAAGATGACAGCTCCTTCTTCTACAAAAGCAACATCTCACCATTTATGCTTGACCACCTCTGAGAAGGCTGGAGATGCAGTCATCTGCCTGCAAGCAGGTTTCCATAGTCGCCCAAATATCAAAGGAAGAAAAAAGCTGGATAAGCATTTAGCTTTAGATACAAGACTGGGAATCAGGATATCTGAACGACTTTGAACAAAGAGACAAGATCCCTGAGGAGGGTAAAACACCCCACCTGAATCTGTGAGAGACCAGAGAACAAATGAAAAGTGATGCAGTGAGTTGCAATCTTTATATGCACACATTTAAGAGAATTTTCAGTTTTGTGGATGTATAGTGAACATCATTGGTGATGAAGGCTCAAGTCTAAGGATACTGCAGAGTTTACAAAGTCTTCCCTGACTTTTTCAGGGAAGTGAGTGGATCATAATTTAAAATGTCTGATAATTGTCTCCATCAGCATCCCAAGCACTAGTATTCTACAGTGTTCTATGAGAATGGGACAAAGTTCTCATCCACTTTCTCTGCTCAAGATATTTTGTACTGCAGCTGTTGTACTTGCAGAACCAGCAATATCATTCATCCACAATGTAGTTTGTCTTCCTGACTACAAAAATACTGATATTTATCCTGCATTTTCATTTGTTTCAAAATTACAGGGGATGGAAATCAACTGTTATCACACCATATGTGTTAAAGTAAGATCCATAGATGTGCGTTACTTTGTGATGTGTTTCACTTTCACAGAGTGATATTTGAACATGCCAAAACTTAAATACTGCCCAAATTAGGCTAGCTATGCCACATTCTTAGCAGTTTCAGCAGGATATCATTGCTTAATCTAAATAAAAGTGCCAGAATTAATGTTGTTCTTATGAAATGTGGTGCCAGGAGACTTACAGTAAAACCCGACAATTCCCTGACTCTTCTAGATGAAGTAAAAAAAAATCTTTATGGATGATGATTAAATGAAAGATGTGCTTTTGGATTCAAAACAGTGTAGTGTTATGTTGGTCATTAAAGTGAACTGCTGTTTTCCTTTCATTTTTATGACAAAATTGAAGAGAAAAGCACTTGAAAAATACTGATCCTACAGGATGAAAGAGTATAGCATGATCCTTTGCAAGTGGCAATTTGCAGAAATAAGTGCTGAGTTCATGGATGTACAGGGAGTAGGATTTGTTTCATCTGATTTTAGACATCCACAGTGAGATGTACACGAGTAAGCGAGTTACTTCAATAGCCAATGGAGAGAAAGAGACACTTCATGGAAAGAGTTCCTGTGTGTTATTCTCCTCAGGAAAATATTCCCTGTGTTAGGGAGTTCAGAGAATGTGCCTGCTGTGCAGGCAGGCTCTCAAAGGCAGCCTCTGATGTGGGGCCTGTTCTGATCTGGCAGGCTGACAGAACACAATCATGGAAATATTGAAGTAAAAGGGACTTTTCAGTGAAGGACTGACAAAGTTAAAGCAATTTGCTCAGGGTCTTATCCAGTCAGATTCTGAAAATCTTCAAGGACAAAGGTTCCACAACCTCTTGGGTTGATTTAATCCTTAACCACCATCACATCAAAGGTTTTTTTTCCATTATGTCCAATCAGAATTTCCTTTTTTGTAACTCTTCTAGTGCCTGACTCTTTAGGTTCTGGTCTCTCCTCAGCACAGTCTTCATCATATTTGTCTTGTGCTGCTTCCAGCACAGAATGTCTGTCATCAACATCGGCCTCATCTCAAGAGATATCCAAGCTTGTTTGGTGCCATCAATCAGGATCCATTCTCTGCATCTATTTCCCACTGGTCCTCTGGGAGCTTGGTAGCTTTCCTGTTTCCACCACTGGGAACTGTGAAGTTCATCCCTCTTTGTGTGTGTTTTTCCAAGTGGATATCCAGCTATGTGAGGACAAGATTTGATGTGCCAAAAATGCCAGGGCATCTGGTTATTCTGCATTCTAACACAGTACAGCCCATTCCAGTAGTAGCATTAATCCACTTTTATGTTCCAGACATTTGTGCTGGAGATCTTCTAAACTGTATCAGTTGATGAGCAGATGCAGATTACAAAGGGGTGTATTCACACACCTTGGATGTGAATTTTCCTTCTGTGTATAGAATCCCTTTCCAAGGTTGTTACTCCATAGAACTGATGATTTGGTACTCTTGGTTTATTATTAAAAAATTGTTGATCGTATGGACAGGCCTCAAATTCACTGAGAGTTTTGTTCAGATCTGTGGCTAAATCCTTGATTTCTTGTTGCATTAGTTGGCCTTTACCTTGATCACTCCAGATAAATTTTCACCTCATTATCCGGGACAGTGGTGTTTCTCTGATGGTGTTAATGAAAACGTGCTTGTATTGCCTAGAGTGGCTGAAACAGCTGTTTAATTTTGTACTTAAAAGCCTTGTATAGTTACTCTAGGAAACTTAATTTTCTGCTGATGGTAGATTGAAACTTTCTGTGTTGTGATATTGTGTTATTATTCCCATGGCCAAAAACAGCACCAAAAAAAATCACTTAGGAAGCCTGACATTGGCATTGAAGCAGTTCACAAATTTGGAAATTTCATCACATCCTTGGGTTTTACAGAACCTGGGTAAATATTAATTGACAGTAAGACTGAAGATTATTCAAATAGATGTATATTTGTCCTAGTGTGTGGAAGTCTTGTGAAGATCAAATGTCTCTATTATATACACTCCATTTTCTCTAAGTATGTGGTTGCTGTTTGACTCCATCTGTATTTCCCCCTGTTTTTCTAATCTTTATTATTCTGAACTAGTGATGTTAATAAAAGAAAATGAAATAACTGTTACACACTTTATTATAACTCAGTTGTGGTGACTTGGCCCTTAAAATCAGATGGTACTAAGAGTTTAGAAATGACATTTCCTGTTCGAGATGAGCACCAGCTGTACAGCTTGGACATGGATTTCAAGCCACAAAGATGTTCAAGCCTGTGGGTTTAGTTTTCTTGTCTATCATCACTCTATATTTAGAGATGAATTTTAGAGATGCCTCTCTAAAGCATGTTTTCTCTTTTGTAAATTGCATCCTATTTCTGTCCCCCTGCACCCCCCTCATTCTGTACAATTAACTGTATTTTAATCTGGCTGTGTGATGCATTCTGTTCTGAACAGGCACCATCGTTTATTATAGATATTTTCTGCAGTGTCTGTAAATTAGATAATTATTCTCACCAAGCTTTCAAAAAGGAGTCAAGTCGACTTCTGCTCAGCAGTGTCTGCATTCTGAGTAATTCAGCACTGTCCAAATAATTATCTCTCTTTAGAGTTCTGAGGTTCTGAACAATAGCTAAAAGAAACAGTGAACTTCTTTTCCCAGAAAAGCAATTCCTAAAGATGCAGCCTGAAATCTTACGTGGTTTTCCTGCTGAGTCTCAGAAGATAAGTAGGCTTTGGGTCCAACACTGAAAAGGGAGATTGGTAATCCAGGCTCCCAACTCCTTGAAAAACTTTGGAGTGATGTACGGACACCTGGCACTCCCAATCTCTTGGTAATCAGAACAATAATTTCTGTTTTTTGAACAGAATTGTTGCTGGAAATCCCACACTCTGCATAAGTAGACGTCACTCAGAACCAGCAATTATTTCTAAATTTGGTGTTAAACTTTAGTGCAGGGTCAATCATCTGTTTTGTGTTTTCTGTTTTTCTATCAGCATCCCCATGCATAATTCTACCTAATTGTCTTTCTAACTGAATCCCTCATAAAAATTCACCCATGCCATTCCTTTTCCTTTTTTTTTTTTCCCTGTCAGGAAAGATTTTCTGTGTGCTTTTCATTTGTTTGTTCCATTTTTCTTTCTTTCTTTCTTTCTCTTTCTAATGGGCAGTACTACCATTACAGAAACTTCAGTGTAGGGTAGGTAGGGTAGGGACTGCCTCTCAGTTTAACCAGGACTTCAGATTTCATTTTCATTGCTTGTGTTTACAAAAGGTTCACCACAGCAAAGAATTCCACACCTTTGTAACATCTCACTGAATTAAAAGTATCAGTCTGCTATGACACAGACATGGTGATGTAGAAATACAACTGCATTCTGGAAGTATCCATTAATTTCTTAAGCACTCTTCCTTTCCTCTCAGGATGTCTTTACCATGTTGTCTCATTTGGGAAATGATGTCTTGGCAAGAAATCCGACCTTATCACTGTTCATTAGACACATGTTCAACAAGAGGATGGTTCAGAAATTCATGCCAAAATTTCTGACTGACCAGTGTTTTCAAGTTTTTGAAAAATCAAAGCAATAGAAGTTTCTGACTCTGCCACTCCATATCTCAGGACACAACTTCAGTGCTGTAAAAGGATAGGTATAGTCTGGCAAACTTACGTTTCTGAAAGAATCTATGAAAAAGTATTGTGGTGGAGGGGCCAAGCCAGTAAGGCTGCTATGTGCCAAACCAACAGAGATGTCTGTTCTTGAAAGAAAATAAAACTCTTCTCTTGCCTTGCTATTACACAATTCACAGCTGGTAGCTGAAGGCAAACAAGTAATCACCTCAGATGATAAAGACATATTTCCAAGCTTATGCATAGTAATATTAACCTTATTTTTCTGAAAAAATTAAAGAGAATATACCAGAATAATGCATAAACATGACGTTCACAAGATGCTTTCAGTCACATCTGTAGTAAAAAGCTGTCAGGTACAACATGTAGGTGTAATATTTTTACTGGTTTTCTGAACTATGACTGGATTGGACAGCTCTGCTTTGAATATGAGAATAAGGTGTATTATGAAGACTTAAATTTGATCCAAATTAATCATGACTGTTATAAATCAGAGGGCTTTTAAAGAAATATACTTAGCTTACATAAACCCGTATGCTGCCCTGCTGGAAGAAGAGGAGGTAACACGACACCAGCCATACCTGCTTGACTAATTTGGGGCAGCAGAGCTTGGTTTGACTCTCAATTTACTCGTGGTACTAGTATGAAACTATTACCTCTAAAGCATAACACTTACACTAAAGCATAACACTTCCTTGCCATGAGTCCTCATGTTAGAACTTAGTGGATGGTCTAAATAGGGGCTGATTTATTGCTGAAAGTGGGATAGGAATCCACTACAAAGCTCAGATAAGCTTTTGAGTTGTCTAACAAGTGTTAGTCTGCTTCCTGTGTAGGAACTTCCTTCCCACCAGGGCTGAACAGCCTGTGGGGACCCTTGATGGTCCAGTTACAAAGGCCTTTCCTGGCCTTGGTCTTTTGAGAAAGTCTGAGAAAGTAACAAACCTTGACAACCCTTAATCTTTCTGCCAAATTATTTTCCCTCTCATATTAAATGCCATCTATTGTTTGCTACTTCACAGGTGATTTAAACTTACATGATTACATGGAAGGCTTTGCAAAGTCTTTTTTTAGCCTGTAAGGATGTGATGCTATTTATGAGTCAAAGTAGGCTACGTTTAATTGTCAGCGAGCCTGTGATTTATTTGGCAGGATTACTGGATTTTACTGATTTATCTGTTTATTTTGTTGCTGTCATACAGTGCCCTTTAGTTAGTGATGGGCTAATACATTCAGTTTTGTTTGCTTGCTTTTTCCTCATTAGTAAACAGCTCCAGACACTCTCAATTTGCTTAAGCCATATGCTTTGCAGAGGCTTTGGCCATTCATCTGGATGAGAGCTGTGATATGCAGTGTGCTGTGCACAGCTTACCTTGTGCTGTCCCAGGTGTATCAAGTGTAATGGAGACATTTTCTTTCTTCCTCCTTATTTCACCATTAATTTCTGTGTGTACATTCCTGCTGCAAGTCTACCAACAGCTGAAGCAGAAGCTGCTTGCCAGCCATGTGGGAGTGAGGAAGCCTGTGAGTTATTTTAACTCTTTATTGATCACTTTGAATTTTATCACAGCAGGTTTTTTTTGTGTGTGTGTGTGTTTTAAAGCAAAAAAACAAAACCCCCAGCTCTTCCAAAATTAAATGCATTGAAAATAGCAAGCTACAGAGCCTTCTGGAAAAGCCTGGTGGATTTATTAGGAATATTACAATAAACTTTTACAGATCTGTACATAAATTATAGAAATGGAAATACCAAGTTCCATAGATATAATTGCAAAAACCCTATAGAATTTAAATGAAAATGAGAGTCTTTTTAAAATTGCTTTTTTAACCATCCTATAAATTGTTAAAAGGAGAATATTGTTCTCTGTTAAACTCTTTAAAGAGGCTCTGAGAGTTTCTAATATCAGATTCCAAAAGGTGACCCCAACTCTGCAGTCTTCCTCACATGGTCAGATTCATTGACAGCAGTTCCAAAAATGCAAATCCTATGCTTTACATCATGGGACATTATAGGAAAGTTATCTACTATAAATTATTATCTTACTTTGGAGTGCAAATCATTCCTCATGCAGATTCTTATATTCCTAGGGCAGAACCTCCAGATGGGTTTGGTGGATGGCTGCCACCGTAGCCTGTCCATCTGAGCTCATGTCAGGAATTACCAACACAGCTTTAGAGCTGACCAACGTCCTTCACCAGTGGAACAAAGAAGAGTCCCAGGGAGAATTATGCCACCCTGGGAACACCTCCATACATCCCTTTACTCTCTAAATTGCTGGTTGTGTTCATAGCTGTAGATGCCCTGAGCAGATGTGATTGATTGCTGGGCGAGGGCTCTCTCATGCTGACAGGTAAGGGCAGGCACAGCCATAATGATTCCTGTTCATCATGATGGGATAAAAAGACTGGAGGGTGCTGGCTGTCCAGCATCTACAATAAAAGCATGAACTGCACAAAAAGAAAAGCAGAGGGATTGTGCTTTTTTCAGTACTAAGTCCCAGCCTATGGCCCTTCCTACTACTGACTATACAGTGAAGTTCACCACTGCCATTTTACTTTAGGGTTCTTAATGAACAATTAAATGAAGACTTTTGATATGATTTTCATTTTGATCTGTGCTTACTTTTGAATCTGAGTGATATACAGTGGTGATCTCATTTGCTGAAACCGTGACAAGCACCTCAAATGCATTTCCTGAGACCAAGGTCTTCACGCCTTCGTGTTCTTATGTTGTTCATGAAGATGTTTTTTATTCCCCCTCAAATTCAGATCTAAGCCTTTTTGTGCCTCAGGACTGTGTTGCAGTTAGTTTCACTTCTTTTGGAGAGAAGCTTGTCACAGAGACAGGCCTTGTGTTTTCCTTCCAGTCAGATGACTGTGCTGTAACACAATGCACTGCACACGAGATCTTAAAGCACTTCCATACCAGGCCTGTCTCTGCTTTCTTTTTAGTGCCTGTCAAAATAGTACTCCTGCAAGCCTTCTGTTTTGCAGAGGGTGAAAAAAACCCTAGAACAGCAGAAACCAGCAATCTCTGGATTCCAGCAAAAAGAAGAGAAATGGATTTGAGATTGCAATGTAATTTCAGGCTCTAAAAATGAAATTGGCTTCATGAAAGAAGAAAGGGAGGGTAAAAAAAATGGAAAAGAAAAAGAACTGCTACTGAAATGTTTTCTCTCTTTCTCTTTTGGCTTTAATTGCTTGTCCCTCTTCTGGCCTGATTGCTTTTAATGTCAAGTATATGTTTAACATTGGAATAGTGAAAACGTAAGTTGTTTGCCTGAAATCAGTTGCATTTTAAAGGGAAATGTTATCTCTCCCCCCCCTATCTTCATGTCTCCATATATGCTTTTGAACTCCAGGATAAATCAGAGGGAAGAAATTATAGTAATGGCGATTCTAATGGTGGGTGTTTGTTAAACAAAAAGTATTTTGAAAGATTACCAAAGAATGGGCACATTTTAAAGAGCAGTCAAGTTGTTATTCTGGCCACCATTATTGGTCCTGTGCATGTTTTTAGGCTGCCCTAATTGTGAAGGAAAACATTAACACACTAAGGCAAACAGATTGCAATTTTTTATTTGTTTATTTTTCATTTAGGGCTGTATTGATTAACAAGGGATACATAAAGTGATGGAGGGATTTCACAGTTCCTAGGAAGGGTCAATGGAAATGGCATTGTGCCTGGCCATGGGGTCAAACATCCATCACTGCTACTGTGAAGAAAATTAACTCTGTTTCACCCCAAACCACTACAATTTTAGAGTCATCAGACAACAACTAGCTGATTCCCTTCCTCTTTCCACCTAATGGGATATTTGGGATCTGGTATTTAGAAAGCCTAAACTTTACCCAAGCTGTCACATTCACAGGAAAGACAACAACATAGAGAGATTTGAAAGAAATTTTTCTTATTGCTCCATGTTTGTGTTTTGGACCAAATTAAACTGTTCTGTGAACAACTGTTCTGTAGACCATCTAAACTGACTTTTCATTCTTTCAAATAACAAAAGGTAAAACATTTGAAGACTATGTCCTGCTTTCAGCTGGGATGCAGTTCTTTTTCTTCTCAGTAGCTGGTACATGGTTGTATTTTGGATTAAGGTTGAGCTTATTGTTGATAACAGTGATGTTTCAGTTGTTGCTGACTAGTGTTTACTCTAAATCAGGAAAGTGATTATCTTCTTGATGCTCAGAGGGATGGAGCACTTCTATGAGGAAAGGCTGGGAGAATTGGGGTTGTTCAGCCTGAAGAAGAAAATTTTCCAGGTCAAATTTATTGCAGCCTCTCAGTACTTTAAGGAGGCCTCTAGGTGAAGGAGAGATTTTTTTTAAGAGTATGTAGAGATAGGACAATGGCTTCAAACTGAAAGAGGGCAGGGTTAGATTGAGAAATTGTTCCTGTGAGGGTGGGGAGGCCCTGGCACAGGGTGCCCAGAGAAGCTGTGGCTGCCCCTGGATCCCTGGAAGTGTCCAAGGCCAGGCTGGACAGGGCTTGGAGCAACCTGGGACTGTGGAAGGTGTCCCTGCCCATGGCAGGGGGTGAAACCAGATGGTTTTTAGGGCCCCTCCCAACCAAACCATTCTGTGATTCTGTGTTTCCATGTCTCTGCTCATTGCAAGGGGGTTGATGTTCTTTAAATGGTCCCTCCTGACCCAAACTATTCTATCATTCTTTAAATACATTTTACTTTATTTAAATAATTAATAATTAATTCTTCACATTCTCAATTATTATATTAGTTCTTATTTTAATCCACAGGTTTTACCTGTCTTTGATTCTGTTCCCTATCCCACTAGGCCAGGAGATTGAGGAAATGAGCAAGGGGTTGTGTGGTATTTAGTTGCCAGCTGGGGTAAAACCACATCAGACTGTCAAACTGGCATTAATAAAATCAGTTTAGTTAAACAGAAAAAAAAAATTGAAAGCCTCAGTTTTTAAAAGCAGTGAAAGCATTTTAAGTATATTTCTCCTCTTCTTTCATGGTCTTAACAGTCAAAATATTTTTAATTCTGATTGTTAACAAGAAAGTCTCCTGTTATCAAGTGAGACAGGAAGACTTTAGCAGTTCTGAAATGCACAGAAGGGTTACTGCAGACCAGGAAATTGCCTCTTCTCCATGACCACAGATCAGCTAAAATACAAGAGGCTTAAAATTCTGTTTGGGGAAGTTTATGTCGAACTGGAGAGAAACTCCTGTAGTGGCTCATGGAGAGGATCATGAAATAATTAATAGATTACCTGAAAGAACTACATAATTTCCATCACTCTAAACATAGAAGGCCAGGGAAGATAAATATTAATCAGAAATGGCAACTCTTTAATTGACTGGTGTTTGAGTCAAAGGCATAACTTGATGCTGCTTTCATCCTTTTTTTTTTTTACATTTATTGTTTAGTAATATATAAGTCACCATGGATTAAATCAGTTAATTCATTTTTCTTGGGCCTAGCAAACCCCCTTATAAACAGGGGTGCCCTTCAAAAAAAAAAGAAAAAGGCAATGAAAAGAATTTTTAAATTAAAAAATAAACCTGAAACTTAAAGGAGATTAGCTAAAACCATCACTCAGTTCTCACTTCTTCCCCTTGACACTGGAAAGATCCCAAATGACCAGCTTAGAGTTAGACATTGATGCTGTCAAAGTCTAAACTCAACTGAAATGCATCTCCTCCCCTGCCTAAATCCCCAAGGCCTGACTTCAATAAACAGGCTCAGTCTAACACAAATCAGAAATGTGAAGCTCTTCCCAATACGAAATGCCAGACATTTTCTTTTCAAATAACATAACTTGATTAGTGTGGCCATCTGTAAAAATGAATAGAAGACTTGGTTGAATTCTCACCTTTTCCTGGAAACAGTCCAAACACAGATCAATCTTTTCTCAGAAGAGAACTCAGCAGAAAGCAGAGTAAATTACCTCCATAGGAAAAAAAAAAAAAATCAATATTTATGAAGTCTGTACATTTCAGCAATGAAGTCTGAATCCATTTTTTTTTTTTTTTTTAAGGATGGAAGAGAAAATTTCAGGATGTCAGTCTTCAAAGGACAGAGGTAATTGCTGGCAGCCCTGATCTTCACAAATTCTGGAAGGGAATGTGTCCTTCTTGCTGACAACTTTAAGTTGTTCCCTAGTTAAGAAGAGGCATTTTTCAAGCTATTCTTTGGCACATGTTGCAGAAAGCCCAGCTGCCTAGGGTCAGCATTCTCTATTCCATCCATGGATAAGCTTCAGGCACATAAATATTTCATGAGATTTTTGAGATGTCTGAAAATCCTGCCTTACGTCTTTTATGGTAGAGAACCCAAGAAAATCCAAGTTGAACAAATCACACACACACAAACACTAGAGTATCTTTAAACTTCCTGAAACAACACGAACAACCTGTTGTCTTGCTCTACTGTTTGCTTTTAATGGTGCCACATTTGAGTCTAATTTTGAGGGTTAGATTTTCTCTAATTAGGTTATAACATGCATTCATAACAATTTGTGTGATTACAACTTGACTTTATTATCTTTAGAGTGCCCTGAGTCACTTGGCAAAAAAGAGACTTATAAATATAGCTCATTACATTGGCATGCTTTTTTAATTTTCCATTTTCCTGTTAGAAATGCAGTATTAAGATATGGCAAACAGTGAATTCTAAGGAGAATGGGAGGTGCATCTATTTAATTAGCTTCCCAGAAAGAGAGAAGTCTTCCTGAGATTTGGTTGTTTTTTGTTCTTTTATTGTATCTAGAAAATTCAGTAGAAGTTTATCAGTGTTTGTAGACATATTTACATACATACAGTTTTCTTTAAATCCACATGAACACTTTTCTCTCTAAGTCCTCAAAGATATGCAGCAATAGTAAATGACATCTGTTCTGATTTCATTGTCACTAATAAGGACTATTTGATTGAGAGAGTGCAACAACATAAACCAATCTCCTGTATGTCCATTAATTTTTTGGGGGGGCGATTTTGACATCACGTTGCACATAGCTCAAGCTAGGCTGATATCTGTACCCAAGCTAATGGATTTGAGGGTAGTTTTGCCTTGAAGTCACCACTGTAACCCTATTCCAGGCAATGACATTTGGTTTGTGTCTGCAGGTGTAAGGAATTACTGTGTTTCTTGACAGTATTAATAATCTGCAATTTAGTTCCTTCAATTATATTAAAAAGCAAACAATAATGCAGTTTGTGAACCCTAAGGTTTAATCAGCTGATCTAAGCTGGGAGCTGATCTAAGTGAACATAGCTTTTACTTTCATCTCTGGACTCAATCCAAGCTGTTCTCCTGACCTCATCCTGGACCTTCCAAAAAACCACAGTGAGAAGCTGGGGTGCTGCAGCCAACAGCCAGATTTGTCATTCAGTTGAGTTTTGCCTTGCATTTACTTTTAGTCAAAGCCAGTTTTTTGTTTTGAAACAAAAAGAAATGTTGAATAAAGGTACTTTCAAACAAGGAATGTCCTTACTTGCACAGTCCTAGGACGTGCTGCAGGAGTGAACCAGACATCCATATTAAAGCTTGGGTACATGATATCAGAGTGAAACTCTAGGTCTGACCTTTAACATACCTCACATTAGTGGAATAATCTTTTTTTCTAGGCCAGCATAGACCACTGTGTGAAAAGTGATGTTACCTGAGTCTGGATGTCACGAAAACATCAGAATTGTTCTCACTCCAGACCAAAATCCCACTAAACCAGATTTGTTTGCAATAATGGCTAAACCAGCTGCCTAAGGAAGAGTGATAGAACACGACCAGTTTATACCAAGATTTCTATGCATATCCTTCCAGACCCAGGTTTTTGCATAGGTTCCACGACTAGCTTTGCATTTAGCAGTTGCCAGTGGATTTCTCTTCCACAGACTGGTCTGGACACACCTTCAGGTCATCTAAACTTCTGCAATCCAACACATCCTTAATTCACTAAAAATACTGAAGGCATCTTTTGGGTACTGTGAGCTAATTGTCCTGCAAAATCTGTTTTGTTCTAAGCATGGGGAAATGTGAGGTTTCATATAGAATTACTAATTTTGGAAAGAAGTCCTCTAAAAACATGAAAGCCTGAAAAAATAGGTTGATTTGTGTTTTGCATGTTTCATGTTATTACAACCCCCTACAGAAGGCAATGATAACCAAGGTTCTTGTTAATAAATCCCCTGGGGCAAATTAGAGTCAAACAACACCAAATGAAGGGTGTTTGCAAATACACACATGTAGGGCTTATTACAGAATAATTTAGTTACACAGGAAAACAGGCATGCAGCCATTTTAGTTGTTATTATCTATAGTAATATAACAATATAAAAGCATAAAAACATCACTTAAAATGTAAAAGAAAGAGAAGGAAATGACAAAATGTGAGGATCTCACCACTCATACAGCTCACAATGAGATTTGGTAGCTGAACAATCATGGTTAAAACATTGGCCACAGACTGGATCCTTAGAGCAGGAAAATCCCCAATCTACATCTATTGGGTTTATATTCACTCAGGTTCAGGTAGGAACACCCAGGTACCTCCCCTGGGGTGGGGCATTTCAGCTGGGTGATGGAATGCCATGGATAAGGAACACCTGGGTGATGGAATGCTGTGGATCAGGGACACCTGGATGATGGAATGTTGTGGATCAGGGACACCTGGATGATGGAATGCTGTGGATCAGGGACACCTGGATGATGGAATGTTGTGGATCAGGAACACCTGGGTGATGGGATGTTGTGCATCAGGGACACTTAGAGAGTCTTTGATGCCTTCTAATTTGATCCAGCTGCCCATCACATGAGTGCAGCTGGGCCCATTATGGCCCATTGTGGCCCATGAGCAGAGTGAGCACCTTCAGGCCACGTGTGAATGTCCCAGGACCTGCCGGGCAGGGAGTTAGCACAGCTGAGTTCACTGATAAGGATGAGGAGACAGTTCCTGCCTCGCAGGGCTCCCCTCTGTCCTTATCCCGTTCATCACCAGCTGTAGCCTGAGCCGGGCTGTGCTCACCCTCGGCTGCTTTGCACATCGGCAGCTTCCCCCTGGTTGTGTGAGCCATCAGCATCCCGAGAGACTCAGTCTCTCTTCCAGTATCACTTCTGGATACATTCTTCTCCCTAGACCTGGGACTGGACAATAATATCCCCTTTATTCTTGTTCTGAGTTCCTGTCACAGCCCAAATTCCACTCAGGAGGTGTATTTGGGGAGGGGTGGCTTCAGCAGTCACAGATGAGCAGCTCTTCCCTTGCAGTTTGCTACAGTGGGCAAAAATCCTCTGATGATTTCAGCAATGTTTAAGCCATTAATGGCTTCTGTCTCTCCTATGTCTTCTACAGGTAGGACAACAGTCTTTTAATAAACCCATTTTTCACATGAGACATCTGTTGAGGATTCAATAGAGACACTTCTATTCCAACAAAAATGTCCTTTGCTAGCAAAAATAGCCTCCACCACTTTCTTCACTGCTGCAAGAGCTACATGTGATTCAGCAGATTTGGAGCCTGGTTACATCATTTAACATCTGTGTCTCTATCTCGCTGGCAAGGTCAATTTGTTTCTGCAAATAGATTTCCCTCAACTACAAGGGGCAATCAGTTCATGAATTCCCAGAGGTTCGGTTCTTCTTGCTCTCCCTTCTCTCTGACACAATTCCAATTGGGGATGCTATTAAGCATTGTAAAGATAACATTCTGCTGTGTATGGATAGCAGCACTCAATTTTCATCCATCTTTTAGGTCTTTTTGTGCTGCAGTCCTCATTGCAGTCATAGTGTCTACATGGTATAAAGATAACTTTTGAATGAGTTGCAATTTTTTTTTTATTTTTGAGCATTGATGGAAGGCCAGATTGGTCTTTTATGCTGCTGATGGGCTGGACTTTTGTAGACCACAGAGAAATCTAATGTTTCCAACAGAAAATCCTTTCTTTTGTTTCATGTTTACATCGAGATTTTAGTTTTATATTTACACTGAGATTTTAATTTTATATTTACACTGAGATTTTAATTTTATATTTACCTTGACTTTTAAAACCATTTCTTTTCCTTTACTACTGGTATTGAAGGAGAACTGCCAAATTTCATTCTTCAGTATATTTCTTTTCTGTGGCTAACACTGGTAACTACAAGAGGAATTTAAAAAAAAAAATTGTAGTTTATTGGTTCAATGTTTGTTAATTTTTCCCTCACTTGAAGTGTATAGTGGATTAAAAATGTTTTAGTAAAAGGTACTAAATCAGTATTGCAGCTTAAAAAGATCAGTCTAGAACTGACATATTATTCCAAAATTATAGATTATTTCCTTGAAAACTACCTGTCTATACAAGTCAAAGCCATATCAAATTAAAAATAATATGGTCAAGATTTTGTTGAGCAGAAACAGTTTATTTAAACAGACATCTGGGGTTTAAAATAAATAAAGGAGAAAACCCATGTGACATTATTTGAATTCAGCACCATTTGTTTGTTCCTTTGTTAACATTTTTCAAACTGAAATTGCATAAAATCATTGATTTCTTATATATTTGTCGGAATCCCTCTAACTTTTTGTTCCAAGGAAATGCTTGGAACACATCTCCTTAGCAAAGCAAATGTGGAAGTAGCACATAAGATGTTAACAAAAGATCAAGAGCAATATGAAGTAAGTACGTGGCATTTAATCTTTTCCCTTGTAACCTGGTTTCCTGACATAACTCCACCAACTTAAATGAAACTACATCAAAATACAACAGCTGGCTCCGGGCAAGTGAATATAAAGTCCTTTCAGAGAGGGGCAACGGGAGTCCTCCCTTTTCAAAACATCAAACACCAATAAAACAGAAGGGATAAATCTCCTGCTGCTTTGTTCCCGTATCTCACAGCGACAGCAGGGTCAAGGAGCAGCTCAGGTGCATTAAAGCAGCCGTGATGAATCTCCAGGAGCAGCGAGAGCTGAGGTGCTGGGCATGAAGACAGAACACAGGAGCTGTGCAAAGCTGCCTCAGGTCTGTCAGGGTCAGCCCCAGGCGGGGTTAGCAAACCCCTTTCATTCCTGAGAGCTCAGAATGGAGATACTCAGGGCAGGTCTGGAACCAGTAGGACCTTTGTGCTAATCTGTGCTAACAAGGTTTGCCAGGCTGCAGCTAACTCCATGTGTTTGTGCCAGTGGGATAACCCACCAGAGCTGACTGCACTTGGTTCTGCCCAGAACACACTTTAACCCCCCTCTCTTGGCAGTGTGCAAAACAATCCCAAAAACTAAGCACAGTAGGGATAGGAGGTAATGTCTTTAATTAGCAGGCTGCATGTGGCTGCAGGACTAATTAAAGTCAAGTGAAAGCTGCAATAAAAATCCTGCTACAATGTAAAAGACAGAAGCACATAGGAAGGTTAAGACAGGATGGTTACAGGAGTGCTTCTGTGATTCCTCTCTCTGGAAGCTTGGCTTCAGTCTGCTGATTACCTCTTGTGAAATCTCTTAAACACCTGTCTGATCTTATTAATAAACATTTTTATTTATTCACACGTCTTGACTGCAAACAGAATCTTTCTTTTTAATGTTCATGGAAGGTGGATAGCGCTGTGTCTGTACAATCCTAGAAAATGAGGCAGGTAAGGAACACAAATTAATAAACTCTTCCAGTAATATCAACACTGTTTGTGTGCTTGTTCAAATAAACACTCAAAAAGTCTTGGGACAAACTTGCATACAGTGAAAAACCAACATGATAAATCATGCAGGGATTATTCGTCTGAAAAGCCACAATTTTCTGCACTTGATTAATTTACTGAAAATGCTGAGAAAGATTATAATATCTGGTGGGCAGAATTTTCAGTGGCGTCCATAGAATATAGCTCTACAGCAATGTAAATCTGTGCAAATCAACTCCGTGAAGACTCTTGACCATTTTTATAAAGGGGATGTGTTTACTACTTCAGGGCTTAAAAATCTATCCCATTTTAAGAGGAAATTTTCAAAGGGATAAATATTTATTTAAAATTATTATTTTTTTACTTAACAGATTTACAAACACAAATCCAGTCCAGATTTGAAGTGAGAGATCTATGGGTTATGTGCAATCTACAGAATGACAACAAATGTCATCAAACTGTTTTTCTCTTGTTTTTTCCTTGATCCTTATTTCAGTTGTGCCCCCTGACACGGGTAGGAGAATGGTCAGGAAAGCAGTGAGAGGAGCTGCTAAAAGAGCTTTTCTGTGAAGGCTGAAACATCAGGCAAGGTAACAAAACCCTGGAGGGGTGAAGGGGAAGGTGGTCCTGTTCAAAGGTCTGACAGCTCTTCCTGCTTTGGAGGCATTCCTTCAACCTCCTTCAAGACTCTTCTTTGCCCTTCCTATTGGATTTCATTACATTATTAAATTTAATAGCATACGCAGCCTCCTACCTTGCAGAGGAGAAGAAAGATCTTTTATATCTCCCATCTTTTCCTCCTGTCATGATACAAGCATTCCAATAATTGGGGTCTTTCTACTCCCCGTTGCTCTCCTGAGCCACCCACTTTGAACCTGAAGGTTTTGTTTAAAAAACCCTACCAAGTGCTGTGGAGCTTGACTAATGAAACCCATAATACTCTGAGCCATGCCATGGACCACAGCATTTTGGAAAATGCTCTCAGACACGTGGTGTTGTTTTTGGGATTCTCCTGTGCAGGGCCAGGAGTTGGATTCAATGATCCTTGTGGGCCCCTTCCAACTCAGCGTATTTTTGGTTCTGTGGTTTCTCTCCACTCTTAAACTCGATCTGCTTTTAAAGTATTCCAAAAGGGGAATTGTACCTGGCTTTCTATCCTGTGCCTTGTTGTGGCATGGTTGTATCCCAGGGAGTGATTAACACACATGATATGGTCATACTGGTTATAATGTGGAGTGAATTTATACAACTCTTCATAAATATTGCAAAACTGGAGGAGTGCTGGCACTTGGGGGAAGATTTAAGGTATTATGCTCCTGGCTTTATTCTTTGTAAAAGAAAATGGTTTTCTAAGCAAGGCATAGGTAAAATTGAAAGTACAGCAGCTTGTTATTTCTTCTTGAGGACCTCCAACATGTCTCGTTTTAGGGGATAGGAAGGTAGCCAAAATTTACTAAGAGAATATCCTAAGTATACAAAATGATTTTGCCATTTATAATTTTATTCTGAACTTCATTTAATTTCCTAAATTTAAGAGATTTGAGAACAAGGTTCATTGAGTCTTTCTGCATAATAAAGGGAGATTGTCAATGTTAATGGCAGGGTATATGCAAGATTTCATGGTGCTTTTTCCCTGAAAGAATTCCACACTTGTCTGAGATCCAAGGGCAATGCTTTCTGGATCCAGCTCCTAATACAGAGTCCTTGAATAACACAGAGTAACTTTTTCTTGCCCTTTTATGCCTCAGTTTCCTACATTTGCCATGAAACTCTTCTGACAGAATGAGAACATGATAATCTGGGTTTTTGATGGTGACACAGACACCTGAAACACAGACCTCAGTCCTGACACCATTACAGTGTGTCAGAGCATTACCTGACACAATTCTGTACCCAGTGATGTGTTTTGCAGTGTCACCACAGCTATTTTAGAAGTTTTTAAAAGCACACTGAAAAGAAATAAATGGACTGACTAGGAGTATTCTTATCCCTCATCATTATGAAGACTTCTAGTTCATATATCCACAACTTTCTACTGCATCTCCTCAAGGCCAAATTGTTCTAACTGAATAACAGGACCATTCCCTCTAGGGAAGGTCACATCAGTCCAGCATTAAAAAAAAAAAAAAAAAGGAAAATAACAAATCCATAATGAGGTAAAACATAGGTGAAATACAGAGATTAATCAAATAACCAATATAGTCTCTTATCCTAAGGCATTTAAGAGGTCCATTAGATCCTGTATGGAAGGACAAAGATCTGAATTAAAATTAATTTCTGTTCACAACAAAATCTTGTCCAAAAACATTGCATTTTCCTAGTGTTGATGCTGCATTTCTCATGATTATATTTCCACAGATCTGCAATACCCCTGAAATTACGTTTTCTCCATTAATCTTTCCTGCTTTGGAGTTCATTTGTATTTCCTTCCATTACTGACCCTGTCACACTTTGCTTCCACTCCAGACTCCCATTGTTCTGCTCAAACTATTTATATTCCAGTCCTTGGTTACACTTTAGTCCATGACTTACTTCTGAATTAGTTACAATCCCAGACACATTATTCAATCTACTCCTTTCTTTTCTCAGCATCTTATCTCTCTATCAGAATTCATCCTCCCACTTAGTTTTTCATCAGACACATAGGTCAAGGATGGCTGATTTTTATTCACAGCACACAACTCAAAAATATGAAATGACACTGTTTTACCTACTTCCAAATTATTATCTTTTTTTAATAATTAGCACAAAGTTTGTCTCCAACAAAAATACATTATTATGTGCTCACAAATTTCTCTGGACAGTTATGAACTGGGCAGGAAATATTTTTACCAGTCAAGTGTACTTTGGCAGTTCTGCTTCCAGCTGATCCAGAAATGCAGATGTATTTCATGGATGCCTGCTGGAGAGTTACTCCATTGGGTTTGCACCTCACCAACACACACTAGTTTCCTATGTGATCCTGAAAAATTTTGGTGAAGATTTTATTTTGCCTATTCTCTTTTTTTGTGCTGAATGATGACATGGTGGAATCAGCTATATCCTGTTAGTCCTGATGGATGTGTATAAGGTGTCAAAATAATGTATTTTTCGTATTTTATAGGAAGTACATTCCCAGGACCAACCTTGAAAGGTTAATGCACACATCCAGCATCTGATCTTTAGTAAAGTGGGAAGAACAAAGAATGAAATACTGAGATTAGTAAGCTTTGGAACAGTCCTTACAAAGACAACACGAAGAATTATTCTAATGCTGCATTTTGTACCAACCTGAACATAATCAGATTTTGTTCTGCATGTTTTCCTCTAACTGACCTTTGTGTCTATTTTCCAGGCCATTGTTTACTCTGGTTTATGTTGTCTGGCTTTATAAATGGATCTATTGTGTGGCAAAGTCTCAAATGTGGGTGGTTTTTTCAGAAATGTAGACAAATTATGCCCAATGCTTTCACCTTCAATAGGTTCAACAAAATCAATTCAGTTATATTAGTAATGTACTTTCCAACACTCAGCAGCCATCTAGGTTTGAATTTTAATAAAACTTACACACTGTGTATTGGCTGCTGCATGAGTAGTAGTATTATGCTGCACTTATATAATAATAATTCTATTTACTAGGCAAGATACAAATGAAACAGCCAGAATATAATAACAAAAAAAAATAATAAATAAAAAAAAAAAAAAATTAGAAGTCAAGATACTTTTTCAAGCACCATTACACCTGAAAATTAAGTGAGCTGCAATGCTTTGTTTTACTTTTCTCTCTTCCCAGGCAGAGATCCTGCCTCCTTTGGAAGGGAGCTACAGTAAGTTTAGCTACTCGGTATTGATGTTAGTTGTTGCACTGAATTCATGATGATGTGTAACCAAGACAGTCTCTAGACACACTCTGTACCATTTTCTGTGCTACACAGCATATGGGAGAAAGTAAATCTGGAATTATCAGCCAGCTAGCAATGAAACAGCAAAGTCTGGGGCCTTTCCCAGTACAACAGCCCCTCGTTCAAATCCTTCAGGTACTAAATTTCACCACTTGCTGGAAGCCTTTTCCAGAAAATTCAACAGCACAAATTGCTGGAGGACTGGAGAAGATGAAGAACAACTTCTTTTGTGCTAAGGAAGCATCTCACTGCTGGAAACAGTAATTTACCACTGAAGGTGGAAGTATTGGCAGGACAATGAATGTGGGTGCTATGCTGAACTAAGTATCTGTGGCAGGATATTTATATACTTACCCCATTTGTTAGTCTTAATGTAGTTATTGAAAGAGGTCTGCTTGTGGGATTTTGCTTTATTTCACAGGTTTGCACAGAGATGCTGAACTTAGAGACCTGTTTTAGTGGTGGCTTGGCAATGCTGGGTTAATGGTTGGACTCAAAGATCTTAGAGGTCTTTCCCAACCTAAACAATTCTATGATCTTTAAAGTGATGAAAGAGAACTTCCACACAGTACTGTAAAGAGCCTGGGCCCAAGGCATTGTCAGATGGTCCCATCTGCATCCTCCTGCTTTCTCTTGCCTTTGCTGTTGTGTTTGTTATCCCAGACGAGTTGTTCACAAAGACATTGGGCACCCTGCAGTCAGGACAAATACTCACTTTCTGACAAAGCTTTATGAACAACAACTCCTCCTCTCTTGAGAGTTCTAATTAACAGTGTACTATTAAGAGGAAAGCCATCATAATTTTGCCTTGGTGCCAATGTTACATAATTAACATACCCTAGAGTGATGTCACACTGCTGAGAAATACCTTGACATGATACATCATTCCTCAGTTAAAACTGTATCCCAAGAAATACTATAAAATAAACAGCAGTCCTACAACATTCCTTCTCATCCTAACTTAGAACAGAGATTTTCCACACTGCAGCTTTGTTCCTGACATCAAAGTGTAAATTTTATGGGTTTTAATTAATTTCTCTTGCACCCCCCCCCCCCCCCCCCCCCC
>VZSE01009570.1:193424-409818 GCA_013398275.1 Promerops cafer
GCAATGTATGTATTATTTCCCCTCTGCTGGTGTTCCTAGAGCCCTGATTCTGTTCCTGCTCTTCTTTCCCTGGCATGTTTTCTGTGTAGAAGGGGCTCCTGTGAATTGTCATAGTTTCAGTTGAATGAAGATGTAATAACGTGTTTCTTCTGAGAGTTTTGTTGAGGGCCTCTGCTAACACTGTGGGAAAGCATCAAAAACACAAATTGGAGATGAGTGCTCAATGACTCTTTGCAAAGCTCGCTCATCAAATGTGCTTTCCTCTTTATTAGTACTGTAAATGCTTTAAGTGTGGAAAACTCATTTTGTGCATTGCTACAGAAAAGCTGAGTTGAAAATGGACTATGAAATATGCCAGTAATTTCTCAGTTAAAATAGGAGAAAAATGCACTTTATAATTACAGAATCACAGAGTAATTTAGGTTGGAGAACACCTCCAGCATCATCAAGTCCAACCTTTGACCCATCCCCACCTTGTCATGCAGACCAGAGCTCTGAGTGCCATGTCCANTCATTGATTGATTAATTACAGTTTCAAATTTCACTTGCTGGATGGTATTTTGTATAGAAACACGGGTTAATTAAACTTATAAAAGGTCACTTTTAATGCCATTAATCACAGACCCTTAGGACCACAGGGTGGTTTGGGCTGGAAGNATCCCAGGGATTGTTCCCAGAGGTCCAAACCTCCCTGGGCAGTTCCAATGCCTGAGCACCCTTTCAGAGAAGAAACTCCTCCTGATGTCCAACCTGAACCTCCCCTGGCACAGCCTGAGGCCATTTCGTCCTGTCCTGTCACTGATTTCCTTCGTAAATTTATTTCTGTTCATTTTGTGAGCACCCAATTCAGCTTCCTTGAGGCTTGAATTCCAGGAACCTGAGCACTCACAAATTCATAGGCAGCTGTAGCTCTTTGAAATGTAATTTTAGGAATTGTAACCATTACATGCCCAAAGACAAGGGATACTACTACTACATGACCATTAAATTCTTCAATTTTTATGCAAATTATGGAACTAATAAAGACTGTTTTAGTATTGCTTTGTGTCTGAGCTCCCCAGTAAGCTTCAAATTTCAGCAAAATCTCTCTTTTTCTGGTCAAAGTGTCCCATGTGAAAGTACATACTCGGCTGTCTAATAAGGACTAAGCTGAACTTCATCCTTACCAGAGCAATCAATAGGGTGGTTCTACTCTATCCAACTTCTTAATTTGAAAGGCAGGAAAACAAGGGCAGGGTTCATAGTATGTCAATTTATTTAGAGACCCTACTGTCCATTATATTTGGGTGGAATTGGCCCACAGCCTCAAAAAATACTGAACAAATAAGGGAGACACCCAGAAAGGCACGTGTGCAATGTGCTTCATGGCTAACACACCACTCTACAAACCCACAACTGCACCTCCAGCCAGGGCCAATCTATTTACCAATACTGCTTCTGTGAAATTATGCTGATTTTTGTCCTTTGAGATCTGAGATCTTTGATAATTTGTTAGAAATCCTCTTTTGTTGGATTTATTGTGCTTTAATCAACATTCAGCTTTCCTTAAATTCTCTAGGGCAGTAACGAAAAGTGGGAGATAAATGAATTGTGGTTTCTGCAGTTCTGTTAGAGAATTTTAAGAAAGGGTTTGGGCTGATTTATTGGCTGTTGAGTAACACAACAGAAAATATTCATCATCCTTCAATCTAAGGTCACAAGATGTTCTCAAAGATCTGAAATAACAGTAACAATTGAGGACTTAAATTTACTGCAAATGAATTGTAACATCCAAGGATCAAGAGATAAAAGAGGAAAAAAACACTATGTTTAAGACATACCAGAAGGTGGATAACACTTGTAATGTCAAATGAACAGGCTGTGATAAAGGACTTGATTCTTAGAGGCTATTTCAGAAATAACAATAATAATAACAATAATAATAATAAATTTATTTTATTTTATTTTATTTTATTTTATTTTACTTTATTTTATTTTATTTTATTGATACATGCTAGTTCAGTTTTTCCTTAGAACAGTTCTCACATGATGATGTTGAGCACTTTTGACTAGTAGATCTTAAAAAAACCTATGATCTTGGTGTCATTGCATACATCTAAAAATGTAGGGGTGTCATAACCTGAATCCCTGTAAATGNAAAAAGTATAAACACACCATTCTTACAAGAGAGAGATAAGGATGACAAAATTAACTAAATGTTAGTGGTGATAGAGTGAGCTTAAAAGGAGAACATACCATTATATAAAACCAGGTATTAAACTTCAGTGGGGATGACTGATACATCTTTTAAGTTAAATGAAAGCAAAACAGAGCTTTAAAAAATTATAGGAAAGGAAAGATCTGCAGTGTTGTTAGAATTTTATGTGAGGAAACAGAGGGACTATAAAGAGGGCATTGACAGTACAAATGGGAATAATGAAGCAGTACTGAGGAAGAATATTAAGATAAACATAAAAGGTTCTTTAAATACAATAGAAGACAAAGATAGGAAACAAAATATTAAAAAATTGAAGGAGAAAACAAAGCATAGCAGTGTGAATAGCTAAAAATGAATGGGCAAGTGAACCACATCTTTACTAAGAGATTATCCTCAACACACTTGTGCAGACATGGATTTCTACCTGCTTTCAGGAACAAAATGAAATCATTTGAGCAGCAGAATAAGAAAAGGACACACCTCATAAACATCCTGTCTGTAAAAGATTTCATTCAGAGGTGGAGAGTGAATTCATAGTACATGGTTTGGGGGATTTTTTTCAAATTTAGTCAGTGATGGCTCTTCAAAGGCCATTCCCTCTGGAAGTCACCACTTCATGAATATACACATATAGAAGGTGGTGCTAAAGGAAGGAAACAGAAATGCAATGGCTAAGCCATGAGGTTTATAGCTTTGGGGGCTAGTTAGACATGGTTTAATTGAAATCTGAGGGTTTCTTGTGAATGTCAAGAAAGATGCTTTGCATGATTCAGTCCCTTAAACTTTGTTTTGCATTTTCTGCATTTCCTTTTTAAGCAGCTGGTGTTGACCACTAGTGGATATTCATCCTTCACTAGATTAATCATATTTATTCTCAAGTGCCATGAGAACTAAAATCAGAACTTAACTCCTGAGATATTGAAGTTCTTTTACTGCAGACAGTAGTTTTGAACTTTTAATTCCCTGATTTTGTGAGGCTAATAGGCAAGATCCAGGGCATTGCTTCCCTCTTAATGTGCTGATTTTTCTGGATGATGGAAGAAGGGGGAGCAGGCATGACATTTGCAGTTTATAATTATACATACTTGGGTCCTTTCCTTCTCATAATAGTGAGTGATAAAACCAAAGCACGTTCTTCCCTCTTGGTGCCTATTCTGTACATAATGCATCTGTATTATGTGATAATCAGCACATCTCCCACTTCATTACAATATATATAGCCAGGAGTTGCAGGAGTTCACACACTCTGCTATATTCAATTTACTGCCTTGTGGAGCCCTCGGAAGTGCTGCAAAGTTTGGCCACTGGCACTCTTAGGAGTATATATTGCCATGAGAGGGAGATGTGCTGACTGCTCAGGAAAGGAAAAGCACATTTAAAAGAAGCAAATACCATCACAGAAGGCCGCAATGAAAAAACTTTTAAGCATTTGATTAGGAGCCTCCCAAGCCAAAGAAGTTTAGAAGAAACAGCAAGGGCAGCTAATAACCTAAATTCAGTAGTATCCTGGCAAAGGTTGGCAATACACTTGATACTGAGGGAAATATGGTGGAAGGTTGCTGAGTGGGCAAGCATGCTAATGGAGATACATAAAGTGCATTAACTGATGGGACTGGGGAGAGGAAGTCTGCCTGAGTTTTTAATATACAAATTCTACTAATTACAGTATTTCAGAAGAAATAATATATTCAACAATTTTGTCTCTCTCGCTGCCCCCCACAGCTTTGGTGGGAGGAGGGGACAGCTGGTCCAGTGGTATGCTGGGACAGGAATCAAAAAGAGGCTTGAACATGGTTTCAAACTGTTTGCAGAGAAATCAATGCCTTTATATTTTGCAAAACTTACAGTAATATAAGAAAAATGTAGGAAAAGCAAATATTTCAGAAATCAGGGATCACTCAGAAAGGGTGATACGGCCTAATGCAGAAACAGTTAAGAAAATAAAATCTAGCTTTTATTTCTGCCTGGAGTGCCATTATACTCCATGTCACTATTGGCATGTCACTTCATCCAGCTGCTCTCCCTAACAGCACTTCTCAAAATGGGCTGAGAATACTGCAGGGATGGGCTGGTTCTTATGGTGTATTTGTACTTATATAAATAATAATAATAATAAAAAAATCACATTCACCAACAGATTTGGTGACCAAGACTGTTTAGCTTTCAAATAAATACATCAACAAAAAAAGTACATAAACCTGAGTCAAAAGTGGAGGCCTCTGTAACAGAAACAATGAGCTTGTGCAGCACAGTTGCAGAGAATGCAGGTAGGTCACAAATGCTAGTAAACCAAAAGATTTTAAGAAATATATTAGAGATTTTTGTAAGATTTTAAGAATAATGCTGCCCTGAGCACCTCACTGCAGAGGAACCAGGGCAGGAGACTGCTCAGGAAAACTCTGCATGCTGACACAGCAGACTGTATAGAGTTTTCCTGATGAATGACTGGTGTGAACAAGAGAAGCTCTTTTCTACCCATGCCCCTTCTTTGGTACTTTTATATTTGAATCCGGA
The DNA here is from genome assembly GCA_013398275.1 of Promerops cafer. Classification (NCBI taxonomy): domain Eukaryota; kingdom Metazoa; phylum Chordata; class Aves; order Passeriformes; family Nectariniidae; genus Promerops; species Promerops cafer. The sequence continues at coordinate 198,136 of VZSE01009570.1, forward strand.
CACTTGAGTCTGAGAAAGGGGGATTTTCTTTTCACTGAACTCTGCAAAAAGTCCCTGACTTGGGGAAGGGCAGTGCAAGTCCTGATCACACCCTTGTGTCCCACCTCTCATGCACAGCCACGGAGTGCAGAGCACGGGAGGAAACCCCAATTGCTGCTCCCTGCTCATCGCTGTGATGCCTCTGGCACCAGGACTGTCAGTAAAACCTGAACAAGTTGCAAATCAGAGCCATAAACAAAGTCTGTGCCTGCTCATGCTGGCAAATGAACCACGTGGTTCCACGTCAGTGCAGGTTCCACAGCTGTGCCCTAAGGCCCCCTGCACAAAGCCAGTCTGAGTCCCCGTGACAGCACCTGTAGCTGGGGTTACACATCACGCCCACACCATTTCACTTCATTTTCTTCCTAGCAGGCAATGATGGTCCTTCAAATGCTTCAGATCCTATCTAAAATTAAATGCTGGGCATTCTGTACCAGCCTCGTGGGAGATGGAATATTTTTTCTTAAAATCAGTGCTTATCAGTCACAAACATACTCTATCCTTTTCATGTTGTGTCATTGGATAAATCCCAAAAATTAGAGCATTGTGGCAAGAAACAGAAATTTCATTTTATTTTCCATGCAATGATGCAAGAAACCCCTTCCCAACTAAGGGATAAAGGTTAGAAAAGCAGCAATTAATGGAGAAACCTCCAGCTCCAGAGAAACATTAAACTGCATTTTGCTAAGCATGTAGCAAAAGCAAAAAAGAAAGAAAAAGGTGATGTGATAAGACGACTCATTTTGGACACAGATACTGGAAACAGTGGGGAATTTAATTGCCTTGCAATTAAAGGGTAAAGGCACAGAGAGGGCAATAGCTTCTATTAGGCAGGAAGACAGCTCTACCAGCAATGAATCGTTCCTAAAAAACAAAGACTTTTGAAATATTCTCATCGTTTGTAGATGTCTGCAGGTGAAGTAATGTGTGAATGTGGGAAAATTCATATAGGTATAACAATGCCAGAGTTCCCCTAAAGACTGGAGCGTCCACCATACCATAAGAGACAGATAAGACACTAATATACAAACTTCCAGTTGATTCCAAAGCAGAGTTATTTTACCATTGCAGTCCTACAAATAAGACTTAGAAATGTATTAAATTCCCCTTCTTTTTTTCCCCCTTCACTTTGTTAGCAAAACAGAGAATTCTCTACAGAGACTACTAACAGCAAATACTGCTAAATGAAATGTGATACATTTGAGGCCATTTCCCTGGTAAATAACTCAGGAAGATATCCAAATAGAATCAGTGATTTGTTAGAGAGATAGCACACTCACAAAAAATACCACTTCTAGTAAAATTGTTGTTGTTGTTGATAAGGTCAGGGAGGAAAATGGAAGCTAGGGGGTGAGAGAGTATCTGCTTAGTACAGAAATAAACAAAACCCCCCTTGCAATTCACAGAAAGCTGTTTCCCAGGTCATAGTGGGTACTGCCATGAGAAGAAATCCCAGTGAAAACATCATTTATAAAATTATGCATTATCCCAGCATCCTCTTATAACAGATTAATAGATAAACTGTCTAATCTGGTGCTCCTTTTGATTGCGTTTGATTATCCAGACATATTTCGTGTCATGAAAGTGGATCTGTGATGATTGGAATTTTGCTGTACCAACACCTGACCTTTATTAACATATATTAGTAAAGTGGATTCCTTGCCAGCATCCTTTAGTACAGCAGAAAACTAAAAAAAAAAAAAAAAAAAAAAGAGAGAAAAAATTATCAATAGCTTAAGAAAAAGAGAGCTTTTGCTCATCCTCCTCAAAATTTACTTTTATAAAATGTAACACTGCTGAAAAAACCCACCCTGCCCTGTACAGCAAACTCCTGGAGCCTGACTGTCAGGCAGCAGAGGGGAACAAGGGCGATTCTCCCACTCTGTCACCCTAAAGGTTCTCTCCCCTCACCTTCTCTTCACTCTGTCGTTATTGTGTTTATGACATAATATGGGCTCCCTCTGGTGACTAATTGAACACCTGCAAATTCCCAAAGCTTTTAATCACAGGCTGAAGCCTGAAGGATCGAATTGTCTGCCTGCATCCGGGGGACTGTGACATCCCTCTGCATTTCAGTGTGTGCAGAAATTCATCACAAACTTGTATAAGCAACGAATCTGAGATAAAGACACCCATTGTGCCCAAAACTCTAGGCATGCAGGTTTTATTCTACTATTTTCTAACCATTACAGACCATCCAGTGCAGCTGAGCAATGCAAGGCTGGAATTACAGGTTTCACATGAAGACAATGATTTTTGCAAACCCATTTTCCTGATCCAGGCATGGAAGAGGGAGTTGGCAGGGCCATGTGCTTGCTCTCAGGGTGGGATTCTTGGGGGAAACCTGTGCAGGGCCAGGAGTCAGACTTGGATGATCCTTGGGGGTCCCTTCCAACTCAGGATATTCTATGATTGTATGTAAAAATGCACTGTAGTGTTCTAGAATGTTTCAGTATGATTTATTTCAGAGGAGAGACAAGGTCAGGTTTTAAGATGCACAGCAAGTTCTAAAAGAAGCCAGTCTAGACTGAAGTTTCGGGGATTTCTGAGGCAGAATGCAGAAGTCCATGGGAATCACCACTGCTGGTCCTCTCCTTCCCCAGCATATTAATAGTGCAGACTGGGCCTTTTTAGATATTCTTAGTGCCTGCAAACCCCTCCTACCCATATTTCTGGTTATAACCACAGAAACACTGCTTCCTACCAGCTGTCACACAGGGAACGCAGGTAGCCTTGCACAAAAGTAAACAAAAAATGTTACTTGAAATGAAGAGAGAGTAACTGGCTTTTATTTAAGGTAATGCAATTTCACAGACAAAAATTTCTCTATTTTAAGCCACCCTGAAGGTCTCTCACTATTTTTCCCATGTTGCAGGAGCACGGAGATGTCTGAGATGAAGCCAGGGCACGTCCTTTGGACTAAGCCTTTTAAGGATGAACATCCTGACACACGAGATCACTGGCAGTGTCTTTTGGCTGGATAATAGGGGAACCATAGGAAAAAAAAGGAATAATATCTCATTTTGAGCATCATTCCAGAGATTTATCATTTTTCTTACTGTATCATTTAATGATCCATTATGTTTTCAGACTTTCTTACATCTGACACTCAATCTCACGCAGATGAAAAAATGTGTGTGCATAAAATACAGGAGGTTTTACAGAAATAATTGCTGTCTTTGCCATTCAACAAAAACCCAAAACTGTCTCATTCTGAAAGAAGCAACAGTTAATCTTTTTGAAGAGAACAGATTGAACTGCTAAACAACTCTTTCCACTGCAGCACTATTACTGCATGAAAAGGTCTCAGCCATTTAAAAGCACAGGAAATATTAGATTTAGTCATGGGCTATGGACTCTTTCTTCTCTCCATTTTCCTTCTGATGGTAGAACAGATCCCAGGCAGTTTCTTCCACATACACAATCTTCAGCTAAATGTGCGTGTATGAAATAAAATTTATTTTATGCATTAAAAATTACTATTTCATACCAAAAGGAATGAGTAATTAGGAGAATATAATCTTTGGTACTATTTTTTTTTTTTTTTTGGTGGGTCACAAGTTTTGCTTTTTGTTTTCAGAGAAAGGAGGTGGATGTTGTTTATTTATACAAACTTTGTAAGAAAGCTTCATCAGTCAGGATCTTTCACAATCAAAGATACTGAAGAAGTGCAGCCAGCTGTAATTTAAGGTTGTGTGGCTCGATACTTGTATAATAATGCAACAGAATGACTTAGAAGTGGTAGAGTCACCATATATATAATAATGATGCCCTGTGTGAGCTCCTTTCCTTCAAAAAAGCACTGAGCCTAGAAGAAAATTTGCATTAGTAATTGGCAAGGCCAACGTGTGACAACTGTGAGACCCTTCCAGAACAAATGGCTTCATCCCCACATCCAAGTCTGCTTGGCCCAATACCCACCCAGGGCCAGCACTATTCAGAGAATCAGTAACAAATCTTGCCAGACTGTTTCTTAAACGTTATATTCCATTTTCTTCAAAAGCAGAAGCCAGAGCATTTGAATAATAACATTTTTAGAGGCAAAATTCCAAGTCAAGAGCATTATTCCTGGTATGCAGTTCAATGTTTTAAGAGAACAGATTTTTTTTTTTTTTTTTTAACTTTTGTGATTAATTTGCATTGCTGGGTGCTTTGAGCTGTGAAAACAAGGTCACTTTGTGGTGGCTTGGTTGACTGCATCAGTCTTGGTGTAATAAATGATGAAACTGAAGGACACAATAACACTTTAAAGGTGAAATCAAAGAAACCAGGGACGTTACCTTGAAAATTTGATAAAGCAGGGCCTGTTCATGAGGCAACAATGGGACTGGAAAACATGCAAGAATCAGTTTGAAATTGCCTCAAAGTGTTCTTTCAACATGGGTTCTCCACCCTATGTTAAACAGCAGGGTAATGAAAGGGGAGCAGAACAATCACAATACTCCTAAATCCTTGTCTTATTAAAGAAGAGAAAATGAGAAAGGAAAAATTAAACTAAATATGCAAATGGTTTTCATAAGTTGCCAGAGAATTACGTCCTTTTCTCAAACACACACAGTCTTCAATTCCCTATTGGAATTAATACTATTTCTAATTAAAGCTAAAGGTGTCATATTCAAAGTGAAAAAAATTCAGTTTTAGGCCATCACAAATAATTAATATTCCATGTACTTTTGGAAATGGCCAGATGGGTCATGGCTAGCTATGTCCTGGTTTTGTTTGCTTTGGGTTTTTTTTGCCTGGTTTGCTGTAATCAGAGATAACCTAAATAGTTAAGAATAATTAAAAAAAAATTATGCACACGGTAAAAAGTGTGTACTTAAATATGAATCAAAGAAAGCAGATTAATTCACTTGATACACAGACATCTTGCAAAAAAGTCTCTTGAGATACACAATATATTGAATATCAAGAATGTAAATACTTTTCATTTAACCAAGTTTAATATATTTTTTTCCTGTGGAAATATATATGCAAAATCACTTTGATATTTAATGAGAGAAGCTCTTCCTGTTTAAGACTATAAATATTTTTTTCAGGTTCCCATTAAAATCAGACAAAACCGAAATAATTTGGGAAGCTTTTCTAAGGGGTTAATCCTCGTAGCTTTGCCTGTCTTTTCTTTGATACTGTAGTGTTAGTAATGGCAAAAATTGGGAAACTGACAGTCTGCTCCTTGGCTGTTTCTTTTTGGTGCCACTTTGAGGATTCTTTGTTCATTGTATCCTGGTCACTGCTTCTTTCCTTGAAAGAGCTGAGGGGATGAACAGACTAAGAAACTAGGAGAATAATGCTGAACTTTGGAGATGGAACTTTTCTTTAGAGGCTGAGGAGAAGAAAAATATATTTCCTGCTTTCATCTTTTACTGGCGTAAGTCCTTTACAGATGCTGTTGGTGGCCTCATTAGTTTAAGAAATTTGTTAATAGAGGTGCCAGTCTTTATTCCAGGAAGCCCTGGAACATCTTTCTTCTGCTATGAGCATGTTCTGAGATTTCTTAAAGTATAAAAAACCTGGCAGCAGTTAAAGCTGGTTCTTTACATATATATAAGTATATATATGTATTAGTTTTAAGGGAATAGCTTTAAGCTGAAAAAAGGGAGATTTAGATCTCATTTAGGAAGAAAAAATTCCTTCTGAGGGTGGTGGAGCCCTGGCACAGGCTGCCCAGAGAAGCTGTGGATGCCTCATTCCTTAAAGAATGTAAGGCCAGGTTGGACAGGGCTTGGAGCAACCTGGGATAGTGGAAGTCCCCATGGCAGGGGGTTGGAAGTAAATGATCTGTAAGGTCCACTCAAACCCAAATATTCTGTGATTCTGTAATACTTTTAAATTAATTCTGAGTAGTTTAGATACTATTTTTAAAGTATTGACCTTTTTGCTTCCCAGTTTCTAGACATCATTTGTTTCTTTGGGATTTCTTAACAAGTTTTGTAATCAACTGCCTAGAAGTCAATCCTTTGATAAGTACCTTGAAATGGATGAATATTTTAACTATGATTACAACCTTACTGTACTGTGCCTAACCAAACTGCCATTTAAATAGCTGTGCTCTAAGGAATCTTTTTTTATCTTAAACATTTTTCTCCAAAGTCACACTTAAACTTCAAGCTCTGTATGAGAGGGATGTGCTGCTGAAAATGTTCCAAATGCCTCATCATTAGCTCCCAACTGAAGGAGATTTCCCCCCTTATTTGGAAAAGAAGATAGAGAAGAAATTCTGTTTCAGGAGAGGGTGGCTGGATTGGATAGGCTGTGTGCCATTTCTAGATAGTATTTTTCACAGAGATTGTGCAAAGTATTATCTCCATACTCCGTGTCAAGGGGAATGTCATGCTGGTTGGGAAGAATCTCCATATACTCCATATCAGGGGGAACCTCCTGCTGTTTGGGAAGAAGAGAGAACCAGCTGGCTCTGTGCCCCAAACCCAAAGCTCCCACCTCTGAAGCCCACAGATGTGGAGTCCACAGGGATACTGCTTTTGGCTGGGATCGAGTTAATTTTCTTCATAGCAGCTAGTCTGGTGCTGTGGTTTGGATTTGTCACCAGAACAACGTGGACAATTCAGGGATTTTTCCCTATTGCTGGGCAGTGTTCTCACAGAGCCAAGGCCTTTTGTGCTCTTCACCCCACCCCACCAGTGAGAAGCTGGGGGTGCACAAGGATCCAGGAGGGGACACAGCCAGGACAACTGACCCCAACGTGCCCAAAGGATATCCCAGATCATATGGCCTTGTGCTCAGCATGTTTTATTTGCTTGTATATTTGTTTCTTTTACTTCTTAAACTGTGTTTCTCTCAGCCCCTGTCTTTCCTCACTTTTACCCTTCCAATTCCCTCTCCCTTTCTAGTGCAGGCAGGGATGTGAGGGCCTTATCTGCCTGGGTTAAACCCCAACAGGTTACATGAAATCAATTCTTCTGAACACTCCACACAACATCAAGATTATCAAAGCTCTGATCTAAATGAAGAAATGGATGTGGAGGCTGTGACTGCAGATTTGAGAGCTCAAAACCGAGGGCTGATGCTCTTTTGCATCCTTTTTCTCTTTGCCTGGAAGATCTACATCTTATCTTATACCTACATGGTAAACACAGGTCTTCGTGCAATCAAGAGTTTTCGTTTTGTAAACTTGTGCCCATCTTTTATTAAAGGGAAACAGAGACCTCCTGGGGGCAACTTTTATTAAACTGAACACTTTACTTTCTAAATCAAGCTATTAAAAAACACATCAAATATGGGAAAGTGCTAGAGATTTCTTTTTCCTTTGAATTTTAGTCAGGATGAGGCATGTTTATACCAGTCTTGCAGAATTAATACAGCTTTCTTCTCTGTCAATACAGTCTAGCACCCAAGCTACAGGAACTCCTATGCTGCTTCCAAAAGAGCATTTTAAATCCATTTTTTCTATACTGACATCAACTCCAATATATGTCACAGATGAAGTAATGTTGAGTTCAAAGGTCAAAACTCAAGACATCTTTGTGCACCTGAAACATGGAAAAAATGGTGCAAGACCTTCAGGGTGGCTTAAAATAGACAAAATACCTGTAGTATCCAGGCTTGCTTTTTAAGAATGGGAATTAATAGTGAGTCAGTGTTGGGTGTAAGAAGCAGTTGTTTAAAGGCATGCTACATTTTGTGTCATTTCATTTTTAAACTATATCATGGTAGGGATTCATGACCTAGGACACGAATATCTGCAAGAGAAGCAATATGACTGGAAGAAAAAAAAAGCACTTCATTTGTCTCCTTTACTTCTGGGTTATACATGGCTGTTTACTCTGTGAAGTTTTAGAAACTGTAGCCATGTAAAGCAACTAGACCTGGTATTTTACTATCTACTGTGGACTTGTTTATGTATTTCAAGTCTTTGTAAACTTAGAGAGTTACAGGGTATCTACAGAACAACGTAACAAATGTCAGCAAAATAAATAATTCTAATAGTAATTGCTCTCTAATCACTAGTTGAGAATATCATGTTCTTTTTTTTTTTTAATTTCTGCTATTATTTAATTTGTGTGTTTACTTGATTTATTTCATTGAATACCATCCTGTATCTCCACTTTCCTTCTGTTTATGGAGTTGCCTCTTGATGTTACGGGTTTCTTCTCTATCTATTTTGGTATGGCACTACTGCTACACATTCTCAGGAAGACTGGGACATTTAGTAAGGGGAGCTCTGAAGAGAGGTGGCACCTTTGACTGCCATTATACCCTTTCACCTGGCAAAAGAAGTGCAACAACATTGAAAACAACACGAACAACATTTTCCCCTTGGAAATATTTCGCTTCTGGAGAGGAAGTAAAATTGATGATGTACTCACTCAGTAGTTTTTTGGTACCTTTCCTGGTTTCAACCCAATAGTTTTTCCCCTTCCTTCCAATTCTTCCCTGACATTTTAGAATTGAACTTTGTTCTTATTTCAGCAACACCAAAGATGTAGGAAGGGGAGAGGGAACAGAGTTGCCTTGTTCTGCTTCCTTTCTCCCAGTAACAATGAGATGGGCATCCAGTGTATTTTCAGTCATCTAACAGCTAAACCTAAATTAGAAATTAGGAATGTGGTCAGGAAAGATTATTACTTAATTTGGGCATGCCTGGTTCTTCTCTACATGACCCAGTGATGACATAGAAATTACAGGTTTTCACTTAAGATGTCCTAGGTAAGTTAAATCACATGAGCTTCTGCTGCTGTGGCTTGACAATCCATACTGATGTTTTTGTCTTAGTAGTCCTTTGATAGTCTTGGAAAAAAAAAAAAAAACAACAACAACAAAACAGGTTAGAATGATGTAACTTGAGATTTCTTTTCTTCTTTCTCAGAAAGAATGCAGAATTTGGTATTCTTCTCAGTGGTTCACTCCTTCCTGGCTGAGACTCTGCTGGAAGACAGCAGGAGAAGCCTTTGGGAGAAGGGCACCTCCAGATGCAGGTCATCCAGTTGTCTTCAGGTTTAAGAATCATTTAACCCCTTCAGTCTTGCTTGAATGGGAATGTCAACAAATGGATCACCGTGACTCTTTATAGGTATTCAGGAGAAATGGGCACTTCTGACCTATTTTCAATGTCTGTGTTAGGCCGCTGTTCTACCAAATATGTGCTTCCCCTCCATAAACACAGAGGGTTTCCTCTGAGGCCTCAGGCATTATCCTTTCACTTTTTCCATGTCTCACTTAATATGAGCATGTTTCTTGTCCCTTGTTTTCTTCACTTGCATAAGCAGACTCTACTGTTTTCTGCTGTAGGGGCTGCTTTTTAATGTATTTTGCCTGTGTTTAAAACAAAGTTTCTGTGTAATGTAAGTAAAGGAGATGAAGAACCTTCAGTTCTGCTGCAAGGTTAAAATACTTCTGAACTTCATAAATCTCTCCTGTTGACTGTTCAGCAGAATTACACAGTCCTTTCATGTCTGGGTTTTTTCAGATATCTTTCTGATATTATGAGAATGTCTCACTATATGATCTCAAACTGAAAGATGTTAAAGGAAAAAACCAGATGAGAGAACTATTTCTCTCTTTAGAAAGAGCTACATGTATACCCAGATGTATAAAAATGTCAAACAACGTGTTCCAGTGCGGAATATATTTAAATATGTCGTTATAATTATCTTTTTGAAGTGATGCCATTAGTTAAAAAATCAATGCTCTGAAGTAATGCTTTTAGAGAGAGTGCAATGTTCAGTTCGAAGTTTGTTCTCCTACATGAGACCTTTACTCAACATCCATCATTCAAAGGATATTTAAGGAAAGCAGATGTGTCTCTCATCTGCTCTGCTTTTATTAGAAAGAATGAAGAGATACTTTTGTAAGTTGTTCCACAAAAGCAGACTAATTAAAAGGCGTGGTTATACACAGCATTTCAAATTACTCAGTTCAAATTACCTTTATTTTTTGCTTTCCTCATGTACAATAACTACTCTTGAAAAAAAACTATTTCAGACTGTGATCTTAAGGCTGAGGGACTGAGTTGGACATGATCCATGTTTTCAAGTGAAGCTTCACTATTTTATTCAATACTGTTTTCAGGAAATGGAAGAGATACAGTAAAAAAAAGAAAATAAGAAGTTTTTGTACCCTCATGCACAGAGTCTTTGCCTGGTTGGATATGGAGGCTTTGGATGACTTCTTTCCAGGGTTCTTCCTAAATACGTAATATAAATATTGGTCTGCTGGATCTGAAAAAAATCGTAAGATTTTGTCACTTTTACCACAGCTGCCAGTCTGATATTCACAGTGCTCTCCTGGCAGTTCCCTGAGGCTAAGGTACGGAGTGTGTCTGCAGGACTCTGGGTGAACTCCGTGTTCCCTCACAGCTGGCCAGTGACTCCACCCGCTGCGGCAGCGCGGCTGGAGAAGCCGGAGCCATCGCCTTCCCGAGTCTGCCCAGCGAGGAAGGGCGGGCAGCTCAGCTGTCCTTTGCTCCTGCTCTGCGCGATGGTGTAACTGGTCGGCAAATGAATAAAGCAGGAGGGGTCCTTTTTATGAAATTCCAATGCCCTTTATTGAGGGAACACCAAAGGGGGTCAGGACAAAGAACCAAGAGCAGTGACGGTCCAGGATTATACACGGCCTGGGGAGGTGGAGCATATAGGATCTGAGGGCCAATAGTCTGAGGATACAAGGGCAGAGCCAAGGTGGGATCAAGCGGCTACAGCCAACCAGGACGTAGGGGAGGAAGGAGGGAGAACTAGGAGCCAATGGGGGAACTAGGAGTGAAGAACTTGCTAGAACTGGGGATGAACTAGGGAATGATTGAAGGGTGATGTAACTTGGAGTAGGGAAGTTTCTAGCACAGGGCTAGAGAACTGGGATGACATAAATTATTTACATGTAGGTGCAGAGAATTGCAGGATGATATTCTTTGGAGTCACTCTGATCTAAAGAGCTGTCTCTTCCCAAGGCACCCATTTCATCCACTTCATGGGATGCAACAACCCCCAAAGGCACAGCTCTGCTGGAGACTGTCAGAACAGTACAGGTGTTTGTGTTTGCAAGCCCTTGGAGGGGATTCCAGGCTATTCATGAGAGAGGTATCCCCCTAAAATCCAAACTGGTGCCTAAGATGTGGAGCAAATCATGCTTTACAAGGAGATCCGTGTTTAACACTTGTATTGACAGGTTTTATATGTCTCCATGTTCAGGGGATTCATATTTAGACAATCCCTCAGGGATCTGGAGTCCATGCCAGATACCTAAAAGGTTCAATGTCATAGTTCAGGCATCCAAATCTTTCTGTGTTTGTGGCCCAAGAGTCACTCCTAACTGTCACACTGGACTTGGTGCAGGGCTTCCTTGCCTCATTTTCTTCTTACGTCTTCTGAGATTCTGATTGGAAAATGAAATGTATTTCTTCTTGAAAAAAAGACTAAACAGTATTTTCAGGAGTGTGTTAGAAAAGTTTACTTATGGTTCTAAAACCTAAGAGAATGAGTAGAAAAACACTAGGAGCTATATAACTATGTAAGAGTATTCTACAGAGCTATGAATATTTGACAAATACATAAAAAAAGCACAAATCTTCAGGAATCTATGGTAGTCCCTAACCTACCCTATCTACACCTGGCAGGGGGTTTTGGAGAAAGGGGTAGGAGGAAAGGGAAGGGAGAGAAGAGGCATGTTAAAGAGAGGGAGGGAGAGAAAGAAACAGAGAAAGAGAGATAAAGAAAGGAAAAAAGAAGAGAACAACAGATCAGAAGTCATGGTTCCAGTGTCGATCCTACTCATGGGGATCTCATTCCTGGTTCAAGACTTGAGTGGTCTTGATTCTGCCCTGCTGTCCACACTCTCTTCTTGGCTGTATTGCTGCCTTTTTGCTGTCCTGTGTTGATGCTTCTTTCCAGGGACGAAAAAAGATCTTTGTCCCAGAGAAGTGCCATCCTCCTTCCACATGGCCCCCCTTCTCTCGTTACAACTTCTCCTTTATCATGTCCAGTTCATACCAAAAGTATGGGAGATCATTCCTGTAGACAGGAAACACAAGAATTCCAGTCCAACAACCCTGCCATGTTTTAAACATGTGCACTGAAAGGGAGCTCTAGCAGACAGAAAGGCTTTCAAATGCCTTGCCTCAGCTCCCTTGTCTCCCAGTGTCCCTGGAGAATACAGACATTAGAAACAAAACCATCCAGCAAAACCATCCAACAAAACCATGCTTGGTTTGAGCATCAGCCTTTTGCAACAGGTCTGTCAACACAGCCTGCAGGACCCAAGTGAGCATTCAGTTCAACTGATACGGAGAGAAAACATCTGCTATTCCCTGATCTTCTCAGTAGTCACTGGTGCTCTGCTCCAAAAGATCCTTGTATCTGCCCATAGCAACGGGGAACAAAGACAGACAGATTTCCTTATACAAACAAAGAAGATGGTTTTACTGTAGCAAACCAGATCTTTTTATACTCTAAACTCAACAGAACTTAACAGAACTTAACTGAAACCTAACCGAGAAAGGCACTCATTGGCTGCTGCAGCTGCAGCGTCATTGCTTACACGTCCCTTTATCCAATCAGCTCTCTGTTCATATGGTCCTCACATCTCCTCAACCAATCACTGCCTTGCTACCAACCAACATTCAACTGACTCTCAACTAACTCTCAACTGACCACCTGATCTGCAGCTGAACCCTTCCCACAGTGCCTTTTGGTGAACAGAATTTAACAATTTCAATTTACTTAACAAAGGTAAAAAATACTCTTATGTCCTATATCTGCTGGCTGTGGGAGAAGAGCCCCGATCACCAATAACGCCCAGACGTTCACACTGTGTGTTCCATTCCAGTAAGGAAATGAAGAGAGTGCTTCATGCCAAAGTCTTGTTTGAGATAGAAAAGAAATGAGATTCCATTTAAAGGGTACCATCTGACTATGCCTACACTTGGAAAAGCCTCAACTTGCAAGGGCAAACTCCCTTTGAGGCAACAGAAAAGGAAGGTGAACTGGATACACAGTGATCACGGAAGGCAAGCAGCACTGAACCAAGCCCTGTGTGCTTTGGAGTCACCAGAATTGAGCCTCTACTACAGGCCATACAGCCACGATGAAAACTCCAACACATGAGTCTCTTAAGGGAGCAAGGGACACCTGCAAATCAAGTGTCCTTGTCCTTCGGGAGGAATTCAGATTTCTGGATGTTAACTGGCATTACCAGTCAGCTGGGACACACTGGTCCAAGACGTACCCCAAAACATCCAGAGGAAAACTACTTGAGAGAGAACTTTGATTAGTGTGTCCCTGGTAAAGCTACCCCCTTCTAAATCCACCCTCAGGAGAAGGAAGCATCCACCACTCGTAAATGCTCGTGACCAAAAGGAATGACAAATGTCGCAGAGTCTGCAAAACCTCACTAAGTTTTATTACTGGTATGGCTACAGCTATGTTAGTCCCTAAGCTACCCTATATACACCTACATGGGGCTTTGGGAGAAAAGGGGTAGGGGGAAAACAAAGGGATAGAAAAAGAGATGAGGGCCAGCCAGCCTGTCTGGGGCCCAGCCTGGTGCTGGCAGCGGGGCACTAATGCTCAGGCCGTCTCCCCGTGCAGGGACACCGGCACAGCCGGCCCAGAGCCCGGAGCGCCCGCCTGAAGCGGGAGGGACGTTGCCGGTGCACAGCCTGCGGCCCCCAGAGGCCGTGGGCTTGTGTGTGCCTGAGCGAGGCCTGTGCCTGCTCTCCTGCAGCACTGCTCAGGCTTTGGTCTCTGTCCCCTTTCACCTGGGACTGGTCTCGGTCTCTCTTGCCTTCCCTTTGGAACAGTTCTTTGTCACTGTCACCTGGCCCTTGGGACAGGACTTGGGCTCTGTCCCCTTACCTTTGGGCCTGCTCTTGGTTGAGAGATCCTTTCCACTCTTCCTTAGCCAATGCTTGGTCTCTGGCACTGGCAGCACTGCCCCCGCCACTGCCCCCAGCTGCTGCCCGCTGAGGCCGTGGGCTTCTGGCCAGCTGGCGAAGGGCTGGCCTGGCTGCAGGGGCTGTGGGGGGCAGCTGCCTGGCTGTCTGCCCCTGCAGTTCTCACCTGGTCACCACCAAAGGCAGGAGAAGCTGCCATGGCCTCCTCTTGTGCCAGGGCAGCTCTGGCCAGGGCAGTACCTGCTGGCTCTGAGCCAGTGGCACCGGCAGTGGCAGCAGCCGTGCTGGGCACGTCAGCGACTGCCTCTGCTGCTGTCTCAGGGCCCAAAGTGCTGAGACAGCCACGCACCTCCTGGGCAGCAACGTCAGGGTGCTGCTCATTCACTGGGCCCAAGGGGTTGTCCCAAAAGTTGTATCTGATGTGCCTTTCCCCTTGGGACACCTCTTTGTCATTGTTGTCTTCCCCTCGGCACAACGCTTTCTTGTTGTCTTCTTCTCCTTGGGACAACACTTCAACATTGTCGTCTTCCCTTTGGGACAGCTCCTGGCGCCTCTTCACTTCCTCTTGATTTGGGAAGTTTGCTTCCAGCCAGTCCAGCACCGTCTGATCACTGGGAATTTTCTGCATTTTCTGGAGAACTGGGCTGGCTTCCCTGAGCAGGGGCAGTGCGTGCTCTGCACGGGCCGGGCACCTCGTGTTCAGCTCCTGTGGGGGCTCCCCTGGGGCAGGGTGCTCAGATTCTCTGCAGGCTTTGCAGGCACTGGCAGTGGCAGAGATCTGCCGGGGAGGTTTTGCCTCCCCCGTTGGACACTGCTGGGTGCTGCTCTGTCACTTGCCTGTGGCACCATGTCCCTGGAAGCCAGCCCAGAGGAGCTGCCACAGGCCTGCCATGTGCCCGCTCCTGCTCTTCTGTCAGCCGCTGCCGGGGCCTCTGGAGCCCAGTGGAGACCACGCGGGACACTCGTACAGGGATGCGGCTCCTGTGCACCACGTAGGTCTGCTGGGATGGGCAGCTGCCCAGAGGGCTCCTTGTCTCCAGCTCCTGAGAAGGCTCTGTCTCACGGAGCAATGGCTGTGCTGGGTCCTGCTGGCCCAGGGGAGCTGGCACAGGCAGGCTGTGCTCACAGTCCTGCTGGGCTGTCGGCCGCTGGCTGGGCCTCTGCATCCCAGTGGAGGCCATGCAGGAGACTCACACAGGAATGTGGCTCCTGTATACTGTGTGTGTCTCCTTGGATGCGCTGCAGTGCAGGATCATGGAGCTTGGAATAGACTCTCCATAACTTCTAGTCCAACCATCAAGCCACCACCACCACAATCGCCCCTCAAGCATAGCTCCAAGTGCCACATCCAGAGTTCTCTTGAACACCTCTAGAGATGAAATGGTTTACTAGTGGAAGTAGGCTTCTGTTAGGAATGCACTTACACTAAACACACCTGACAAAAACCCAAATCCAATAAAAGGAGCAGCCTAGCAGCACTGACAGCAACCTACAGGTTGAATTTCTTTCATATTAGTCTGCAAAAACTTACCAAGTTTTTTTTAGTAAATTACGTATCTGGCATGGAAATGGCTAGAATGGTGCCTGATATCCAAAGACAAAAACCTTTGCAACATTGTCAAAATAGTAAAATAAAAAGCAGATCTTTTTCTTTGGAAGCTTCCACGTTGCCCAATGGTCATGGGCACACCCGGCACCGAGTTTCTATAATTTTTTAAGTTTTACAGATTAGTGTAGCATCCCATGGCAACCCTGAATGGGTGCTATGGGAGGAGACTACCATGTAGTCTTCTTTTAGCTCCTCCCTCAGTAGCTCTCCGTCCCCTGTTATGTCATCCCTGTCCCTCCTTCCCTTCTCAAAGATACATCACCCTTCAATCTTACCTTAAATCTTCCCATTGTAGCCCCCTGCTCTAGAAAGTTCAATGTTCTCTGTATCCCAGTTGGTCCTCCCCTGGTTCTTGTTTCTCCTCCCCTTTACCCCGGTTGGGTGAAGCCCTTTGTCCCCTCCTTTGCTCCTCCCCGGTTCCCTCGTCTCATTGGCCCTCAGACCCGCCTACCCTGGTCCGTTTAAAAACCTACACCCTCAGATGTTCAGTGCTCTCTAGCCCCTGACATGTGAGAGCCAATAAACTCCACCTGTGTCAAGCTAGAGAGTCTTTGCCTCCCTCTGTTCCCCGATCCTGAACTCGTCGCTTTCTACCCGGCTGCTACAGCACTCCAGCAGCCTCTCAGCAGAGGCGCTCACTGGGAGAGCAGCAGGGGTAGCCTCTAGCCTGTTGGGGCTAACTGCCCCACTGCTGCAGATTAGTGTATTTAAAAAAAATTGTCCAATTAGAACAGTTGGTTTGGTAAAGGATGTCATCTTTGTAAAGCAATATTTGTTGAAGAAAAGTTAAAATCCTTGTTCGAAGACACACAACGAATTTCTGACAGGGTCAGGGAGAAGACTCCCTTCCAACCAAATGCATTCTATGATTTTGTGAATTTCTGTATTTTATTTGTCTCCCAACACCTTGGAGTTTTCCCTGTTCATTTCTAGAGCTTAGGCACTTTTTTTTTCCCAAATACTTATTTCATAGTACATGTTTTCACAATAACTTCACATTTACTGTAATTAAGTCTTTATTGATTTGACACAAACCAATAACTGCATTTTTTTCTGCAAGTCAGCTGAAAAATATATTTCGTCTACTAAACATGGACAATACACTTGTGAGTGCAACTGGCATGTAATAAACTCTATTATAATTTTCCTACCTATTCAAACACTGTATCAATCACATATTGATACTTGCAGTCAGAGATTCTAATTGATAGGCTGCATATAAAATCTTTGCAGTACAATGAACTAAACACCAGCTACACTTAGATGCATTTTAAACAGTGTTTCACATTAAGAGAATTCTTTGATGTGGAAATTATTTTTCATTTGAAATTCTTCCTCTTAACCTCTTCTGAACAGCACTATATTTTATTGAAATAGCAGCATTACTGTAGTACAGAGATGCAGAGAATGCAGGAACCTTCCCAGAACCACTGTGCCTCAGGTACAGGACTACACATTTTCCTGAAACACTTATCTGGGCACACGGATGGCACACAATCATTACATCACTTAAAACCTATCTACAGTTTGGTTCTCTGCAAAGTTATAAAATACCATGTATTTAGTCCATGCTGAATTTTGGGTGCCCTGCTTTAATTTTCAAATTTGCTAAAGTATAACGTATTCATGTTATTATTTTCTGTTCATATTGTTTGCAAATAACTTCCTTCTTTTCCAACTGTATTTATTCATTCCAACAACAAACCCACCAGCATTTCAAGGCAATCTAGATAGGATGCCTGCACAGTACAGTAACAGGAAAATGACAGTAGAGAAATTGCTTTACTTGCAGGAGGAAAGGCTTCTGGATTCCAAGTTATAAATGTAACATTACTTATCGCTGTGAAAACAGTGGAAGAAGAATTTCTCCCTCCTCCATATTCTTCTTGTCCCACCCTCATTTGCAGAATGATTCTTTCCATTCAGGCTCTGTACCTGAATGCTTTTGCTAATGGAACAATCGGTTTCATAGACATTGTTGATTAAGTTAAATACTTACAAATATTTATACCACTTTGCACAATATCCAGAGATAAAAAAAATAAGAAAATTAATGGTAAACTCCTTTCTGAGTTCCCACCCCCCCCATTATCCATCTGGTGATGGGGAGGTTTAGAAGAAGTCGTCATAGTAACAGGGCAACATAACTTTCAGAAACTGCAACTACTACATTATAATAATGGAGTAATTTTCACAGCCTTAGATTTTCCTATTCCAGGTTGTGCTTGAACTAAGTCTCATGCTGGCAAGATGTAAGATGCATTGTAGGTTTGTTTTGCTTGGTTGGTAGGGGTTTTCTTCCTCAAAGTTTTTAAGAGGTTCAGAGACAGAATGAGAACATTCATATTCCTGAAACAGGCATTACTGTTCTACAAACAACTCCCACCTTGAGTGCTGTACATGTCACCAAGGTACCAAGGCTCCCTCCCCATTCCATGCTCACCTCCTGTCTTCCTGAGCAGGAAGCCACCTACACAGTGGGAAACGCCAAGGAAAAGGATGTGTTTGAGCTCCTACGCCTTCTGGGCCATAGATCCATACATGCAATGCTGAATTCATCCCTGGGAACAGCAGATATTTAGAGGAGAAAACAAAGTTAGAAACTAAGCCAGACCACATTCCTTGGGGAGTTAATGAAGTACTTAGAAAAAAACAAACTGGTTGTATCTGTGCCAAGTCACCTGCAGATCTACTGTTTCTCATCAGTGTTTATACTGTAGAAAGAACAACTCTGGAGGAAACCTGACTGTGACATTTCAAGAAGCTTCTAGGTCAGGGGAAGAACTCCAGAGTGCATTGGCTTCCTCTTGGAGCAGCTGCCTAAATCAGGAAAGAAATGCTTTCCAATCTTTTTTGGTATTTGTTGCAGCACAGCAACAACTGAGAGAGTGGGGGCCTGGCCAATGGGTCCCGAGGTTCGTGCTCTGCCACCGAAGCACACGGCTTCAGCTCACAGAGTCATCCCCAGGGAGCAGCCGCCGCCACCGACCGATGGGGGAAGAAATGGATCCCAGACAGGTCTTCACCAACATCCCCTTTATGAGAACCAGGGTAAAAAAGGCCGTGCGACAAACACAAAGAGATAAGGAAGGCTCATGGGTTTTATAGTGAAGGGTGTAGGTGGGGATAAGGGTTGGGGTCCAATAAGAACACAGTTGGGAGGAGCTTAAGGGATACAAACCAATAGGAACATAGAAGGTGGGGTTATGCAAATCACAGCACCAAAATGTAACCAATAACAACACAGAGAGGGAAGAACATTCTGGGGCCTTACCATATTTGTTATGCAGGAGTGGAGCAAACTTTCAAGGCAGAGGGGCAGCGCCCTCTCTCCTCAGGACATTGAGCCGCGTCTGTCTCCTAAATACCGGTCCTCGCACTCCCTCAGGGCCGAGGCACCCCACAGGTATTTGCTTGCTTCATCAGAAGACTGTTGGGGAAGGCATGTCTTATAAAAATAGCCAACAGAAATAGGGGAAGAAGTCAGGTTGCATGGACAACTGTTTTGGGAGTTCAGCTAGGAGGAAAAATCCTAACTCCTTTCTGCTTGGAGTACCTCTGGCTCTTGGGTGTGAAACAAAAGCACAGTCCCAGCTGCAGTTCTGGTCCTTCTTAGCTGTGCCCAAGCTGCTGCTGGCACTGGGTTTGCTTTTGGCTGCTGGTCTTGCAGCTTTGTCTGCAGTGTCATGCAGTTGCTACCTGCTATCCTGAACATTCTGCTGAAGTCCAACATCCCTCCTAGTATGGAAAAAGGTGCAGAGTTTTGTTCCAACAACAATCCATATTTATCCATTGAAATTAGTAAAACACTGGGAGTCAGAGCTCGGAACTGCATAGATCTTGGTATTTAAGGGTCTGTGAGCTGGAGAGACGGAGAGAGGGAAGCTGAAATGACTTAGGGATTCTCTCCTTGTCTTTAATATTCTCAACCTGTCCATGAGTTGAATCCTGTTATCCCAATATTCTTGTGTTTCCTAGGCCTCTCTAACTAATGAGTTTCTAAAGTGCATGCATCATCGGTGACACACAGTTACCTCACAGAGCTAAATACAAACTCTTAAGCAAGAAGTCCACATACAGACTGTTAAATAAAATTAATAAACCCCAGTTATTCTGGGCTAAGGACATGACAGAAAACTACTGTATCACAAAGATAACTATAGAGCATGTCTAGATTTTATTGTTGTTCTTGATATCAAATAAAACTGCTCAGCATTAATAGGATCCCTGTGGATTCAACTTTTCAGAGACTTTTTAAGAACTTGATTCTAAAGAATTTAGATCAAGAGTGAATGCTAGTCACTAGGGAGGGCAAGCAATAAAATGATAGACTTCTTTTTAAAAATTGTTTGTCCACAGTGCATATACCCAGATGCCTTTTTCATTTTTTAGTATCTTTTCCCTCTCCTCTTTGCAGCTTGGTTTGTATTCACTGTGCAGGGCAACAGAGATGAAAATCATTGCCCATATATGCACTGAGTGAAATAAGAAGTATAAAGGTACAGAAGTCAATGCATCCAACACGTAGCACAAATACTAAACAGGGGCTAGCACAAGCCTGGCAACTCGTGAGACATGCTTTCGAGTGCCTCAAATATATACTGCATGTAGCAGTCCTTCCACAGGGAATACTGGACCTCTCCTGAATGAGCCACAGCATCCAAATGCAGCAGGAAGCTGCAAATGCAACAGGGACCTGGATTCGGGCACTGCAAAGCTGGAACTCCTGAGCTATTCAGTTCAGTTTATTGACACATCTGTGCATTCTTTAAATTATAAACACAGATCAGCTTTCCAGGGAGGTCACAGTAAGGCCATAATTAGTTCATTAAGCAAATTGTTTCACTATCTGATGAGGTTTTTAGTTCAGTATTTCCATTAGTTCTTCTAGTATCTAAATGGACAGGATAAAATTATCAGCTGGAATTAATCAGGGAAGTGCTGCCTACAGGCAACAAAACTATGGAAAATTACAAATAAATTAGGGTCTTGCCTGTTAGCCATATCCTTCTCTTACAGTTTTGCCCTGCCTGTGTGTTTATTTTATCGGAAATTTTAAGATTCAGTCTGTCCTGCAGGAAAAACATTGAAGAGAGATGTATTCATGCTGTGGTTAAGTAAAGCACACTTTACTATGGCGGGAGAGAAACATAATTAGACAATGAAAAGACAAGAAAGACCAAAGTAAGGATGAGAAAAACTGAATTTATATGTTGGTTCGTGTTACGTGCTGAGATCACAGAATCATAGAATCACAGAATGGTTTGGGTTGGAAGAAACCTAAAAGACCATCTCATTCCAAGCCCCTGGAATGGGCAGGAGCACCTTCCACTAGACCAGGTTGCTCCAAGCCCCATCCAACCTGGCCTTGGCCACTTCGAGGATGAAGGAAGCATCTACAGCTTCTCTGGGCAACCCTCGCAGTAAAGAATTTCTTACTATAAACTAATTTAATTCAAAGGCTTTGATTTCTACCTGTACTTTATGTTACTCAAGAGGCAGGACCCTGCCTTGATTCTACTGTGTGACTCAAAACCATCTTCTTTTTTTTTTTTTTTTTTGTATTCATCAGATAATAAGTTAGAGCTTGATTTAGAGATAAATTACAGACTCTCTCTGATTTTGACAAATGCCAATGCCCCCAGAGGATTTTTATGCTGCAGCTGGTGTGCGCTATTTTCCCAGCCACTTAGGTAGTGAGCCAGCAGATGTGGGATGTCATCTATTAGGGCATTTAGATAGTGAGAAGATTTAAATACTCGAATGGAGCAGGATTTTATTGCTTATACTGTAGATTTAATCCCAAATAGCATAATACACAAAACCTACTAAAATGACTTTCTTGTTCACCTTACCGCTATGAAGTGGAAGACAGAGGGAAATGTAGGAATGGTCCTAGTGAATGAAACCAGAGGTTCATTTATTCCACTACCTTGTTTCTCACAATTACTAGTAAGATTAATTCAAGGCTGAGACACTTAGAATTAAATATCTAAACCCAAGGAGATTCCATTCATAGGTCCTAGTGAGCTGCATGGACATGTCACAGGATCTATTGGGCTGCTGTGCCCTCCTGAAGGATCAGTAGAAGACAGCCAGTACTCACAGGACATCTGAGACAGCACTAACCTGTGTTTAGATGATTGAATTAATCCTCCAGAGTTTGGGGAGTTGTTTATCTCATCCAGTGAAGTGCCTATGATGCGGGAGCTGAATTCCCCTCCACATATCAGTGATGACTGCACTGGTGCTGCACATGGTGGAACTGCACACACAAATGCCAGCATTTTCATCCTAGTGTCTTCCTTTGCAAGCCCAGTCCCATTCTGCAGAATATTTTAAAAGAAGGAAAGCTTATATCCAGGGATATTCTAAACAAAATACCCCCACAGTGAGGACTCACAGATTTTGGCAATCTGGAGGCTTGGGTTTTCCGAAACAGATGTTGAATCCAAATATTCATGCCTAATAGGTCCTGGAGGACCTTCTTTCTTAGTATTTTGCTATTCTTTTTCAAACATTAATCTATATTTTTGGCCTCTGTACCATTCTGTGGCAATTATTTCTACATTTTTAGCATTAATTTATTTAAAACCTGCTGTTTGTTAATGCCTTTGGGCACTCATCTGTGCAAATGAATTAGTATTTCCCTATTCATTTTCTTTCATGTTGTTCTTAGTTTTATAAAGTTCTGCTTAAGTCTTTCTTTTATTTTTTTTTAGACTGAGGCATCCTAATTTCTCTAATTTCTTATCTTTAAAAGCACCTTATACTTCCAGCCATTTTATTGCCTTTTCTGTGTCTTGTTTAGACCACCCTGGTAAACAAATAATTTGGCCATGGTGAACATGGATGACATGTAAAACATGCATAAGTCATTGCCTGAATTCCTGAGAGGTCTGTGTTTCATGTAGGGGATCTTTGCCAGCTCAGTAAAGGCTTTAGGGGCCAGATGCTTCTAAGTCCATCACTGTAGATGAGTCCCCTTTTATTCCTGGCCCCAAACAACTGATTTAGACCATGAAGAAGATGGAGCAGACATCCTTAAATTTTCACTACTTCCCTGACAATGTGGCCCGAGCTACATTCTTTCCTTACTTAGAGTATTTGAAAGCAAGAAGAAACAAAACCCAAACCAAATCACACAAAACCCAGAAAAGCAGAGTATAAAAGGTGCATGGGCTTCTGGAGAGGCTCTTCAAATAGATTCAAAAAGGGTTAAGGAAAATGTCCCACTGGCTCTGTTGGCCAGAAGTGCTTAGTGAGCCAGAGAATCTCAGAGCACGTGTAGCCATGGCACAAAAGTAAGAAGCAAATAATCAATTGTGTGCTTTATCAGCATGGTATTCAATTAAATTTCAATTAAGAAGGAAAAAATTGCAGCAGTCATTATCTAAGCTGTGGCCAGGTCCTTACACCAAATGTCAAGATACCCTTGTCAATTTGCAAACAGTTCAGATAAGGATTAAAATTCTCCAGACTGCACAGGAGGCCACTGTGAGCATTCCTAATGGTCTCTCTCCTAGCCTTGGAAACACTTCCAGTTTCTTGTTTACCAAAGTTAATGCTTCTCTTTTGAAAGATAATTCAATAAAACATTTTTAATAGATATTTTAAAAGAAAAAAGTAAGAATGAGACATTATCAGGAATACATGATTGCTGAACCAGAATAATTCTGTCTTTAGCATGCTATAACTGCGTTATTTCTCAATGGAAATTGTTTTGAGAGATAAGAAGATGCCAGCTTGATGGCAGCGAACTCCAGTCCAACATCCACACTTAATTTACCCCTTCCACAACCAAGCTCTAAAGCATCAATTTCTCTCTGTTTCTTGGTTTGCCTGACTTATGCATAAGGCATAAGATAAAGACGAATGGCTGAGTAAGTGATGTCTTTTTGTTTGATTCGGGATTAGAACTAAGAGATTCCTGAAATTCAGGCTCAGATAACTGGCCTGTACCTCTCAAGGTAGAATGCTGTTTACAAAAAGACCATTTGGATTAGTGTTGTCTTCCTTAGTGACCGCAGTAGTCCCACCAGAGCAACAGAAGATGAAAACTGATTTCCATTTATTACAAACAGAATGTAGAATCGTGGATATTATGTGCTATATTGCGTCTAAAAAAGAGACAGATAAAAGATATTCCAGTCACTAGAGAAATAAAGAACAGAAATACAACATATTTTTATCCCAGTCCCCATAGATGGAGTCTGTTTGGCTTTCCATCAGGTAGCACAGCTTCTGGCCTTGGGCAGATTTTGACCTCTCACATTGCTCCGTTTGAAGTACCACAGCTTGTGGCAGCCCTTGGAGTGCACAAATGTGAGCTTTCATTGCCTGTGCTTCTTCCTCAATTGTAATGTATTTTAAAAGCCACCTCATCTTACTTTTCCAAACTCCTCCTGTAACAAAAATGTGGGAAGCAAATGTGAGTCGAGTGTGCTTTTCCCTTGAGTAGCAGCATGCTGTTACTCCTGTATTGAGAGCTGTGCTCATATACACTGAAAAAATTGCTCTGTTACATGTGTTTTTCTTGACTGTGATGCTTTTTGAATAATTCCCCTGTTGAGAGCTGGAAGGATACCACAGTAACTGGCATTTTTGTGTTAGGCTTTTTCCTCGCATGTCTTTTGTACTCAGGCTAGGTATGCGTTTCTCTTGTTCTTACTTTTCATGGCTGTCACTACCTTTTCACTTGCTAAGGGACATCTCTCTCCCCAGCAGGATTTTCTTTTCTTTTATCACTTTCCTTGTGTGATTACAATGCACTGATGCCTTTGGCATATTGTCCTGTGTCAGCAGACCAGAATGTGTTAGAGGCTGTCGAATAAACAGAATTTAAGCTCAGGATTAAAGTGTGTTTTGATATATGCCATTTTTGTCTTCCAAGTGGATAATGATTTATTGATTTATGGTTTTTATTCACTACAAAATCAGGCTCTTTTTTGTACCTGCAGGTGAAAGCTATAGGCTACTTACTGAGCTCTGGATGCCTCGCTGCCAAATTCAATTCTCTCCCCATTTTACTCAGGAATGGAAGGGGTTCTGTGTCTCAGTGAAGATGCAGAAGTAACTCTAGAAGGATTCACATCCTTTGGGGAGAGTTTCTCCGTAGTTTTGGGGAGAACCATTACTTTCAACCAAGCACAGAGGCCAGAGCAGTTATTACATCACACGGTGGGGTAGGAATCCCACTTGAAGGAGTGAGGATTTTCCCTACAGAGCACAGATATTGCTATTGGCAGTGCAGGCAGACTCCTTGGAGAGCTGCCTTTCCACTGCTCTACAGCTGGGGATATATCTGTTTTTTAATTATTATTTTGCTCTAGCCTCTGTTGCAATGCAGAATGCAAATTGGTGTTGACTAACACCACCTGGGAGGCAAATCAAGCTAAAACAATAGAATATAAATACAATAAAACCTATAGCTCAAGTCTATGTATTGCAATATTTTTTTGGCAGAATAAAAGAAAGGAAGTTCCACCTTTTTCTAATTTGGTATGGTATTTTATTTCAGAATTTATTCTGTGGAACAACTCAAGCTATTTGAAGAATAGCTGGAAAATTAACTTTTTTCTTAAATAAATTTTTACTGTGCTTGCAAGCAAAGAACAAACCCAGAAATTTGCACAGGTATGTAAAAGTTTCATTTTGGGCCTGGGAAATGCCAGTGGAGAGCTGTACAAGAGACATCACAGCTAGAGAGAGAACATGCCTTCTTTCTTCCCTGGAAAGCATCTGCCTAGTTCAAAACACTTGGATTTTCCCCTAAAAATAGCCATATGGGATCAGATCACCTCTCCAATAGCTCAAGACCTTGTCTGTGGCCATGGCCCACAGTGGATGCTTAAAAAAGACCAAAAAAACAGAACAAATGTGGTACTACTTTTTCAGAACACGTTCCCAAGATTGAGACACCAGCATCTCAGGGATTTGGTGACCCAGAAGAGCTGTCTCAACCAGAAACAGATTTTTTTTGCATTGATGATTCCATTAACTTCTTAAATGTCTGTGACTTTTTTGTATCACCAAAATTCTGTGACAAGAAATTGTGCAGGATGACAAAAATGACATGTTACTTTTTTTCATTTTCAGCCAGTCAGTTTCTCATCTCACTACACAAACCTGCCTTAGTTTATAGGGAAAAAATAGTCATTTTTTCCTACTTAAAATTTTTTCGTTCTTCCATTGACACAACAGACTGAGCCTCAGAAACAATGTACAAAACCAGCCATGTGGAACAACAGCATTTTCCTCATCATTGCTTGCACCCCATTTGATAAATTTATAATTTTTGAGTCTTATGAGCCATGGATTAAATAGAACTAGATGAGTCTTAACACGAGGATGTTTGAAGAGCTTAAGTTGGAGAAGAGAAGGTGAACTGGTGATCTAGAAGGGAAGAGTGAGAGGATGTTGTGGTTTCACCCCAGCCAGCAGGCAAGTCCCTCACAACCCCTCACTCACTCCTCCATCAGCAGGACTGGGGAGACAATCAGAAGGGTAAAAGATGGAACATTTGTGGGTTGAGATAAAGAGAGCTTAATAGGGAAAGCAAAAGCCATGCACACAGGCAAAAAAACCCCAAGGAATTAATTCACTGCTTCCTATGGACAGGCAGGTGTTTATTCACCTCCAGGAGAGCAGGGCCCCATCCCATGAGAGAGTGACTTGGGAAGGCAAACGCCATGTCTCCAAATGTCCCCTTTTCCCTCCTTCTTCCCCCTGATTTACACATTGCCATGAGGTCCCACGGTCTGGAACATCCCTTTGGTCACTTGGGGTCACCTGTCCTGGCTGTGTCTCCTCAAACCCTCTCAGGCACTCCCAGCCCCTCCCCAGGCTGGCTGCAGGAAAGCAGGAAAGGCCTTGGCTCTGTGTGATCCTGCTCAGCAGGAACAAAAACATCTCTGTACCTTCAACCCTGTGCTCAGCTCAAACCCAAAACACAGCCCCACACCAGCCACTGGGAAGGAAATTAACCCTACCCCAGCCAAAAACAGCAGAGAGGGGGAAGAAAAATTAATGAAACCTAGAAAACACATTTTGCACTGTGCTGTCTGACACAGAGGAGAGCTGGGCCAAAACTCCAGCCCGGAACTCCTTGAACTTTGCCTTCGTGTACCGTCGAGCACGCATGGCTCAAACTCGGTGGTTGAGGTTCCTGTCTTGTTACTGTTCCCACCAACATTTGGCACAAGAAAGTATCACCATCTTCCAAGGATCCTGGTGGAGTTTTCTAATGCCACTTGTTCTGGATGCTGTCCCTGCAGGGCAGGTGTGACCGTACTTCATTTATAATCAGGCAGTTAATTGTGACTTGCTTGGCTTTGCTGAGCAGGACAGCATGGGAGCTCAGAACAGCTCCTGTAAACCTTATTCCTTCTCTAAACATTTGGCCCCTCATGGCTGCTGCAGGGAAGAAGCAACAGCACAAGACAAGTTGGGAGAGGAGGTGCAAACACCCTCCTTTATCTCTCCCTTAGACAGCAATAACAGAACCTGAGGATATTTCAATGCCTCGGACAACCACAGCCACCCACGAGGGGCCATACTCATCCCCTTGGGTCTGGCCCCACACTTTGGAAACATTTTCTGTGTGGGAAATAGAAACAAGCCCTTTCTCATCCTTCTCAAGGTCTTTTTTTTTTTTTTGTGCAGTTACAGAAAGCTAAACCAATGCACAAGTGGGAGAGGGGATGTGAACTGGGGTGCCTTGTGGCAATAATTAGCCAAAAAACAGAATTCCTTGTGTGGTCTCTGCCCCTGTTGGTCACTAGTGTGAGCACATAATGAGATGTGACTGCCACAGGCCTGAGGCAAACATCTGAAACTAAAAACAGACTGCAGAGACCAGCTGGGATCATAACCTACAAACTTCTATTTAATCTCTTTCCATTTTTTTATCATGTGGGAATGTGGGGCTCTTTTTTATGATCTTCCCCTTTTTTAAGCAGGACAGAGTATATGGTTTTTAATTGACTTGATATCTACCCCAGGCATAGAATGACCCCAGTCTCTAACCCTGAAAGCATTTTTCAAGAATAACTTTCAGGAACATATGTTAGAAATTGAGGCATACTCTGAAAGAAGCAAGTGAGAGGAAAAAGAGTTCAGAAAACAGACGCAGATCATTGTAGTACTATAGTAACACACTTCATTTTTAATTTACTCATTTGTGTGTGATTTTAAAAAAATTTGATGCTGAGAGATTCCACAGAAAACCAAAAGAAGTAATTGCTGTTAACAGCTGCTGAGTCCTGAGTATTTTTGAAGGTCAGGTGGCCATTTAGTTATTTAAATACAAGCTTAGAGATGCAGCTTAGCGTGATAAAAACACACTGCAGGATCTTATGCTTTGTGGCTCTTGTAAGATAGCTCCCTACTTAAAATTATCATGTGGTATTCATATTTATTCTTGCACATGAGTTATTCACACTGTGGATTTGTCCTTTCTGCCCTTTCAGCCTCCTTTCAGTCATGAAGATGGCTGACCTAGAACTTCACCTCACTGTCCCTCGTGTTCCTGTTGTAGCGTACTAGAGAGCCAGAAATACAGTTTCACACTTCATGGAAAGGGAGGAAAGGAGGCTAGGAATAATTGAAATTATGTGTATAATTAGCCACATGTACTCTTTCATTGAAACTATGGAAGAAAATTATTCTACCTTTCCTGCTTCTTGGAGTGGTTGTGTACATGACTGTGATCATCTTGATTTTCCTGAACCATTTTTAAAGTGATGTGTGGGATCTTCTCTATGCCTTCCTTCTAAAGGGTGAGGAGACATTTTTGGCTGTAAAGCCAAACTCGTCCTTTATTCTCTCTTTTTGTACATGCACTTATTTATATGGACTTGATGACTGGAGGGAAGGCTTTCTTAGACACAGAAGTATAGGATAAAAAGAATATAGAAATAGGATAAATATAGGATAAATATAGGATATAGGATAGAAGGTACACAGGGATATGCAGCCAGGTCTATCTTCCCACCATCCTGCTTAATAATGGTGTGTGAACCACCTGAAAGTGGAGAGCTCAGCTTGAGGCCCAGAGAGTGTTTCTTAAAATCCAGAGATTCAGCAGGAATATTCCGTATGACATTTTCTTTCTTCTCCATCTTTCCCTCCTCACCACACACACAGGCCATTATCTGTCTCCTCAGGCAATATAACGAGCCAAGTGCCATGAGGACAAAAGCCTTCAAACCTTAAAGCCTGCAATTTGCCTGAGGAAGAGAGAATGAGCAGAAAAGGTCAGACACACGAGTAATGTCTTGGTCCTGGTGTCTCTTTGGCTTTAGTGAGCTCCCAGGCAATTGTAATATATTGCCAAGCACAAAGGTGCCTTAGGACACAGCCCTCAGAGACTGAATGCTTTGGGCACAGCCTTCCCTTTTCCAGTGCCTTGAAAGGCTGGCAGCAAAGCTCGGGTCAGGTAGAAGAAACCACAATGCAGAAATATTTCTCACCTGGATAAATCATTCTTTCCTCCCTGTGTGACTTTTTTTTGCAATGGAAGTCTCACAGCCCTTTGCCCATCTGTGCTATGGAAATCTCTTTTGACCTTGCGGAGTGGCCTGGCCATCCATCACGTCAGGGCTCAGCCACCTGCGAGGAGAGCACTGGGGGCTGTCCCCTCGCCTACCTGCCTCAGTGACTGCAAAAGCAGAGCAGAGCCCAGCCTCAGCTCTCCCCATGACAGATACATCCCCTTCCCTGCTGGTCCTTGGGCTTTTCCCATCACTTTCTTCCTATTTGTTTCTCATGGTTCAGTGGAGAAGTGAAAGTAAGCATACACACAAGGTCTTATTTACCTTTAGGTGAATATCTGTAGCATCAATCTTGGTGGCAAAGGAAATCTCAATTTCGCCACCTGTGTCTTTTCCCTGTTCTGTTAGAGCACATACTCACATTTCAGAGTTAAAGAGAGGCTGATTTGCTCTTTCCTACAAACTTTGCCTCACCAGAATATTTCACATCGACTTTAACTGTCAGACAACAAAAAGGAATGGGTAACAAGATGATGACTTAATCCAGCATCTGTTGAAGTCTATGGTCACCTTTCCTTTAGATCAAGACCTAAATCCTTATTCCTAAAAGCAGCTCTGACACTTAATCCTTGGAGGGAAAAAAGAAAGGGAGTCAAATACAATAAAACTCTGACATTTTTGTATCTGAAGGACACATCAAATGCAAAAGCTCTGCTTGACCTATGCAGTGGCTTTCCAAGGAAACTGTGAGGAGAAGGTACGTAGGATCAATCCATCCTTTTGGAAAGTTTAACCTGAGGCTGTAAAGAAGGGAGAAATATAGTCCAAGTTTCAGAGAAAATACAGCCGACGGGTGACCTAACAGTCCCCTTTCTCCTAATGTGGTCATAATAGTTGTAATGTTTGGTTTTGTTTTTTTTGTTGTTGTTTTGGTTGCAATGAGTGAAGACCTCATCTTCTGATCCTGTGGAATGGCTCTTTAGCCTACCTGTTTCAGGTAACACTCTCATTATGCCCATGGCCTGCACAAATCTGCAGCTTGTACTGCAGATGCCTTCACAGCAGTGCTTGCTGCAGGATGTTCTCAGTGCAAAAAGCCATCAAAAAAAAACAACCAACCAAACAAAAACAAACAAACAAACAAAAAAAAAAAACCAAAACCCAAAACTTTTTCACATTAGAACAAGTAAAAACTGTCTTTTACAAGTCATTGCTGGCACAGGCTGGCAGTGTTCCTCCCCCACCCAGTCTTTAGTTCTGTTCAGTGTGCAAGGTCAGATCCCTTTGTGCCTGCTGAGAGCCTCTGAGTTTGGCAGAAATTTTGCATGAATGCAGATGTCTACAAAAAGGGAGTTTGTTGGCAGGATCAGGACCTTTTGAATAATTCTGAAATGACAACACAGCTGGAATGAAGAGCTTGACACGTGCTCTGTGTCTATGGGTGGTCACTGATTGCTTTCGGTTTTACACAGAAAACAAAAACATCTGAGGTCATTCTCCCTATCACTCTCACTACACTGCTATTCTGTCCTTGCTCAAAACCAGTAGATATCTTAGATTTTACCTTAAAACCCTGGACTCTAGAGTCATAGTAACACACAAGCTTTTCTGCCTTTTCTGCCTGTTCTGCCTTTTCTGCCTATAACTACTTCTATAAATAGATAGCCAGATGACTTCTAGATTTCAAACCTTCTAGGAAAAATAAAACCCATGAATGGTAAAGCTTGAAGAACACAGAAAATATAAGGAGCTTCCTACTTTCTAAAAACTACATCAACAAATGTTGTCCTTCCAAGTTTTTGCTGCCTGTTTTTAGAATTGCAGTATTTAACCTAAGCTGATAACCTGTGAACAGCTCAGGTCAGCAGGAACAGAACTGGCCTTGCCTGATGGGAGAGTGCACCAATCTCTCAAAGCTGGCATTTAGAGTAGAATTAATCACATTTAATAAAATTTATATTTGGAAGGTGTCCCTGTCTGTGGCAGGGGGTTTGCAGTTAGATGATCTCTAAGGCCCCTTCCAAACCAAACCATTCTGTGACTCTGTGATTTGATTCTGTGATTTATATAAAAGTAAGATGTCTGCTCAAGGACAATCATTTAAATCCTCACCTCAACTGTTTTAGACTTCCATATCAGTTAGGTTGAGCTGCCTTCTGCAAAGGTGTGCTGCTGTCCTGTGACTACAGCCAGTGTTTAAACAAGCTGCTCATGCAGTTAAATGCATGAGAGTTAAATGCACTCTCATTTGTGTGGATAAATGGCTTCCATACACAGGCTGTAACTACACCATAGAGTGATGTAAAAGTAATAAGCTACCTTCAAACAAATGGGTTTTATCAGTATCATTTTAACTAATTGCACTTCCTGGGGAAAAAAAAAAAAAAAAAAAAAGAGTAAACTGTTTTGGCTTCTTCATGAAAGACAAAGTTTTTTGGATTATTTATATTGATGTCTATATTGCTCTTTAATATATGATATTTCCCTTAAGGACAGGAAAAATAGAAGAGGCAACTGACCTCTCCAGTGACATAACCAAAGTAAAATGTATCTGGCTCAGAGAAGTATTTAATGGGGCTATGAACTCTTAGATGCAGGGATCAACTTCTTGTTTTGCATTTGTGCTGTGTGTGAAACATTGGATTCTTAATCTATGACTGATTCCAAGTAGTATTACAGTAACAATGTATAGTCAGAATGTGTCTCTCCCTATAAAAAATAATTGAGCATAGTTCAGGGAAATGAGACATTGTCTGAATAGATAAACATGTCAGGTTTGTTACCATCTCCAGTGCTGGATATATGAAATCAGTGAAGTAATTTATGTCTACCTTAGTTTTGATTTTATACTATTTTTTTCTGCTGAAGATTGACTTCAGCTCTCTTCTAGAAAAAAACAGGGTGCAAATCTGATTCAGAGAACCTTAAAAATAGGAAGAAACAACCTAAGAGGAAGAATTTATTATATGTGGCTTCCTACAGTATTGCTGAAGACTTTCCTAAACACCACAATTAAACCAAGGCCCCAGCCAAGTGCCAGAAGCCTCTTTTGTGTTTGTCCACTCTCAGAAGTGACTCATCTCCCAGCCAGCCCAGGAGTGTGTGCTGAAACCCAGCTCCTCCATTATTCAGATTATATCAGCTGAACGTTCAGCTTTGCTAACAAAGGAGGTGGCAAATGTCTCTCCCTTTCCCATTAAAATCTTCGACTGCAATTGCCTCAGTGTGTGTGAGTAGATAAAACAAGCAGATTGCAGAAATTAATTAATTATGAGAGTTAACTTTTCTCTTTCACCCTTCGCTGAACCTCTTTTGTTTCTTAACCCTGGCTTTTGTAAAACTGAAGTTATTTCCTGGGGTGTGAGGCTTTTAACGTGACTGTGTCCTGTGTTTAGCTGCTGCAGCACACCAAGCATGTGGAACGTTTTAACAAGGAGTTTTTAGTGAATCCCTGGGCATAAAGCACCCTCAAAAACAATACTTCAGTATGTGAACACTTATAGTCACTGCAGCAACAAAGCCACAAAAAAAAAAAAAGGCAAATATTTCCTATTACATTTTAAACAATCTTTAACCACAGCCATTTGCTGACAGGCAAATTTGGATAACGGGTGCTTTTGCAAGGCTGTGAGTGAATTATTTCAGACTTTTGGATGATTTGCTAGAAAGACGTGTTAAAATGCTGGTAATTCGAGCACCAGCAAGCAGTTTGCCTGCTCCTCACAACTTTTTTAATAAATGCCATCACCTATTCTGTATTGCCCTTGGCTTCTCACACTTGTGTCAGAAGGAAATGAGAGATTTTTAACACAGCAAACGAGTTCAGTGCAAAGTGGAGAGGGGCAGAATCTCCCTCAGGTCTTAATTGCAGTAAAGGTTCAGGGCACTGCGTGGCTGTAATCAGTCACTTGTCTTTCTGAATTACTTTATTCAAAACCATGGGCAGCTCTGTAATGTCTTCTTTTTCTACCATCAGATGAATATTGTATGGCAAGACAGCAAAATCAGATGAGGGGCAATAAGGAAAATAGGGACAGAGGATTTATACCCAGAGTTTCTGCTTGTAGGCCTTGTTGCTGACTTTATTCAGTATATATTTAAATTACCAGCATTACTTCTCCATGGCCTTGTCTTGACTGTTTTGAGAGTTAGATGAGCTGATGTTTGCAAAGAAATTTCCCTGTGGAAAACACTGCCATTTTCAGGGAGTATTGAAGGCTGCAGAGGAATTCCTGTCCTGAAACTGCTCCTTCCCTTCTGCCAACCCCCCAGTTTTAATCAGTCCTGTGACTGCACCACCACCCCTTCCCTGGCTGAGGCACCATCTCCCTCTCCTTGCTGATAGAGAGGATGAGGAGGAATTGGGTAACAGACTTGAGGCTTTTAAGGTGAAAGAATGAAGACTGATGGTTTCAGACACAGTAGTCAAAGCCCCTTTCCTGCTGCTAATGATCTGTCTGGGAGACAGTAAATTATGTCTGTATTTCAGCCAGAGCCATTCCATGACTTATAAGGTGAAATGGAAATCCCTAAACTAGGAATAGTTGTAATCACCAAAGTCTGAAAAAACTTTTTACATTTTCGGAAGGTTCTTTCAACCCTTTGTCAGAGCCACGTACAAATTAGGACAGGAACACAAATGCTAAGATCTTCTAATACTTGAATTTAGAATATTTTTTATATCCCTGAATCCTCAAAGAATTTGATAAAGATACTAATGGACAGGTCAGCTTTCAAAAAAGGATAAAAAGCTAAACTATCTTGTACAGAAATAGGAATTCTTCAGCTCTAGGCTGCAGAGTGAGAAGTCTAAGGTCCAGTAAGCACAAAATAATGTTAAAGTTTTATCCACCATGTCTGTCTGTGTGAATTTCTGTGCATTCACATACACACTCCTATGTATTTACTATATCTGGACTTTGAGACAGTTGGTGGGTCAACATTTGAGGATGGTTGAAAACGATCATTCCTGGTCAGGTTGAAGTTCCAATTATCCTTGTATCCTCTGTCAATAACTGATAGAAGATGTCTATATAATATCAAGGTCAGAAAGGCATAAAATGGTACCATTTTTCTGGTTAGAGAAGTCTAGAATGAGAAATTTCCTCTTTTATGGTTCTATGTACTATATATTTGGCTTCTGACTAAGCCAAGCAGCAATCCTCCAACCATCTGGAATTTCTCCATATACCAGACTTTGTGGCAGCAGAAAATACCCTGAAAAACAAAGAAAACCAAAATACATCCCTATTTTCTGTTTTCCTTCTTGATCACCAACAAAGGTGTGATTATGAGCAGGCTGCAGAGGCTGGTCCCAGTTGTATATATGCATTTATACAGGATAGATATTATGGGAACTTACTAGGATGAGCTAGGATAAACTGATCTGCTTTTGAAAGATGTGCATAAAAGACTGAAAAACGACTTAAACACAGTTTTCCTGCAGTGTGGTTTAGCTGTCCTCTGACTGTGTAGGAAATATTTGCCTTCCCAGTTTGGTGAACTTAATTAAATTTATTTTGCCTAAACCATTAAGTGAATTCAGTTTAAAATTTGAAGATAACTGTGAGTCAGAACTACAATTTTAGAAAGAAAATTGTTTAAGTAATCTTGGCCACCTTTCCAGCAGACTTTGCAGTTCAGGTGATTTTGTAGATTAATTTACTACTTCAGACTTTGGAATTTTCCCCAAAGATCTTCAACACTGACAGAGTTTTTATTACCACAGTCACTGCAGATTTTGGATATAGTCCAGCATCTATTAATTCAGTGGAAATACTGCCTCTCATTCAGAAAACACTGACTCAGAAACCTATTTGCACTTATTTGGAACGACAAACTATTGTAGCTTGTATGGTTCTGAACCTGTAACTGTAAAAGATGTAAGTTAATGTCCATCTAGTTAAAGTGTGCCAGTGGAATTAAAGAAGTAAGAACACCATCTGAAAAGGCCATTTGTGGCATGTTTTTTGCAGTTTCACCTTTGTTGCCAAAGGTCTGCAGTTACATGAATTAAGGTGACTTAAAGCTCCTTGCCAGGCTGCAGACACAGGATAACTGCACCTATCCATCAGTCTGCTGGCTGCAGCCAGATACAGATGAAGCAAGGAAGACTGGGAGTTTAACAGATTACATTGCTTATTTAATTTATATAGCCTTGACCTTAAAGCAGCTTCTGTTCCTGCCACAGGCCGGGGTTTGTTCCTTCCAGCAGGTTCCCTTGCAGTGCTGCAGCTCCGCCACGCTCAGCAGCGCTGCCACCCAGCCTTAATTCCGAGGAGATTTTCAAAAGACCTCCTCTGTGGATGGCGTTTGTCGATTCACAGCTGGGAGTGGCATAAAGACTGACCTGGACAGAAGGTTGAGATTATATCCTTGGTACCTGCCAGTCTTTTTCACCTTGATAAAGAGGGTGTAAAGCCTTTATTCTGAGGAGAGGAACCCTCCCACCCCCTTTGAACTCCTCCTGAGAGGTGGCTGCTACCACTGAGTCTGCCTCGACTGCTGCTGCAGTGGCATCCAGCTCTCAGCTAACCAGAAAATATAGTTTTGTAAATAATTACAATGTCTACAGTGTAAACGCTTTTCTTAAAATAAAATGAAATGTGTTTTGTTGGTTGTTTTTCTTACAAATAATTTGAGTCTGGAGAGCTGTTTAGCACTTAAGTGCTGCCAAAGAGAAAACAATTTTTGTTCTGAGTACGCAAAGACATGATCTTGAGCAGGAATTTTCTCTCTTCAAAATGCTAATTAAACAAAACAATGAATTTTGATAAATAAGTACATCTACAAGTTCCTGGCCTGGGGGAAGTGTCACCACAATATTTATTGTTTGCAAGAATGAGTTTCTCACATAAACACTTTCCCCTATTAAAAGATACAAAGCTTGTATTTCAAATCAAAGCAGCTGTGAGGGGCTGTTTGTGTGTGTTTGTGCGTGAGAGTGTTTTTCAGATGAGGTCTGAAAATAGAGAGTCAATTAAATGGAAAAAGACAAGGGGATAGGTGGTGCTGAGAGGAGGATGTGCAGTGCAAGTTGGTTGGAACTGGGAAACCCAAAGGAGTCTGGAGAGGTTGCCTCCCCAGCTGTGGCTCCATGAGTGTCTTTCACATTTGCAGTTTTCAGGGCAGTTGCAGCCCTAAGTGAGATTAGGTATTTACTGGGAGTGGTTCATAAAGGCATTTAGAAATGGTCTGTATCTGTCTTGTAATTCCAATATCTTTCCTTTCTCTGAAGGTCAGACCCACGTTTGCTAACGTGGAGGTTTTTATTTGAAACCTGGCATATTGGGAACATCTACAGAATGCAACAGAGAAACAGCAGGATAAAAACCTCCCTGCATGGAACCAGAGGGACTTAAACCTCATCTAACCAAGTCACTTTAACTTGGCTAGTTTAACTAAGATACTTAACTGGATTAAACAAAATTAAATGCTTACAGATTTTAGTAAGTGGACTTGATTTTCCTAGATTTTATTGTGGTGGATGTAGGACACCCCAAGGGACTGTACAACCAGTGCCATTAAATGAGTGCCTTCAGGCTGATGTGACACCAAGCAGCAGCACGCAGAACACTGAGAGCCATAAAACAATTGCATGTTTAGTTATTTATTTTCAAGTAAACATCCTGGTTTTGTTTCACAGAATCATTTTGGTCGGAAAAGGATGTCCTGAGTGAGTCACCCCATCTATCACAGGCATCCAGTCCCAGAAATTCCATAAAAAGATAAAATGTTAACACCTTAAAATGAGCTAGTGCTTCTACATTTTTCTATTCCCTCATAAGAAGCAGGTTAATATTTATTCAGAACTTTTCTATACACCTTTCATTAATATTCATTAGCATTTGCATTACTTTATTCTTTGTACAAACAGTGGAGAATATAAATATTTTGTATATATACATATACATTTAAATAGAAAAAGAGAAAACCTTTAAGAGATGTAGAAAAAAACACTATTAAAATATTATTAAAATACTTTCTCATTCCCTTCCTGATCTATTATTATCACCTTTTGATAAGACTGTACACTGTACTTTATCAAATTACAGCCATAAAGGCCTACATGTAGCAATGTTTATGTTATTTGTGAGGAGAAAATATCATGGGAATCTTATGGTTTCTAAGGCACAAACTTCTTTTGGACTTCCCTGATGGCTCACAGACTCCAGAGGGGAAATGAATATGTCAGTGTTCCTCAGAGTGACAAAGGACAGATTCCTCACAGTGCTGTAGAGAAATGCTGTCACCACTCTGGTACTAAATTGCCATGATTTAAACTTATCAGAGCAGGACTCTCCAAGCCTTAATGGAGAGTGTGTAGGGTTGATGTAGGACCCATATGCAGAGCTGTCACAGCCTGACCTCTCTTGCCACAACAGCAGTGGGCTTGGATTGCACCCTGCACACTCCAGACGTATTTTTCTCCCTGTCCTCCTCCCTGCCAGATCTGGGCTCCAGAGATGCTGAATGTCACCACACATTTTAGCTCCTGACAGCAGGCTAAGGACAGCAACGTGAAAAGGGGATGTAAAACCTGCTTTAAAATATTTCCATGGGAGGAGGAAAAGTAGTGCCTTGGTTAGAGGAAAAGGAGTGTTTGTCTCCGCGGGCTGGGTGAGGTCCAGCCCTGCAGATCACCAAGGACAGCTGGGGGCCCAGTGGCCCATCCCAGATGGTGCTGCTCCCCATCCAGCCTCATGGACAGGTATCTGTGGACAGCTGGTGCTGACTGGCGTCTTTGGACAGTCTGGACACAGGAACCGAGGCCTGAGCCACCTGCAGAGACTGAGCTGTCCTCTCACCCTGCTGCAACAAGGCTGAAATAAATTGGCAAGAAAATCTTCCCTTATGCTACCTAGCTATGAATTTTGTACCTTGTGTTTCCAATATCTTCCCTGGGTAACAGACCCTTCAGAAAATATGATGAATTTTATATTTTTGTGAAAGCTTCACAGACTTTTCAGCAATGTATTTATGTATATTTATTAAAGAAGCAGTTCTGAGAGACACAGAGTTACAACTGGTTAGGTTTTACAATTAACTCTCAATTCTACTTTGTATATTTCAAAAAGAAAACCCAGCATATCCTCATTGTATTGGCATGGGAAAAAAAGCACACAAAACGCTCCGACTAATCAACCAACTCCTAAAAACCCCCCAAAAGTAGTGTTTTTAAAGTATTTATAAAGTATTTTCATATACTTTACCTTAATTCACCTGTTACGAAGGAGACTGTTAATGGAGAAATTTTGCATTAAAAGTCAGATTGTTTCTGACACGGACAAAATCAGTACTGAAGCTACACAGATTATTATCTGAGTGATGAGTACAGGATGAGTAGCAGCCAGAATAGATCTGTCATGAAAAAAATCATGTCAAACCAATCTAAACTCCCTCTGTGACAAGCCAACAGACTTTGTGGATGGAGAGAAGAGCAGTGGTTGGCATGAATCTTGGCTTTAGAAATGCTTTTGATGTGGTCTCAGATGGAACTCTCATAAGCAACCAAGGTCTAGATAAAACTAACAGGTATAAAGAAAAAAAAAAAGAGTGCAGCCATGGTACAGATAGTGATGGAGGTTCTGCAATGATCTCTCCCAGGTCAGTCTCTGTCAGTGTTTTTGTTAAATCTAATGAGCCAGACACAGGAAATACATTTGGAAGACAGGCTTAGAATTCAAATTCTTAGAGATGCGAAGAGATAAAAGTGAAATTCAATTAATTTCCTGGGGAAAAATGTAATATTTTGCATGCAGGTGGGAGTAATTAACTTCCCAGACAGAAATCAGGGAACAATCAGCAATTCTTCTAAAGTCAGCCTTGGGATTATGGCTGATCATCAGAAGTGGAAAGCAAGGCAATGATGATGAGCTGTTCAGGTACCTTCCCTTTTTACTCAGCAGCAACTCACAGGGCTTCAGCTGAGCTCATCTTTGTACAGGATGCTCCTGGAGAAAGGAGGAGCAATTAGAGTCTGTAGGAGATCAGTGGAAAATCTGAACTGGGGAAAAAAGCTGATAGAAAAGGACTAAACGTGGTTTTTTTTAGCGTGAAGAGATGATGGAGTGAGCAGCTTTTAATTAAAAAAGAGGCTGCTGTTTAATGAATTCTTCATGGGTATAAACTGTAGCAAAACAGATTCATTTAGAACAGAGGAATATATTTCTAGCAGTGTGGAGAGGCAGCATATTTTTCATTGATTTTCTTCTGGGTGGTATCATGGCTGTCTTTCTGCACGTTGACTTCTGTTGGTCTTCAGCTCATGAGTGGTTCAGCAGCAGGTTGGGACGCCCAGCTGGAGAGCCCAACAAGGGATTTCACAGCTTGTTTTTGGTATGAAGCCTATGGATGAACCAGATTTACCTGTAGACAGCACTTCTGCAGCAAAGTTCATACTTCTGTAACTCAGAGCACCACTCCAGGCAGCATGGCTATGCTCATGTATTTTAGGCCCATTCCAGGTGGTTTAGGCTCCTCACAGGTATTTCAGGAATCAGCTCCTTCTTTTTACTGTACAAGGAATGTATATTAGTGCTGTTCATGCTGTGTGGTCTTAAAGCAGGCACTACTCACATGCACATTGTGCTTCAAGAGCAGAATCAGCTTGAACAGGGGTCTACACATAGGGACAAAGGCAAAAAGGTGGTCAAATAAGTGAAAATGGAGTGAGGAATCATTGAAATTGTTGAATGAGGTTGAGACTGTAACACAGAAGGGTTTAAACAGAGCTGTGACTGCAAGAAGGGTATGTGAAAATAGACATAACTAGTGAAAATCTAGGCAGCAGTGATCTGCCAGGCTGATCTTGTTGCCAGCTCTTACTTGCACTCACATGTCACATCCTGCCTTAAACCAGGTTAATGTTACCTGGTGAATTCCCAAACAGGTCTCACAAAGGTGAGCCAGGCTTGGGAAGTGTTGGAGTCCTGCAGTGAATGTGACATATGAACACACACTTGAATTGAAACCTCTTCAGTTGTGGGATAGCTAATCTCACACTTCTGCACAGTATTTAATATATTC
Source organism: Promerops cafer (assembly GCA_013398275.1). NCBI lineage: Eukaryota > Metazoa > Chordata > Aves > Passeriformes > Nectariniidae > Promerops > Promerops cafer. The sequence goes on from VZSE01009570.1 coordinate 238,148, forward strand.
TGTTCACAGAAGAGAAGGGATGTGCTTTTAATGAAGCACAAATGTCAAAAATCCAGCACTGAAATACTGTCTTAGATGTTGCTGAAAGTGTAAGAAATACTGATGGCACGGCCATGTCAAATCGTATCAACCTTTTCTTGCATTATTTATTCCAAATAATAATGAAAAAATCATGAAAGGTATGAAGCTACTGCTGATTTTTCTCTCTGACAGAAAAAAACCAACCCCAAACCTACATTTCAAGTAACCACTGCAGTCAGAATAGGTGAATAGTGCCAAAGAGGTGGAGAAGGAGAGGTCAGATGTTACATAATTGCTTGACTAAAGGAGCTTTCAGGCCACTTTTCAGGCTTTAGGCACCTAAATGCAATGTCTGCATGAAAACATAATCACTAAAATCTGTGAATGTAGTTGCTGTATCTGCAAGCCATGGTCAGTGAGAAGATACTGGCACATCTTTGTCTGGAGCCTGTTGGAGATCACGGTGTAACCTCTGGGCACACAGAGAGAAAACAGTGATGCTTTAACTTAGATGTGAGTTATCCACTGTGGATTCTCAGTTGAAGTTTATCCCTCTCTCTCCCTCCCATCTCCCTAGATCCCTGCCTCCCTACCTGCCTAAGCTGTGTGATGCTTATTTGCCTACTGGGCTTAAACCTCACCACATCCAAGTCCAAGAAATTTTCTTTTCATAGTTTCAATATAAAATCAAGTCCATTACTTTCTTTTATGGAGCTCAGACAATTATTTCAATTTATAAATGTATTTTTATGGGTTCGTGGTCACTTTTAATACCTACGAATTGTGACTTTTTATCAGCCATGATCAGACCTGTGTTGTCTCAATGAGTAAGGCCTCAGTAAAGGATATACCTGCATTTTTATGGCACATTGACCATCTCTAACCATCTCACATTGCAATCAGACTCCTAATATACAACTTCTTGTGGCACTCATCATGGGACCCCTCCATTCAGTAGAATAACTAACATTGACACTGCTAATTTCAGCCTAATTTCTATTTACCTCAGTTTTAATTTACAAATGCCTTAAATACTTTTGCCCTCAAAGCCTGAAAGTGTTGGTTGGAATCTTGCAATTACCTTTTTCTTTCACTGAAATGAAGAGGACAAAAGCATCATAGTGACTCTGAATATAAATATATTCATTAAAATTATAATTAAAAATTCCATCACTGCAGAGCTTTCTTCTGTCTTAGCTATCCATCTTCCCTGTAAATACATTTATTTTCGTTTTAAAAGCTAGCTTGTGTATATGTATGGATATTTTTTTACATATGTATGATTTTTTGTAAAATAGAAATACAAAAAGGTGCCTTTTACTGTTATGGTCTCGATGGTTTATTCATATGCCTTTTAGCACAGCGAGAAAAGATTTTTTTTCATATTAATTCTGCACCCTGAATCCTGCAAATATTGGTAAACCTAAAACAACTGCTGAGGGCTCCGCAGTCCTGTGTAATTTGCTACCTGTTGGTAGAGCACTCAGCACTTTCTGCAGCCCAAAATATCTCCACAAGTACAAATATTTCTTATTTATGATCTGCAGATATGAACTGAACACAGGCCTAAAACATTTTTCTAGTCTCCTTATACTGGTATTTATTTTTGAACTGCACCTCCCTTTATACCTTGCCTGTTTGAAATAGGGTGTTTATTCTTTAAATGGTCATTGTAGAGATGGTGGTCGATTATGTGGAGGCAGCAGTGCTGTGATGATCTCATTTTTGGTGCTTTTTTCTCCATTTTGAGAAGGAAAGGGGAGACAATCAATGCAGGACAGATACGGCGTGAAACCCACCGTGCATTTTCATTATGAACCTGTAACCTCTGAGACTTAGGAAGTAATACTGAAAGAACAGTCAGAGAGGAAATTGGTGGAAAAGTTTCTATTTTTCATCTGGTTCCAGGCTTCTTGTCTACTTGGAGATAAATAGCTCTGCCTTGGAAGAAAAGTGCCTTTTATTAAAAAATAAAAAGAAAAAAAAGGAACTTTATTTTCATTCTAAAAGTCTAATGGAGAGAAACAGAACATTAAAATGTTATTTTAATAAGTTCTGTCCTGGTAGGATACTCCTAAATAGTCGTGGGCATCTCTCATCATTATCATTGGGCCTTGAGAAGAAAAGCTCAGTTTTTTTTATTTTTCAGTATTCTTACATTAGCAGAGAGCTCACATAAACAAATTCCTTATTTATATTAAATAGCAGAGAAGGTAAGTACAAAAGCATGTATCCAAAGCTCTGCTAGAATTTCTAAGGGGAAAATGCAGTTTGTTAGAGACAGGTGCCGATTCAGTGTTCTAGTCAGATATTAGCTGTTATTTAATGAATGGCTTTATTAATTAAATATTCATTACTGATTACTTGACCTACTTCTGCTTGTTTTTTGGCATTCTAATGGACTTCACAGCTGTGATCACAGAGATTTCAAAGGGTTATCTGTAAAACTTGCAAGAGGTTGAATATGTCAGAGTCCCGTCCATAGCCAAACTTGGCAGGTGTTTATAACCTGGGATTTCCCCTCCTACTTCATGCTTCCATCCTGAAAAAAGCAAGTGAGCCTGCTTCCAAAAGAGGCTTTTGGAGATGTTTGGATGGGAGTCTGCACTGACTTCTTTAGGGGCAAGGGCAGCAGGAGCCAGGTTCCCACCTCAGTAGGAGAAATCTCAGTACAGACTTTTCCAGCTCCTGCCCAGGATGGTGGCACAAAATTGGTTCTGGATATGAAAATGTAAATTGAAACCTGTTAAACAAGAAACACACCAGTTATATACATATTAAACAGTCTGTACACTACTAGGTACATCAAGCAAAGGATTTCCTTGCTAAGAGCATCAGGGTCTGACTGGCAGCAAAACTTAGCTATATATTTTAATAATTTTGCAGAAAAGATGGATAAAGAGATTACAAAATGTCCGTGTTTCAAGAAATCTGTGTAACAGTCAGTGAATATTTATTTGCATTCTGGTGGTTCAGTGGAGGAGACTCTATAAATCTCATTTTAGCTTTCCCATTTAAACACTCCCACTGCCTGTAAACCTTATCTGTGATATTTTTGTAAGGTAAAGTCGACACAGCCGATCAGAAGCCCAGGGAAGGATCCTTAATTGGCTGGAACAATTGGGTTATGAAATTACTGGGTTCTTCACATCATTCCCTGTGTATTCAGAGATGAGGACAGCATCTCCTTCTTTGACATACAGAGATGAAAATATATTTTCATTTCTTAACTTAAACATGAACCAATTAAAATGTCACAGCTTTCAGAGTGCAAGTTTGTAAAAGAGTTGATAATGAAGGTTTACTTGCTTTGCATATTCTGCCCAATCAAGGTTTACTTGCTTTGCATATTCTGCCCAAAGTTATATTGGTGTGACCCTGCTCGGGTGCATTAGGAATGTGGCCCAACTGAATAAAATAATTTGGTGGTCTTTAGGTGACTGCGGGTGAAAGAGAAAGTGAAAATTCCCTACAGAGAGAAAGAGGGATGGCAAGGCAAAAGTCAAGGCAAAAAACTGAGACAGGAAATTAAGATCAGGTGAAAAGGGTCATCAAAAAAAGTTTTCGATATCTTCAAATATGTAGCATTGTAGGATGGAATTTTTAGGAAGAACCTCTGTGGGAAATGAGCCTCCATTTGTGCTAGAAAAGCAATCAGGAGATAATCAGATACACAGACATTCTGCATCTTGAGCTGCACGTAGCCCCACAGATATTTCTATTGTTATGTCTCATCTTAGCCAGCACTAAGAAGGGAGGACTCATCATTTGTCCTTGTTCTTATATCAAATCAGATGTTTCCAGCTGGAGAAGTCCTGCCATGCAGCCCTCTCCTTGCCCTCTCCTGCCCTGCTTCCAGCAGTGCTGATGTTGTCTGACCCCTGTCCTGCCCACAAGGTCCCGGGTTTGAAAAGGCAAAGTAGTAAATGAAAAGTTTACACAATATCTTCAATTTTTTTCAGCCCTGCAGTTCTGCCTTAGCACAGCTTTACATAGAACTAGAGCTGCACCCCCTTTGAAGAGCCTAAAATAACTACATAGAAAAAGTCAAGAGAAATCTTGTATTTTGGGGAAATGGCTGAGCTTTTGTTCTGTGGTGAAATAAAAGAGGGATATTTTTCTTGTTTTGGTCATGGCTCCACACAGCAGAAACCTGATCTGCAGAAATACGACCTCATTGTACATACTGTGGCATCATTTACACAAAGAGAGTGTTTCTAAGTTATGTTGAATATATTGTCAAAAATTGTCTCCACTGTATATCATAAGAGAGTAGAAAAAAAATCACTCGACTCAAAATACTTACTAACTGATAGCTGCCCAGAGGCTGAATTTTTTAAATAAATAAATAAAATACAAATAACCCTGCATCACCTAAACAACATCTGACATATCTGATTTCTAATTAAAACTTCCACTCAGAGTCCACAGAAAGTAAATGAGGTTTGGACATTCCTAAGGCAGTTAAAAAGGCTCCTTTTCAATTTATTAAATTCAGCTAATAAGTTTTTTAAACAAAAGCTCTTATGCTGTCTTGTCACTTCAGATTATTAGCAACACACATCGTGTCCAAGTGCAGTGCAGCTTGAAGACCTGCATTAAGTGCCTGGATGGCTGCTGGGAAGGCTGGAATGAAGCTCGTGGACAGGAAGATCAGGAGAAATTGCTCTGACAGCAGAGTGAAGTTGGGAGGAGTGTTTGCCTGTGTGTCACTCAGTTCTTCATCACCACGTTTGCCAGTTTATTTTTGTTATGCCCCAAAGGACTTCCTTTGCAACCAGATCAGGGTTTAGGGAAAAACATATAAATGGCTCAGGAATATCCTCAGGAGTAACCGGTGAGGCTGCTGTGGCTCTGACACACAAATTCACTCTTTCATTCTCTCTATGCTGAACCATTAATCTGTATCAATAATATCCTGGTGAAACATAATCCAGTGTGTGGAGTCTTGTCCCCTGACCACTAAAACCTCATTGCTGTGACTTTCTTTCCCAGGCAAGGGCTGAAGAACGGGTGTAATCAGTAAGATGCTTTCCCTGGGGAATTATGGGGAGGGGACACTGCTGGAAAATCAGCTGTTGGAATAAATTAGCCTGCATGGTCACCCGGAGCAGACAGGAATGGCAGGAAACCAAGAAATGAAAATTGAAATCTGATCAGAATCTGTGTCCTCATGTTAGCAGGATGCTCAAATAGGAATCTGTGAACAAGAGCCTGGGAACAGGAAAGGTGGCTGAATTAAAAGCAGAATGTTAACCTGGGTTACCTGATGGGTTTGCACCCCAGGAAATGAAATCCTGCTTCCCTCAGTGATAACTGTGGAGGGAGGAGAAAATCTCCTTCCTCCATCCACACAGAGTGAAAGGCACTCTGAGACACACAGCTGAGGGAACTTCAGGTCCGTGCTATGCTTGAGTTATTCTTAATTATAATGAAAAAGTAATGAGCAGCGAAATAGATGGAATACTTGTTGATTGTACGAAGCAACGCGACACAGAGTCCCAGGCAGGGCACAGGAGAGACACTTTATTGCAAAAGCCAGGCCTTTTCTCAGCACTCAGCCAGCCACCAGTTCACACAGTTTGAAGGCACAACCAGCCCGTGCCAAGCAGCCACCCTGCACCACGGTGTGGGCACGTGGCATCAGAGTCTCCCACGACTCTCACATCTCTCTATCCCAGCTGAGTCACTCTCCCGGAGTTCTCTTCCACTTGGCCTAAGCAGCAGGCCTGAGCCATGATTTTACAAGGGTCACAATGCCCTTATTTTGTAAGGCTTTACCTATATGCAACAGCTGATTGGAGAAGATTAAATTAAGCTGTCGTCAGCGACTGTTAATAGTTAAAGAAGAATAGTAAAAGGATAAGCAAGGAAATTTTTTTTGCCTGCATGAAGTACCTGTCCCCGTAAAGTAGTATTTGAAATGGCATTCTCTTCACAAGGCATAGGCCTCAGATATCTGGAATACTTTAAATAACCCTTGGAGGTATTAAAACAAGAGGAAGTCCCTTTCCCTGCAGTCGAAAAACAGTATTCCCCTGGGTGCTGGTGATTCCGGAACATACACAGTAATCATGAGAATGAAACTGGTTTTTCAGAGTTCCTCGACTGCATTTTTCCTCTAACAACTGAGCAGCTGTTTCGTGGGTGAAATGTTCTGGTAAAATCTTGTGAGTATGAAATTTAGTGAAGAACAGGAGAAATCTGGAGTAGAACAAACTTCCATGAGTGAATAACTACTGCTCAGTTTGCAGTCCTCAATTTCAACATGACTTCCAGAGAAAAGTGTGGCCTCACTTTTTTGACTCTCAGTCTGTCCTTTAAAATAAAACAAATAAAACAAACCAGTAAACAAAAAAAAAAAACAACTGCAAAGCCAACCAAAAAAACCCCCAAGACTCCAAAAAGCTGAGAGAAATACAGGACTGAAAGGTAATGGATATACCATCAAATGATATAATCCCTTTCATGAAACTACTCAGGCTTTTTACTACTCCAGGTCCAAATTCAAATTTCTTTCTCCGCTTATTAAAAAATGTTTCTAGTTTCCATCCTTTCATATTCATATGTGGGTTATACATTCATTTAACCCCACTAGTCCATCTTCTAACATTGTCCTTTCACTTAAGCAGTTTTCACACTCCTTGTTTTTATCTCTCTCTTCCATGCATGTATTTCTTATTTCTTAATTTATTTTCTGTCAAGACAGCCAGATTTTTAATAGCTTTTGGAAGATAATTCCACATCTCCCTACTTATCCTAATCTCTCCTCTTGGTTCAGTTTGATCTTTCTTGGATAAGTGCAGCCATAACAGGAATGGCTTTACACTGAAATAGGGTAAATTTATGTCGAATATTAGGAGGAAATTCTTCCCTGTGAGGGTGGCAAGGCCCTGGCACAGCCTTTCCAGGTCATGGATAGGTTCCCTTGTCAGTCAGTGGAATATTGCAAGTACCCCAAAACTGTAAATTCTACACACTTTCACAACAGGTCTGAGACAGGTGAAAGAAATAATCTCTCTGTTTTAGAGAGAGCATCAGTGATGAGTTCAGACACAATTCCTAATTCTTTGATGTCTGGAGGTGCAGAGATGAACCCACCTCTCATTTCAGTAAGGAAGAAAAAGGAATATAAATGGACTCATTTGGGTTGGAAAGCATGCATTGCCAGAATCATAAAATAGTTTAGTTTATGAGGGAACTCAAGAGTCACCCACCTGCCCCCGACTCAGTCTGTCAGAACATGTTATTCCTGCATATTTTCTTTTCCTGCAGAGATGCATGAGCTCAGTTATTACTGATGAGAATTCTACTCATCAAAACATTCAAGCTTCAATATTCACTGAATTCACTAAAGTGGATTTCAGATAGCATAATGGAAAATATACAATTCCTGCTGTGTTGCTTTGCTATATAAATCAAACTGCTAAGAAATAGAAACAATGCTCCATGCTTACAAACCTCATGAAAAAAAAAAGGGAGAGAAAGTGACAAATATATGCTATGAACTATTTGTAAGGAATCTGCAAACCAAAAATTATTCACTAAAGTAATTTGTGAATAATTTCACATAATGAGTAAATATTCACAGAACACCCAGCAGGAAAGACAGCAAAATTCATCAAATAAAAGTATTTGCTGCAAATCACTCATAAAACTCTTGCCTTTATCTAAAACTTCTGAAGCATTTGCTGTGCTATATATCATTCAAGCAGCTTTATATTACTGATTATTCCATTCTAGTTCAGATTTCCTTAAATTCAAAGTATCTCTTAGAAAGTGCTATGGAAAAATGAAGCTATTTTAAATGAAATCTCTGTTCTGAACATCTTCTGTTTCCATTATTAATCAGATTACTCACAACACACCTTAAAGTTTTCTGGGTTTCTTTGTAAATGCTAGAAAGATGTAAAAAGCTGAATTCTGAGGTTGAAGAGAATATCAGGAAACTCCAAGGGGGAAACAAACAATGGGAACAGCAAGATCCAGGCTCATTGCACCTAAACTTATTCAGAAGTATTTTTCCCTTACCCTTCTCTCCTCAGGGAAGAGACAAGTGACACTGCTGAAGTTGAATCAGGTACTAAAGGTCTGAGTTGACTTCTGTGCACTGGTCTTGATGTTCTTTCACTAAATAAAATCAGAAAATTAAATACATATCAAATAATTAAACAATTAAATAAAACTGGGCACCTGCTCATGGAGAGATGAGCCACAAGGAACGTTTGGAGCAGGCAAGCTCTGCAGAGATTAGGCTTCCCTAATCAACAAAGCTGTTTTGCCATTTCAGTCCTGCTGCCCTATCGGTGCCTCGGATTCCAGGAACATGGCACAGAACAGAATTATGGCCCTCATTAGGAAACAACTCTGGAAAACCCTGTCCTGTTCAGAAGGATGTATGTGGGTGCAGATTTGATAAGAATTTACTGCTGTCATATTTGTGCTCCTGAAAGTAAGCCAATGTACATCTGTTAAAATATTCCAAAAGAGTTTCCCTTTATTTCTACTTTCAGAGCTCTGTTAAAGTGACCTGATGAGGCCAAATGAGGAAACCCAGAGATGTGGAAAGCTTTTCTTGGAAACAGTCTGAACACAACCTTTGATTCACTGGTAGTAAGCTGAGAATGTGTGTCAAGAAAGGAATTTCACCATTTTTGTCAAACTCTTTGTGCTATATTTTCACTCCTAATTAGTGCATTTTCACTGGGAAGTCTGCATGCAAAATGACTGCTCATGGTGTATTAAAAAAGATAAAGAAAAGAAAAAAGATAACAAGGACCTGGAGAACATACAGGGGAAAACAGGAAAGTAAGAAAGTGAAAAAAGAAAAAAATAGTGAAAAAGGAAAAGAAAAACATATGGCAGAGGTGGTGTTGGAAAGGAGCAAGAGATCAAAGAGGAGATGTTTGAAAGTTTCACAAACCACAGGGAGACAGAATCCCAGCAGCATGGAGTTTGTTCATTAGTGGGATGTGCTGCCTTTCCAGCTACAACAAAATAGCTCAGTCCTGTGTGCTTGCAACCACAGGGGTGTTTGGTGAGACTGGGAACTTGGCTCTTAGGTACATGGAATAACTTTTATCTGTATCTGTCTACATCTACAACAACAAGGACCCACAGATGTAAATAAACAGCACTGTCTCCAAAGTTCTTAATTTCCTAAATAAATTCCAGCTATTTGGATGACTTTGTTGCAGCTGTTAGAAAAGTCAGTGGATCTATGGAGTCTGTGTTCCACCAGATTGATCACTGTTATTAATGAACTCATCCATGTTTTTCTTCTCAGGTCCTGTATAAGAAGAGTTGTGTTCTTGAAATTCCCACTGAAAGTTGGATCCATTTGCTGGTTTAGGGTTAAATATGTTTAAAGGGAAAAGTAAAAAATTCTAAAAATAGAATATAATATAAGCAAAACCTGAAATGCAATCAGGTTCATGTTGTGGAGTCATAGAGAAGTGATCAGACAAGTAAAACATAGATTTTTCACAAAATAGTATTTAAAATACTCTGATATTAAAAAGTGGTAGTAATCTTACTTTCTTAATATGCTTTAATCTGTGTTTTCAATATGAAACTTCCACTCAGAATCTTGATTAGCTACAGAGAATTTTAACAGTCCTCTATTCTACAAACTGTAATCCCTGACAAGACTCACACTTGGATTAACAATATCATTTAGTCCATCATTAGATTATGGCTATACTGTGATATTTAGAGCCTGACTAAGCAGACTGCTGGTAGCAATGCAGATCAGGACTGATTTTTAAGTAAATAAGACCTTTTACATTAATACTATGCAACTTCAGTTACCTCATGGCTTGATCACTCAAAGAATATTTATGGCTAAAAGTTCATTGGTACAAGTGAGGAATCAGTGCTTTCAGCACTGATAGTTGTATCTCTAATCTCAGTTCTTGGAAAACCATTAAGTTCCTTTTGAGTGACAAAAAAGTTAAAAGGACATTCACTGCCCTTTTCTGAAAAAATAAACAGTGGAATAAATAATAAATCTTACAGTAGAATAAAGCTATGACATCTGTAACTGAAATTCAAAATATGGAGCATCATGCAATTGCAAGTCCAGATCTTCAGTGATGTTGTAATTTTTTAATCCTCTCTAAAATATTGAAGCATTTTGTGGAAAAAAAAATTCCGAACCAAATAACATTATTAAAAATGGTACTTTAAAAAAGAGGAATGGGCTAGAGAAAGGAAAAAAAAAAAAGGGGGGAAAGAGAAAGAAGCTTGTCCTTAGATTCTGTGAAAGAGAAGGGGTGAAATGAGTGCACATGAGGAGTGTCTGCTCCCTGCTTTGCCCACAGGCTGGGAAATTGCAATGCAGGGTGAGTTGCACTAAAGAACAGTGATTAAGTGGGTATTTCTGACCCACAGCATCCTTCAGCTCAGCCCGAATCCAGCCCAGCCCATCCCTCACTGCTGCAGTGCACAGCCCAGCTGGGTGACCTCCTGGAACTCAAATTGGCATATTCCTCACAAAAGAGAATGGCTGTGAGTTGATTCATTTTTACCAATAAACTGCTCTTGGTTGACGACTATCTCACAGCGAGATGGGGTATTTGATACTAAAATCCTGTTTCATAATGAAGTGCTCTGTCAGCCTTAGTTGCCCTGCAGTCTCCACTCTAATAGTGTTTCCAAATCACTGTGTGATTGGTTTCCTTTCACCCCCCCCATAAACAATGTGCAATTCCTGTAATATTATTTTTTTTCTATTATTTTGATTCCCCCAAGGTCCCAAAACTCCTTCTACATTCACTGTGTTGGTATCTTCTGCTTGTTTTTTCCTTCGTAGCCTTGGCAGCATATTTCAAAATCTCATTCCCATGTTGCCTTGGTTTGTCAGCAGTGAAGGTCTGCACGGAGAGAGTACATAAAGCAGGCTGATACTGCTGTTATTATTATTTCTATTACTGCTTTAGTGGCTTCCTAAACTGGTGTGCTCTTTTCAGAGCAGCTAAGGCAGCAAACCTCTGGGGAAAGGCTCCGGAGCAGGGCTGAAATGGTTTTCCATCTTTGCTCGTGCTTGTTTTCATTTCCTCACACCATCTCATAATGTCATTGCTTCTCCACTTAGCAGCAGCATTAGGAAACGTCACAGCTGTCCCACCAGGAGTTTACATCTTAAAGCATCTGTGGTGCAGGTGAGATGATGGTGGCTGCTAGAGATTGCAGCTGCCTTTTCAAATTCAGCTGTCTTTTGTCTCTGCCCTCAGTGGGTGCTGTGAAAAGCCTCTGGGATCCCAGCTACAATATTCCTCATCTGTGGCTTTAGCACGTGTGTTTTCATAATCAAATTTGATGTAATTTATTGAGTCAGTCCTCAATTGCCTGCAATTCACCTAAATCACTGTCTCTTCTCTCCCTTTATTGCCTCAAAGTTGTGTTATTCTTCCTTTTTACTTATGATTTCAGGGTGCCATGGACTGAGTGACAAACACTTTTATAATGGAGTACTGTGTGAAAAGTTTCATTATTTTGGCATTTTTATTATAATAAATTCTTTGCCTTTCTTTTTTTCAACTGCTTATTTTCTTGGGAGACCAGTGCTTTTAACAGCTTTATTGTTTTTCCTTTATAGAGTGCAGATTAATGCCTTCTTTTTTTTCTAAAGCAGTAACCACATAGCTGACTTTCACTTTACTGATGCTGTCACTGGTGGTGTTGGGCTGTAAGCAAATATTTCCTTGTCTTCTGCCTTTGGTCTGCAGCCTGCTTATGCCTCAGTGTCAATTTTGAATTATCTGGGTAATTCTCTTGCGTACAGACTGTTACACAGCCATAAGCACTACTGTTTTTATTATTCCATATTACTGCCTCAAAAGGAGGTTGTGTTATTCCTGCTAAACTCCTTAAGCCTTAAAGTCATTTAAGAGCAACTTGAAGGGCTTCTCTGCTACTTGTTTTGCATTTGATTTGATTTTGACTTAAGCAAGGGAGTGTCTTCTGCCATTGCAGTGTCCAACATTCCTGGCTCCATAAGCTGCAACCCAAAATCTCTGCCACAAGGTACAAAACACCTCTTGGAGAGGTAAAGAGAAGGGCATCACACAAACCAGTTCAGAGGTGGGAGGCAAGAAAACCTTTTCAGAATTCCCCACCAGGATGACCTGAATATGCTGGGAAATCTAAGTGTCATTCAGCTCTGTGAGTCTCAGTAGTTCCTGTGGTTTTGCTTCATCTGGGTATCTGCATTATTTGGTAGTGTCTCCCCTTGTGCCAGTTGCATCCTGCAGAGATCAATTCATAGCTGGAACAGGGAAGATGTACTTGAACTGCCCTCAAGCTGCATGTGGTCCACAGGCAGCATTTGCCCATCCTTCCTCTCTGGAGTTATCCCACCCCTGAGAGCACAGGGCTGTGTAACAGCAGTTATCTTCTCAGCAGTGGGCTCTGATTTCTCTGGCTGCATGCACTCTGTGTCTTTGGTTCTACTTATGGCAGCTCCCTGGGCTGCCTGGGACAGGCACAGCTCAGGTGCATTAACTCTTTCACCTACCCTTGTTCTCCACACTGCTTACAGCAGCAAACCCCACCGGTGGCATATTGCTGAACTGTGTTTCATGAAGGCCATATTTTGCTTTTACTTCAGCTACTGCCTGTTTTCTTGACTGAGACAGCTCACAGAATAAGAGACCCACACAGTCTAGACCTGTCATATTTCCATCAGGGTTTTACCAGGCATGTGCTTTGGGATTGATGTATACACGTTCAGAGCCTCTGAGGTCGTCAGCTCAGCTGGGTCTCTTTGCCCATATGAGCTGCCAGATGCCTGGAAATCCCAGAAAACGAGCCAAAACACTTCCAGATCTAGAGAGAAAAACATGGCATGTACAGATCTTCTGGACATATGGCAGCCCCACATGGGGTTGGAGAGACAGGTTTGCTATTAGCAAGGCATTATCTACGTAAGTGCTGGTCAACCAAAATAAGCTCAGCCAGAACCAGTTCCTAAATTCACTCTCTGTTCTTTTAAGAGATTATGTATTTATTGCAGGAATACCGTGGATTTCTTATATCTTTCACACTGTAACCTTTATACATATGATCTTTTCCTTCTACTGAGCCATATTGTGTTTTGCCACTGGATTTCTCGACAACAAAGTCCCTGATTATTCATATTGCCTTTATTTTGCCCATACCCTATTCTGAATCAAACAACATGGCTCAGTGAACAGGGAAATTTAAATATAGAGCTTTACATGAAGCAAAGACTGTGTTGATGCCCATGTATGATAATTGAAACTCGTGACTGTCAGATTACAGCTGCTTGTATCACGTCCTCAGGGAAAACTGAAAGGGGCAATGGGAGCTGTTGCTCTAGTGGTGTTCAGGAGGATGAGGTGACATCTCTCCAAATTTGGTTCCCTGGGTTCAGGTCTCTTTGCTTGAAGATCCTCAGGCCAAGAGGAAATTCAGAGTATTTACCTTTTAGATTTCCGTGTTGTAGTATGCACCATCCACAGTGCATCTGTGTCACCATGGTTACCTTGAGTACAGTTTATTTTCTGATGCCAACACATAATTCTGTACCAAGTACACGGGGGAAATGCAATCTGTGGTATTTGAGGTGCACAGGTGTGGCACTGAGGAATCTCACCTCCAGTGCATCCATGACCATGCCAATGGATGCTCCTACTCCTTAATAAGCATTAGCCTGATTTAGAGATGCTGGATAAAGTCAAAAACTTTTATTCTTTTATGAGAATCAGCTACATCACAAACCTGTGAGGTTCTCCTGTTCTTTCACGCAAGATGCACACTGTGTCTCCTTTTTATAGAGGGGACAGAAAGAAAACACTGACAGTGTAGGGCAGGTTTGAGGAGAAGAAAAGAGAAGGAGCAACACAATCTGGATCACAGCATTCTGCAAAATTATTTATCCGTGTTCTGCCCAGTTTTGAGGAGTATTTTTTATTTCCACAGGAAAATGATGTAAAAAATAATAATGGATGCCATAAAGTAAAGCTTTTAGTAGTTTGAAAATGGAAATGCTGTTTTTTTGCACATCCTCAGTTGCAGCTCTCCTACATGGTTTTAGGAGCATTTTTATTCTTTATATTGTCACCTTCTGTTTCTCAAGTTATACAGCATATAATATCAGAGTTAGGCTCCTTTTCTATCACCTCGAGGACACTTGTGAACTTTATACATATCACAAAGAATTAATTGGGATCCTGAAGGCTAAAGAAAAGTTATTTCGTATCCTTAAGAATCAGGGCTTCTTTTTACATTTTACATCTAACAGAATGTGTGCCAGTTTTTCTGGTTAGAAAAGTGGAGCAGAGCTCAGCACAGTCCTGTGCACATTTGATTGTGTGTGTTATTCATAGACCCACCAAAGGAGCAGCAGCCAGGAAAGGGGAAGGGCTTGACAGAATTTTGTTACCGGCTACAGGGAAAAGAATTGGTCCTTGTGCAACAGGGAGCCAGAAAAGGCAATAAGAGAGAAAAATATAAAGAAAATTAAAGGAGTGCTATCTATCAATATATGGCTTTTCTTTGTTTCTAACTAGAAATATACATCCACGTGGAGCCCAAACATCTGGTGGCGTTCTTATCATCCTTTTCCCCGTAATTAAATTCTTTTGGGGCACGGTTTTCTGCTGTTTTCTCCCTTCATAGGACTTACTCAACTGTTCTAACCCAAAGCACTTTGACCTGTGGAATACTGAAGAGTTTCAACAGAAGGTCAAGACAGGTTTAATTTCATGAAATGTCCTTGGCAAATACTGTTATAGTGCCACGAATTTTATCTGAAAGACAGAGTCAATTCTTGGTGAAACAACATCATGTCCTAAATTACCTGTTTCTGTTAATTAACTAAATAGTTGGCCTAGGATGACTGCCTCAACAGGATATGTCTGTGATGTAAATGTCAGCACTCAAAATTCTTCAAAATATCTGTGCTTGACCCATGACTCATCTGTTTGCCATGTGTCACAAATTAAATCTCCCCTTCTAATTATGAGGCCAATATGTACAGTATTTTTCTGAATTAATAATTTGTCAGGAAAAAATAATAAGAAGAAATTAGAAAAACCACAGTGTATTCCATTTATTATAAGCAGAAGCATGTAATATTGAATATGTCAGATATTAACATGTTTAAATATTCGCTAGATAAACTCCTTTTATCATCAAGAAACAAAGCTCATTTTTCCAAAGTGAAATATTAACCTCCTACTTATGTATTTTGCATTTATTTCTTATAAATATTTAAAGCAATTGCTAAAATATAATTTTCAGTCAGCAAAATGTGAGTATTTTATTTTGAAGACATTGAAAAAAAGGTTCTGACACCTCTCTTTCTCTTGTTTCTTTCTCATCTATGAGGATGGATAAGAATTTACAAAATATTTATATCAAATTACAAAAAGAGCCAGAACTAAACAAGATTGAAATAAAGGCCATTTCTTAAAGACAGCTTGGAAATACCCAAGTCTCTCCACTCCCTGCTCCATGCCAAGAAGAAGACCCCTGAAGAAACACTCATTTCCTTTTCTAATTTAGGCCACATTTATATTCTGCATTTATATTTTGCTCCACCCCAAAGCCTATGAGAGCCCAAGTGAGGTGCTTAGGGCCTGAGGACACAACTTCCCTTAGATTCAATGAGAGGCTGCACGTGTGTCACTGATGATGACTTCCCACCTACATCAACGTTTTGATGGAAAGTCAATGTTTGCAGGAACTCAAGCAAACTTTCACTGCAAGGTCTCAGTCCAAGAGGTTGCCAATCCCATGGAGACCTTCAGCAGGGACCTCTTTGGAAACGTGAATAAAACAGGGGTGGGCATTGCAAAGTTGCATGGATGAACTTAGACATTCCTTAGACGTTGTGTTAAGATGTGGCACTTGGGGACCTGGTTTAATGGTGGGCTTGCTAGTGCTGGTTAATGGTTGGATCCAATGATCCTGGTGTTTTCCAGCTTTAATGGTTCTATGATTCTTTAGCATCAGAAAAAAAATGAAAGCTTTTATACATGTAAGCTTCAGATTTAGAGACCGAAATGCAGCTTTCTGATGCCACGTTTTCCCTTTCTCTTAATTAAAAAGACAGCATTTAGTCTACTATATTTTCAATACATCTGTCTGGTAAGGCAAAATATGATTTATTTATATGCTTAAAAACATTGCATTACTGGTAGTAATTATAAGTAGATTTCTGACCTCCTAAAACTAACTGTCTCCCTCCCAAAATAAATCCAGAAATGTTAGTAAAAATGAAGATACTCTAGAGAAAACAATCCCAAAATTTTCAGCAGCTCTTTCTTGCAAACTAACTTTTCTCATTTTCATACATTTAAGAATTGATTTTGATTATTTAAATTCAGTTCAATCACAGTAATTTTGTTAAATTCTCCTGTGGAGTAAGATAAATACTTATTCCTTCAGTGGAGTCTTTCAGTGGGATGTAAATAGTGAGTTCTTTGAAATATAAGTCAATTGAGAGCTTTAGTGAGAATACATCAGAAAATTTGAAATGGAAAAACAGGGCAGAAAAATTTCCATGTACTCCTTTCCACTTTTTTATCATCTTTTAAAATGATTGATATTCTGCAAAGCACTGAGTTTTATTTTTAAGTGGTTTAGTTAGATAGCTGAGGCATTGCATAAAGCAGAAGTCCATTAAAAGTTCACCAAAAATTCATTAGAAAGAAAAAAAATGTTTTTAAAAAACCCCCTTCACTTCTTCAAATGTATTTGTTAAAAGCAGGGGGAAAAGGTTGACTGAAAAAAAAACCCCTATAAAGTCATAGCAAAATAAAATTGTAGGGAATGGAAAATGGGCACGATCAATAATGTGAATTTCAGTGGTTGAGTTTTGGATCAAAAGAGAAAAGGTGGCCTGTAAGTCAGTGAAAATGAAATGTGAGTGTGAAAACCCTTTGGAAATCGATTGGAGGAGGAGACCACTTTTAGCAATCAAAGTCAGGAACATGCCTTAGATCTACACTGCTGGGAGGGAGACAACATTTGGGAGCAACTCAGTGTGGGAGCTAGGTGAGAGGAGATTTTTGGTTACCAGTTTGAGCAACAGAACTGATTTAACAATGATCAGAAAAAATGTAAGTCCCTGAAATTGTTCAAGGCCAGTCTGGACAGGGTTCTGAAAAACCTGGTCCAGTGGAAGCTGTCCCTGCCCATGGCAGGGCTTGGAACTGGAAGATCTTTAAAGTCCCTTCCAACCCAAACAATTGAGTCAATGACTCTGTGGCTGGGAGGAAAATATGATCAGTTTGAGTGCTTGGTTTTATTAAAATGAACAGGAATTTCAAGCATGGTGTAAAAGAAAAAATGTCAGTGGGAATATGCCCAAGGCCGTGGTTCTGTAACACTGTGTTGGTGTGTGTATCACACAGTGTGATTTTTAGCTGGAACATAAGAAACCTATTATTTCATACAGTAAGACTGTATTTTTTCTTTCACTTGCTTCACTCCACACAAATGATAAATACCTGTGAGATCCTGCCAGTGTTTAGATTCCCTGCTCAGCTGGTGAAAGCCATGTTTCTGATGGACTGATTAGTAACTAAGCAGTTAATTGAATGTTTAGACCTGAAGAGAGAGTCTGAAACTTGTGTTTATCTCTACTCAGATCTTTATACAGTTGCTAAAATCAGGAGTTAATAAACAGTTGAAACCTTTCTGATGTTTCTAAGTCGGTTTCCTGCACTGTAAAGCAACACAGGAATCTTGCCTATGCTGGTGTTTCTGGAGTGAAGCAATGAAGGCAAATCCCAGCCACCCCAGAGCAGTGAAATAAAAAATTCTGTTGCTGTGGCGAGAACTTGCAGAAGCTTACCCGGAGAAGAATGAAGCCCTGTTAAATTACCTGCTTTATAAACACTGAACATAAACCTAACCCACTTAATTGGCTTTATATCATTAATTTCAAACAGCCAAATAATCTCACCTGGCTACCCTTAGTGTTTCTCCCTAATGTCAATAGAGAATTTTGCAGTGGAATGTGTAGCAAAAGCATGGAACCTGTCTCTAGTGCAGTGTGATTTTAAGGTGCTAGGAAACATTTGGGCAATTGAGCTCAGTTTCAGGGGACAGGATGCAAATTTTGGGCATATTCTAAATATTTTATATGCTACAGAACAACTTTTAGGAGTCGTGGTTCAGATGTCCCTCTATTAACCACTTTTGGAAGATTGTCTCTGATCTAGGTACCAAATCTAAGAGTTAGAAAACGATCACACCTGTGGTTGGTAATCTTTCTCTTATACCAGAAAAAATAAAATCGAAATAAGTCATTAACTAAGATTCCTTCCAGAGTTATCACAGGAGTTGAACATACCAAAAGCACTGCATGTGCATATGCAGCAGCTGAGGAGGGTCCAGCCTGCAATCCATGTGTGCTGTCTGGTGAATAGCATGAAGATAATATGTTAGTATCATGATTTAAAAAGCACAAAACAACAATTAGGTACATTTTCTTTGTCAGAATTGGTTGTCATTGGGCACGATATGCATGAGATGAGTTTGATATCTACTCATCTGTCACCTTTTGTGATTCAAACTAGCCCTGCTTTTTGCTTCTCACTCTTACCCAGCACTCCAGGCAGGGTCTCGCAAGAGTAACGGGGAAAAAGATTTAAGTTTTGTTTATAGTCTCAAAAAATATACTGTAAAAATAAGATTATGAAAATTAGATCTAAAAGAATGAGATGGGTGAGAAGGGGAGAAACCTCTTGGTAAGGTGAAGATTCCCATCCTCAGGCTCAGGAGCTGAGGCTTTAGGAAACAGATCAGATGCCTTAAGGTCTGTGATAAAATTGTTAGTTAACACGGTGAAGTGACAAAGAAATACAAAGCATGTTCAAAATTTCTTTATTTGCTAATTTATTTGCATCAGAGGAAAATCAAAGCCTTTCTATAAAGCATCAGACATGATCAAAATGTACCTATTATTTATGCATGAATTCTCAACGTCAAAGTTTAGGATTAGCTTGCTTGTAAGTGTCTAAATCCTCTGTCAGCTTCTACTTGGCCTCAGTCATAGCACTGCATGAAAAAAGAAGATTAACAGGTATTCTTTCTCTTTTTTCTCATCTCACAGTATTTTTACACCTCAGAGCCAGGCTTCTTGGGGGCTGTGAGTCCATCAGATCTCAAGCAAAAGCCTGGCTGGTGTAGCTTTGCAGTTTCACCGAAGAAGGAAACCTGTGAGCAAACTCTGTTCTCAGTTAATTACTCAGCAGAGTACCCTGTGCAGGACTGCTGACCCTGGTGGTACCGAGCCGTGCTTCCTGCGTGACAGGCAAAGTTGTATTTCTAATCACTTACGGTTACCAAAGGACACACGGCATGTTCTGCAGAAGGGAGATGATTAGCTCCGTTGTCCTGGCTGGCTTCCAGTTGGAAAAGCTTCATCCACTGAATACAAATCTACAGGGTAATTTCAAGTATAGCTCCTTCTCCCCTCAAATGTCAGGCAGCGAGTTACTCTGAGCTTTGAACAGCTGCCATGTTCCTTCCTCTGTGGAGATGGCTGCTGAGGAATATATAGAATCATTTTAAAGCTCTGGGGAATAATAAAAAATCAGTATTAAGCTGCCTATGTACTTAGATGGATGAGAAGAAGGGTAGAGAGGGACAGAAAGATTTCTGATTATGGTGGGAATGAGAGTGGAAAATGCATCAAGCAGTGAATAGGGCTAGCTAATGCAATATTCTATAGTATAATGTAAATTGCAGTGATTGGGGACAGCTGATTTCTCAAAATGTTGGTTTTTCTTTTCTTTTTTTTCAAAATTAGATTAATTTTTAAGTATTCAGAAGGCATCCATAAATGATCACACTGACACACAGTTTATTAATATTTTTAACTCCTATCTTGAGAGAGAAAATGTCCTATTTCTTTTAGAGTGATGACTTTGTGCTTAAGGAAGTCAGTATCTGGATCACACCGGGCACATCTTCAAAAGGATGAATAAAACTTGGGAAAGACCCAAAATCCCAGAAAAAGAGTGAAAAGAAGTTGAAGTCTGTGTATAATGGACAGTTGCATATGAAAGGCACTGCTTGAGAACAGATTTTTGTCCAAGATGAGTGGATAGAATTGGCTGCTTTGATTCTGCAAGCTCAGGGCCCCTGTCAGTGTGTGATGTGGGTTGCAACCATCTCCAGACAGGACATTTCTCATCTCTGGGTCACAGATGGCACTGAAGCCATCCTCCCAACCTCAGGTTTCTCTGGGTTGATGCAAGACATCATCCCAGAGGAAAAAAACTGCTGTGAAAACCCTTGGGCCTAAATTATGGACACAGAAAGTCGTGCTGCTAACAGATCTGAGGGATGTGGGGAGGTGAGACATATTATGCTGCATGAATGTTTGGTTGCTAAGGACAGTAAATTCCTTACAGAGATCAAAGAATCATGGAAAGCCTTGGGTTGGAAGGGACCTTAAAGATCACCTAACTCCAACCTTCTGCCATGGGCAGAATTGCCACCCACTAGACCAGGTCCTGTCCAACCTGGCCTTGAATATTTCCAGGGATGGGGCATCCAAAACTTCACTGCATCCTCTATATAACCATATGATCACAATCTCACAGGAGCCTAAAAAGCAAGGTACTTGTGTACGAGCAGCTAAGAAATGAGTCTGTGCACTCATAAATTATTTTTATTTTACAGATGTTACTGAAAATCAAAGAAAATATGATCTGACTGAAATATTTGGAGTCTCCTTCTCTGGAGATATTCAAAACCTGCCTGGACATGATCCTTTGCAAGCTGAACTAGATGAACCTGCTTCAGCAGAGAATTCAGTCTAGATGATTTGCAGAGGTCCCTTTCAACCCCAAGCATTCTGTGATTCTGTGAGACTTATGTCACTATTTTTACTGGTTTGATTTTCAAAATTTTATGTCTTTCTTCTGGAAGTTATTTCCCCAGAGTAAACATCATTTATTTTGGCTTTGCACAAAACACATGGGAAAGAAAAAATAACTTCAACTGTGTGTTTAGTCCTACCGTAAGTATCTTACACAGGTAAAAGACTGTAATAGGTATGTGCTTTATAGCAGGCTTTGAACATTCAGATGTTGTATTTTAGATCACCATTTGAGCCAGATAAGGATTTTTAGAGTAGGATTTAGAACACAGGATACCCAGAAGTTTGATCGCATCTTTCTGTTCAAAGAAACGCCAGCAAAAACACAATCTTCAGTTAATGCCTGATATTGAAGACAAGGAAAACAAAGCAAAAAGAAGTGTTTGCTGTTTGCAAAGGATGGATTTCCCAATAAAGTCCAGAATTCCTGTTTGTTTCCTGGCATCCTGCTCTGCTAAGGAGTACTGAATGCAGTTCTCCTGCAAATACAATGGTTGCCCATGGTCTGTGGTCCATGGTTTTATGCTTTTTTTTTGCATAAATTAGGCCATGATTATCCTCACATGAAAGCTGGAGCATTCCAGCATTTCCATTACAAATCCCTACCGAACTGCAGAATCCTTCTGAAACCACTGTGACAAAATAAAGAACAGTGAATGAACTTAAGAGTTTCCAAAATTCTCAACAAAGTGTCTTGGTGCAGATACCAGACCACTGGCAATGATGTGAGTTTATTCAATCAATAAACATCCATTTGATAAAAGGGGCGCAACACTGGGGGTTATTTTGCTAGAAGGCTAAATAGGGTTTTAAAAAATTAAAGATTTATTTGAAACAAGGGCATTGTTCCTAAAATGGTTTATTTATTTTGGTTTTTTTTCCCCCTCACAAAGCATCTACTGTATTAATTCCACAATGTCAGCATCTGGAGATTGCTCGTGTAGATTCCCAATTTCCAATCACAACCTCCTTGGAGACAGCAGTTTTATTTATGAATTTATATTTCATTCAGAAAGACCTGGATTCTGAGACAAATCTCAGAGGTACAAAATGGTGACATCTCTGAGTGAGATGGCTTGGGAGGGAGAACTGAGGAATAAATAAAATGTTTCATGTCTATCATTTCAGCTAAGTGTCAGTGCACTAAACAGAGTTTTACTGCAGGAATATGCAAGGATAACCTTGTCCTGTAGCATTATATCTTTACGTGAATATATATATGTGTACATATGTGTTGATATAAACACCCACATACATAAAATGAGTATTTAAAGGTCATGGAGGACTGCAGAGGTGGCAATGCCATATTTCTAACTAGGCAGCTCAAAGAATGTAAATCAGGTATGGGAGTTGTGGGTCTTTTTTTTTTCTTTTATGTCAAAATCCAAAGGCTGCACAGAGCAATATGGTGTGAAAAACCAGTCCAGTACCTCCACGAGTGCTACTAATCTAAAGGATTTCTGCTTTGTTGTCAGAGGATGTATCCAAAAACTACATCACAAAACTATTTCCAAGTGCCTAATATGAAATAAAGGGAATGCCTTGACTTTCTAGAACAAAACACAGTTTGTGGAAATGCAGCTGATAAATGTGGTTTATTATGTCCGCTCCAGACAGAGCAGCTGAAGGCTTGGTTGAAGAACCAAGTGACCAGAGTGACTTAATAGAGGGATTCAATCAACAATTTGAAGCAAACCAAGAGAAAGAGGATAAACTGATAAAAAAAGCATTGATATAAATATAATTTCAAGGATATTCCACCATATATCTAGTCCAGGACTCATTAGTTGTCCTGTCTCCTCTGCCAGCTTCTCTTTTTAATACATGTATGAAAATCACTTTCACTAACAGTTTATTGAAAATAAATAGAATTGTTAGAAATGCATCTTTATAGCAACTTTAATATATTTTCAAGCACACAGATCATATTTGAGTGACAGATGATAAGCTGCATGCCTGGTGTCTACCAACAATTAGCTTGGGCAAATAAAGTAATTGCATATGCTGGTTCTGACAGAACAATTTATTTTTTCACTTCTGTGCAGTCATGATGCAATTGTGGGGCCAGTTGTGATTAAGGCAGGGACTGCTTGCTATTCTAGTCTTGTACTCTTCCTAAAACTAGAGAGATGTATTTGGGCTGGTCCCTTGCCACTTTCATGATTAACTTGATTAGATGGAATAATTTCATAGCATTTCACTTAACAGAGGGAGTCTATAGGTGCTTGTGCAATCATAATTTGCAATGCTGGACATTTCCACCCACTAAAAAACCCCTGTGCTGTAGTGAAATCTGCTGGATTTGTACCGTTAAAAGAAATGTACGTTATTTAAAATGATACAGAAGACATCTTTTAAAAAATTGAGTTCATATGGGGAGGAGAGTGATTGGTTAGGTATTCTTCCAAATGTTGGCTTTTCAGAGTTTCTTTTGAAATAGAAAACTAATTCTAGCAAGAGTTTTGTGGCTGGCAGTAAAACTCTCCAATTTGTGGTGTGTTTTGCTTCATAGAATGTATCTCGCAGGAGCAACACTGCTATCAGCACATTGCCAAGTTATGCTTCCTAAATCCTACTTGCAAATATGAAGAAGTTCCTCCCTTTTTTAATGCCTGTCTTTGACCTCTCTTCTGCAAAGGCAGCTTCCTAGAACTCGTTTTCAGCTAAGCCAAAAAATTTCCATGAAGATGAACTGTTTCTCCTGTGATACAGAGCCACTGGGGGTGGAACATGCCACTCTGACCCAGGCCGAGCAGAGACATCAAACTGAATTTCCTGCATGGCACGGAGTGCTCATGCACTCATTCTCCACCTCATACACACCTATTCCCTCCTGACTAAAAGTGCTTGTGTTTTCCACTGGAAAATAACAGTCCCCTATGTGTGACAACATTGGCAATGCTTGGTGTTCTGCTTGAGGATGTCTCAAAAGCAAACAGAAGCTTGAATGCTTTTGTGAGGAATGATTTTCATTTCTTGCTAAATGAGCACTTCTTGTTGGAAGGTGTCACTTGGGATGGTGTTTATAATGTGGTCTTTTGGGGCACATTTTGCCACCACAACTTGTAGACATCTAAAAGGGAGCTGATATCAGTTATCCAAATTTCTTCTGGCATCAGTAATGGAAATAGGTAACTCCATACAGGGATTTACCCTGTCCTGAGATGGTTATCTAAAATGATCTCTGTATCCCTTTTCCTTGACTGAAAATGACCCCTAGACAATTACTGTAATGTCTGAAGTTAGGGCTGGGTCATACCCTTTTCCATTAGGATTTTGTGTTTTTACAGACAAGGGTCTGAATAAGCAAACAGGAGACTCAGGTTTTATATTTCCATGATTGGCCTCACAGTTTTGGGTAAACTCATTCCAATGTGTGTTCCACTATTTGATTCCTCACTTTCTCATTTGCTTCCTTTGTTAACAAATGGGCTGGGGAAAAAGGGAAAAAAGATCTTAATAAATATAGTTAGGACTTGATCTTCAAAGACACATATTTTAGAGTGGAAAGGACCAACAACTTAGCTGGAATTTGTATAATTTTGTTAATTTAAAAGTTTATCAGCCAGTTATGGTAATCAACCATGACCCTTCTGTTATCCATGGAGAGAGAGATGGAAGTTTGTGAAACAAGGCATGTTATCTATAGAACATGCATTTAAAGCTAAGTTAAATTAATGCAACCTTGAAAGATAAAAACCTATAAAATTGCATGATTTTTGTTTCTAACACTCTATTGTTTTCATTGCTACGGCTCATTTGAGCTACTGTATCTTTAGTTATTATTTACTCCTTCTTCAATAGATGGAAGTTGCCTTCAGGAGTCCAGGAGGTTAAAAAATAATTGTGAAATCGCAAGAACTTTAAGGTCTTTCATTTAGGACATAAGAGAGAACAAAATTAAAACACCTTTTGCCTACTGAGCAGGAACTTGTCTTCATTAAGTGAACAGAAGCTCTGAAGATGAATTCAAGATAGAGCATGTCCCTTGGGCCTGACAAAAGCAGAGGAAGAACAATTAGGATTAATGTGAATAATATGAATATGTCAGCAAGAGCTTTCAACCTGCTGCTGTCTGGGGTACAAGTGTGCAAAATTTCCCCATCAATAAAATGCAGCCTCTGCTCCGGCACCAGGAGGAATTTGTGTCCTTTGTCATGGCAGAGACTCCCAAGTCAACACAGCAGAAAATTTCCCCTGAGCACACTTTTGCTGTGGGTACTTGCTGGCTCACAGAGAGGAAAATAAACATATCCAGGGCACAGACAAGTCCCACTGGGCCAACAAGAAGAAAAATATTATTTCCCACTGGAACTGAAAATGAACACAAGCTTCATCACTGTCTGGTTCAAATGCAAAAATAATTTTTTCCTCCTTGCATAATGGGAATATAATAAATACCAGATTGGTAAACCCTTAGAAAACTATGCAGAAAGAAGAGCCTTTACACAGCTGAAAATAATAAGGAAAAGGCAGAAGACAATGCTAGTGAAGGGAGTAAGCCAGTCTGACAAAACTTATGGCAAATGAGTTTGGCAGCAGGAAATAAAAATAATGTCCTTTACATAGCATGGGGGACATCCACAGGATTTTTTCCTTAGGTTGCTGGTGAAGAGCAATTGAGGTAAGTGTTGTCTGCTTAAATCACCAATCTTTAGTGTTGGGAAAAAAACAGATATCTCTGCTATTACCTTCATATTTGCTGTGCAGAATATTTTCAGAGAGTGAATTTATTTAGAAGAGTAGGGGATTTTTTGTACCCATGGTGGTCAAGAACTAAAAATTATCAGAAGAGACCAAATTTTTTGGCAAGCTTTTGGGAATTCAGGAATTCTTGAGGTCTCACAGAGAAGTTTTTTATGTAAAGATATTTGCATGGTGGCTGTTCTCCCTCTCTCTTACCTCTTCAACATTACCAGATGGCATCAGAAACACCACTTCTCACACAGCCTGACACTCACGTTGGGATAAGTGACTTTCATAGCCCTTTAGGCATGATCTTGGCCACTGAAGGAATAGAACTTACAGAGTGAAAATCAAATGAGAGCTGGTTTGGCACAGCTGTCAGGAGAAGTGTCCCTCTCAGGGAAAATGGCATGGTCTGCATCCATCCCAGTGAAGTGGAGCGTGCTTGGGATGATTCCCTGGCACTGGAGCCTCATCATTTACTCCAGTAATGTTTCCTGGCATGATTTTGGCCCGTTCCATCAGGCTCTTTCCCTGAACAATTCCTGGACATGGTTTGGCAGCTGGAGCCCAGGAGCCAGCTCCAGCAGGCGGTTTGCACACAGACACCCTGCTCCAGAGTCTGAAACTGTTTGTTAGGAAAGATAAGAGATGTCCTGTACCAGTTGGCCTCCTTGCTTGAAGGTATCTCTGGATACATTTAATTTGCTGGCGTGGATGTAGCCCTAGGGAAAGTTGTTCCCACTTGTGCAAAACAGAGTAAAGAGACAGAAGCAGAGTAAAAATCTTGGCTGAAAAAATTTCCTCGGAGGAAGAAATGCTCAAGATGATGTTTCATTTGAGATTATTGCACTGCTTATTTTAAAACCTGGAAGTCTGATCAAGTATAAAAAAAAGCATTTTTTTACATAAAAAAAAGCATTGTGAACTCAGGTCAGACAGTTTTGCCATTATTTCTCTCAAATGGAAACTGATTTCTGGAAGATGGCATTATTTGGAAGATATCACAGTGCACGCTGATTTTACCTCCCCAGAGTTGAAGATATTCGTCTGCACAGCTTATCACACCAATGAGACAGAAGTGAAATAAAAATCATGCATGCTTACTGAAAGGGATTGAAACATAAATATGCCTGCATTTGGTGTAGAGAATTTAATGGGGTTCACTGAGGAGAGTAAGGTGAATATAACAGCCCAGAAAAGCAGATAGACAAAGCAGACAAAAAGAACAGACTGTATCCAGCAGTCCTGAGAAAACAGACAAACAGCTTTCCCAAAATAAATAGCCAGTGCTGTATATCATGATCTCATGGGAGTAATTACTGCAGCTGACTTGTAGTCTATTAAAAACTTTTGCATCAAAATCGTATCTGTCACCTCGGAGATTGCACCAGGCGCATGAAGGACACGCTGGACCCCTGGAACAAACTCTGGGTGGTTTGGTGGAGGCTCCAAAGGAGGCAAACAGGAAAACTCCTGAGCTGTGGTGAGGTCAGGAATTTCTCTAGTCCCGGGCTGTTCTCTGAAAACCCACAGGGGAGTGGAGGGATGCTGTGAGAATCCCTGCAGGTGAGCTTGGAGCGGGGACCGTGCCGTTAACACACGGATAGCAGGCGGCTTTTCCAGGACTCATTTATCAAGGAGCAAAGAAAGGAGCTCCAACAGTCACTGCAATCTGAAAGTTTCTGCTTGTATCATATAAAGTTGACTTTACCCCCTGCTATCCTTCAATATTGACCACAGGGCTGTTTTTATGAAGTGAATTAAAATAATAGGAAAATATAGATTACTGAGGAGAAAATATCTCAAGGGAAACAAAACTGTCAATAGACATATCTTTAAAAATGTTTGCACCACTGAGATAAGACCACATAGTTTAAGGTTTGGAAGCATTCTGAGATGTTTATTAGAAGATAATGATTTTCTGAAGGAAACAGGCATGAGGTATTACTCCATTTCTGGTCACCATGATATTAAAGATATTATATCACTTACAAATGTGTGGTGAAAGCAACAAAACTAATTTGCTGTAAGGACTTTATTACATTTATTTCCATTGGAGTCATTTAAGAGTAATTCAAGAGAAAGAGAAGTTAAATATAAGAGTCGATTGCTTTCTGGAGCATACAGCTGTCATGAAATAGGTATCAGTCATCATGGCAAAGAACCATCCAGGTAACTTTGGACATGGAATGGAATGGAATGTCAATGGGCATCAGTGGTCTGAGACACAAAATCAAATTATGCATGTTAGTGTGTATTTTGCCCATATCAGTGCATGTATTTGTAATTTGTATTAACCTTTTTAGTAAATATCCCAAGAAAACACTCAAGGAAACACCTCATTTTCCAAAATGTTCTTTTCTTATAATTTGTTAGTTATTTCCTTTTGGGTGAAGACCAGGAAATGCCAGAACAGTTTTTGTAATGTACATTCTGTAGACACTGACAGGAGTTTGAACCAGAGCTCATGGGAGGCTTAAGTGTTAGGCAAAGACTAATTCAATGCCCCAATGTTACTTAGTCCACACTAACTTTATAGGCAAGAAGCTCCCAGATGTTTCTAAGACTCGTGAGTGAAGTTACAGGTGCTTTTGGTCTCAGTAAACACCTGAAGAAAAAGAGGATTAGGTGGACTGGCTCCTGTCCACTGCCAGTGTGAATTCACAATGAGTTTATTATTGGCGGGGTGACCTTTGAAAAGAGTTTCTTTAGGAAAAAAGCAAGCAAACAAAAATCTGAGGCAGAGCAACAGCTGGGCCAGACCTACCTGTACAGCTGGCAATGCCAGAAGTGTATTCAGAATTATTGCTTAGCTGTCACTTATGTCTTGTGAACTCTCCATGTTGCCTCATAACTAATGGAAGGGGAAAATGAGTGTTTTAATAACAATATGGCATAAATAACCACTATTCTTAGCCTAGATGAAGAAAAATAAAAAGTAGGACAAATCCTGTTATTATTTTATGTTCTTAATCACATTTTGATCTATAGAGCTCTCAACATTACTCTTGGGATAACATAGTTAAAGGCAACAAAATGATCTCAATTATTATTTATAAATTATTTACAAAAGAATACAATTAAAAAAAATAGAAAGGGAATGCAAACAACCTAGAGGCTTTTATGTTTTCCTCATGAAGATCTTTCAGTTGAGATTAGTCCTTTGAGACACTGTGTTCTGCTTATTTTTCTTTTGAAAAGCAAACTTAAAGCATAATATTTTATTTATTTATTTTACTTTATCTTTTCAAAGCAGTAGGGTGCATTAAAAATATCATGATATCCTTGACAACTGGGTATGTTACACAAAGAGACAAAGAAATCACTCATGTCAGGAAATCTGTGTACTTCTTAGTATATCATCAATATACAAAATTGCTTTTGGAAGGGCAAGCTGTATTCTCCAAGTCAATGAATATGTGAGCACAGCTGAGTGGGTCGGACCCCAAAATTCTAGAATTTTTCATCAAAGGGCTATTGTTCCCCTTCCAGCTTCCAAAACAATGCATCCAAATGAATGACTCAACATCACATTCATGAAGCACTGGGGTGGTTTGTATGGAAGGCACTGAGGCAGGTTCTGCCCAGATTGTATTTCCAGCAGGTATTGGAAAAGCTCAAATAAAATTAAACAACCATCATCTTATACAGGAGTGAAGGTCAGCTTTTTCATCCTAAATTTTTATATAAAAGAGGACTATCACGTACCTATTTTTTGTTATTTTCACATCATAAGTGTTTGGGGTTTTTTATTATTATTTTGGAAGTGGCCAAGGCAGAGAAAACCAAAGTTCAAGGTGAGCAAAGGAGGAGGCTGCTGGGAGCAGGGGTTCACCAGCCACTGCAGAGTTTTGTGTTTTTTGGGGGTACATGCTCAGTCTCCCTTCTGGCTGCAAGAGGGGCAGGGAATTGCAGCCTGGCTGTGTTGGGCAGGGATGTGAGGGTGCTCCTGGTGCAGAAAGTCTGCTGCTTTTTGTCTCTGGTGAACTGGGAAAGAAAAATTCCCCAGGGCTTGAAGCCTTCCAGAGGTGGAGTCCCTTGCAACACAGAAGCATAAAGAATTTATTAGAGAGAAGTTCAGATGCTGGCCTGTAATCCAGTGTAAGAAAGACACACCTCCATCTAGTTCCTTAAAATCCCAATATTTTCTCAGTATTTTTGTCTATTATAATATATACCTTTTCTTTGAGCTGAATTGATAGTCACTCCTTATATACAATCCTCTTCCATGAAAGATTCAAAACAAATTGATCTCATCTTTCTCACTTTCCAATCCCAGTTGCTATATTTTTCTGTTCAACAATATGATTTATACATATTCATTGGCACAAGTCAAAGTCTCAGTTAAATGTCAAAGCTGCAGCTCTTTAAAATGCTTTAACCACTTTGCATTGTGTTCTGCCATCTCAGAAAGAAAAAAAATACTCTAAACAGGAGCTCTGGAACTGCACAAAAATGTATGTATAATTCATGTATAAAATTACTATATAAAGAATATAGCTTAATAGGTCAAGATCTTGTTAAAAATGCAGTTTGTAATAATCTCTGACATCCTGTACCCCCCTGAGAGCAGAACAAAGCTCCACAGAATATATTGCCTTCTTTTATGCAACAATATGAAAACCAGTGGGGTTTAACACTCTGGCTTCATGCCCTGCATATGCCTCCTGATTATTTTTGCACCTCTAAAAGTTTTAGTGGCCAAGTGATCTCTGGTAATTTTGTTTTTCGATAGCTTTGTGCCTTGGCAACCACCCAGAGTAAATCTAAAATGTTTCATCTTTGCACTCTAAACTTAAATTTAGATGTCTAAATGAGCAGTCTTCAGATAAAAGCCTATTTAGCCAGTAGTGAGTTAAGTCATGTATTGTCCTTTGTCCACTGCTGATTTGAGGATTAAATATTTTCCTCACTTGAAAAATACATCAGAATGGCATCTTTATTTCATTTATTTTCTGTTGAACCTGAGTAGCATTATTCCTTTCAGTCTACAGGTTATATCAGAGTACTGGATGCTCTGAAATAAGTCTGTGTACTAAAGAACAGCAGCATTATCAGTGTCTCAAAGGTAATACCATAAACTTCTATTTCTTTTCTGTAAATTAATTCATCAGCATTTTCTAAGCTACTGATGGGAGAAAACATCCTAAAATATTTTGGTTTGCAAAGGTATCTGGTGACCTGTGTGACAGAACCTCGCCCTGAGAATGTTCTTTGTTTTTTCTATTCCTATTATTTCCTTTTTTCATTAGAAGTCCTTCAGACTGAAAATATAGCACTCTATCATGAAAATGTAATATTGATGATGTAGTTAACTCTCAGATATTTTATTATTAATATATCTAAACTGTTTGGGTATAAACCATTCCTTTATATTGCAGGTTCATTATCTTCATCAGGATATAAGCATCATTGTTAGTCTACCTTATTAGTCTAGTTTGGTTCAGAGTTTAGGTTTTGGGGCTTTTTTTTTCAGACTTCATTATCTCTTTTTACAAACTCTAAAACACATATGTTAGAAGAGATTTTTGCACCATTTTTAGATTATAACTTAAACTCTGTGAGTTAGAGTATGTCTGACCTGACCCAAAACACATTCTGCAATGCTTTCCAGATTAGGCAGAACCAACACTGAGATTTTTTCCAGGACAAATTCTCCAGCTGCATCATTTCCTGGTATCTGCTTCTCTGATACAGGCTTAAAAATCATGTGATTTAAAGACACACTGGAAAGCCATCCCAGTGATGAAATTTCTTTCACAATATGATACTCATTTATCTTCTAACTTCATTTACTACAATTCCAAATAAAGAATATATAAAACAAAAGAACCTCACATTTCAAGAGAAACCACAAAATTTCTGCAAAAAAGTAAGCTGAATTGTCATCCAAAAATTTAATAGAACAAGACAAGATGGTAACTAGTGCAAAGAAACCTGACAATCTAATTTGCACTTATATCAAAGACCCTGGTGCCTAAAACTTTATGTACAACATATGCAAATCAATCAGGCTTCCTCTTGAAGTTCAGTGTTAAAATAGATTTGTAGTTGCTCAGCTTTTCTTCCCTCTTTTTCAGTAGAGGAGTACTCAGATCAAGAGGGATGTAGGTACCTTATTCCCAAAATGCTGCTTCTTTGCCACAGGAAAACAACGTGCAAGAACTCATGAATTTGTTTTCTGTACTGTGTTAAAATACAAATAAATGTGTCCACCATTCTGCACTTAACTATCACCTAAAACTGCCTGGGAACAAAATTCAGATTTCTAACAGATTTTTCTTCCAAGTTAATCTGCCCATGGAAGAGACCACGGTGGAGCAGATACCCACAGCAGACCTGGAGAACCCCTTGGTGGAGGAGATGGGATTCCTGAAGGAAACTGCCCTGTGAAGAGCTCGTGCTGGAACAGATTTTTGTGAAGGTCTGCAGCCCTTGGAGAGTGCCAGGAAAACCATGAGAGTTAAGATGCATCATTTCCTGCTGTACCCTCCTCTCCTCACCCCCCAGGCTGTCCAGGGGCAGAGAGGAGCCAAGCGAGCAAGGGAAGCTGAGCTTGGGAAGGAGGAAGGAAAAGTGTTCTTTCAGCATTTGTATTTTAGTTTCTTGCCACCTTAATTGATAATTAAAAATGCCATAATTAAATAATTGTTTTTATTGGCGAGAAATTAAATTAATTTCCCCCCCATTCAAGCCTGTTTTTCCCATGATAGTAATTGGAAAACAATCTCCCAATATTTGTCTCAGCCTACAGGGTTTCTCATCCTGTTTTTTCCCCCTGGCCCACTGAGAGGAGAGGGTAGAGGAGTCTGGCTGGAAGCCAAGGCTAACTCAGCGTGTGTCAGGTAAGATTGGTTTTCCCCATTATATCACTTTATATTTATCTATGTTGAACTTCATTTGACATTTTATTGCCGAGATACTCTGGCCTCTAAGGTCCTCCTCAAATTCTTCACAGCCTGTCCTGTTCCTAAGTGCCTCATATAATGTTGGATCATCATAATTCACATCATATTATCACCACACAGATCATCCCTCTTCTGTAGGTCATTTCTTGACAGACTAAACAGGATGAGTTCCAGGACAGGCTCCTGCTCACAACTGCTGTGATAACCATCCTGCACTGCAAGACCTTTTGCAGTTATCCTTGAGTTCCTGCCTTTTAACCCGAGATTAATGCATGTGAGGGTCTTCCCTCTCATCCCATGATACTCAGTGTTCTGGCAGCCTATGCAAAAGCCTTTTAAAAAATTTTGTAGGAAATTAAAACAGGCTATATAGCTCCTGCCATTTTATCCCTTATATTCCCTGACCTCTTTAAACAGCACCTTCAACAGAAGCCATGATTACTCTTCTCACATAAAAAATAATAAAAATATTCAAGGGTCTATTCTATAATTTTTTAGTGTTACTATTAATTTTCCCAGTGGAGATCTTCGGTTTAAAGGACTGTTAGTCCCTGAGCACACCTGTAAATTTTCTAAGAGCTGCTATTTCATCCCCTGTGCTTTTGTCTTCAGACCACGAGGTTTTAAGTGAGAGGTTACACATATAGTATATTTATTTAATCTGTGTGTTCCTGTAGAACTCTAGAGGCAATATCATCTGGTCCTGGTAATTTGTTAGTGTTCATTTTGTATATTTGTATAATAATTTCTTTCACTGTTGCTTTGCCAGGTAGATAATGCTACAGTGATCAGAGCACTTCTGTGTAGCCTGGTAATCCCATGGCATGTCCAGAAACATTTTCCTTGCCTGTCTGCACAGTGCAGGAGATGATTCTCAACACATCACAATGGACTGGCACAAATAGCCTTGCATTCTTTCTTTAATTCAATGTATTAATGGTTGTGGGATGGCTGACTTCCATTCCATCCTTTGCTGCTCAGGGTTAAACTTCAAACTTCCAATATTTCAGCCCCTCTGTTTTAGGTATTCGAGAAGAGAGTATTCTTTTGAGCCTCCTGCTGAAACTGCTAGACTTTAGAGAACCACTAAATATTCATTGGGCAAAAGACTCTGTGATCCTAGTGATTAGGGTATTCATGTGGCAGGGGAGACTTGAGTTCCTGACATTCTAATGCATATTTACATAATTTTGTGTGAAGTGTTCACTGGAGCAGAAACAGCAAGTTGCCTGATCACTTACCTATAGAATCATAATTTTCTTGCCTTTGAGCTCAATTAATTTTTAATTGTGCCTCACAAAGAGGGACAGCCTCAGGAGGAGGAACTTTCTTCACAGAATGTCCCAGCACTCTGAAAATTCACCTAATGTTAATTTTCAAATTCTCTCAAAAACTGAAGAGATTTAAACCTGTTGCTTAGACTTTCTCAGGGTGCTGGGCCTCGGGAGGTCATCACCTGTTCTTTCCTCTGGTCATAGTTTTTGAAAAAAATATGTACTTTATTGACAATTTCTTGGAGGAGGTCCAGCATTTTGAATAAAAAATGGAAGATGCTATTACAGTCCCTGAGAGGACTAGAGGTTATTCCCTATCTTTTTTATACCGTGGCCCCTGGCTGGATGTGGTGTTTTCCCATCTTGGTTTCTAGCATTCCTGGTACAAATTCTCAGTGTTTCTGCAAACCTCTGCTCAATTTATTCAGAAGGTGTATTTTTAGGAATCTAGGGAAGTGGTAGCATCCAAAGATTTTTAAATGGCAGCACTGGCTTACATAGAACTTGGTAAGTAAATGTGTCTCTGTTCTTTGTGGTGTTTCATTTTGGTTCTTTTACTTGCTATTATGAGGCTTCTTCTAAGAACTGACTGCAAAAGCAATGGAAAGACTCACAGAAAAAAAAAAAAAGAACATTATAAACAAACAAAAATGGCCTTGGAGTGGGGATATTATCAAATTTGTTTCCCTCAAAGTACTTCAACATGGTATTATTAACCTGCAAAATAAAACTTCTCAACCAAATTCCCAGAGCACATGAAATGTCAAGATTTCAACTTCTCAGCCTCATGTAAGCCAAGACAAAATTTAGAAAAAGCTATTGTCACCATAAGGGCTCACCTGTGCTCAAGATTACAAGTACTGCATTTGCCATATTCTTTGTACACCAGTGCTTCCATTTAAAACTTGAGAAGCTCCCCTCTCCCTAGATTCCTAAAAATACACCTGGAAAAACTGAGCAGAGGTTTGCTCAGAGAAATTTGTACCACAGGTATTCATGGGGCAGGGAAGCTGTGAGTGCCTGAGTTTCCCCAAGATTACATCTACAAAGTACTCATGACAAAGGAATGACAAATGGTAGCTCCTGGGTGTGCTTTGAGGTCTGAAATTGTGTAATAAGTCCTTCTGTTACCTACAAAACCAAATTTGAATTCAAATATTTGACTTAGGTCCATTTCTCCAGCTGTTATTTTTGCTGTTGTTTGTTAGTTTGGGGTGGGTTTTTTATGTTTTGTTGGTTTTGCCATCGCTTTCTTTTAACAAGAGAGGGAGTAACTCCCTTTCACGGGGCTTTTCTCACTGGTGCTTCATCAGTGATGCCAAATCCAGAGTCCTGCTGTGCTGTAAACACAAACTAGAGATTTTGCTGTGACTTGAGATTCTGGAATGAACTGAGCTAATGAAGCAGAGGGAATTCAGAAACTGTCTGACTGCAGAGAGAGCGTGTTCACGAGACTGTCAAATATTTATACTCGTGTATTAATTGCCTCAGATGAACTGCTCACCTGGATGAGCTGTTATCCAGACACCTGTACCAGCTTCTTGCAGTGATGTCTGGGCAGTGCCCTTCTCATAGGTCTTAAAATTATGAACTTGTCCTTCTTCATGGTTTTCCACTCAGCCTTATGTTTAATCACAGGTAAATTAATGTAGTACACCCTGATGTGACTGGTGCTTGTTTCCAACTGTACCCTCTCACTGTCGAAGTCAGGTGTCATCTGGCAAAAAAATAAAGTAGTGGCACAAATCCAAGAGTACAGAGAGGGAAGGGAAACAGAAAATCTGTTTATCACTTCAGGCTGCATGTATAGAGATTTTACCTCTCAGGGTAAAAACTATCAGTACAAGTGGTTATTTCTGAAGAGGAGAGTAGTGAGAAGAGCAGGTTTATTTTAGATAAGGAGGGTCTTTACTCTCTTACTCTAGCAAAAAAGAGAAACATGGTCTATCTTCTACTATATTGCCTTCAATAAGTGGCTAATTATCTTCAATAATTACAAAGAGACAAAATAGAAGCAGAGAAAACCACAACAAAGTACAAGAGATGGCATCTGAGATTGGTTCAGTTAGCTCTGAAATTAATTTTTCCCTGTGACACACTGAGCATGACATCTGACACAAGACTCAAAAGACCTCAACCCAATAAATGAGATTTGGACCAGTCTTTGACCCATGATTTCAAACTGTCAGTCTTGAACATGGCTGGTTTATCTCAGCCTATGGTCCAGCACATTTTGCATTGCCCGAGCCCGTGCAGAGTTTCCAAAGGAGGATTTCTGCTTCCCGAGTAGCCCGAGGAATCCCGTGTCATGACTCTTGTAAGTGCATGGACAAAATGTGTTTATTGGTTCCTGTGTGCCCCATAAAATGTAGCAGTGGCTGCTTTTCCAGGGCAAACTCACTGGCACAACAGGGATGTGGCAGCAGTCAGCAGCCGGCAGAAGTTTGGAAGATCTGAGCTCAGTTGTCTCTGCTTTACAGGACTTAACTCCCCACTCCTTGTGGTTTTGGCAAGTAGGTCAGCCAACAGATTCAAGGCTGCTTGGAGGGAGGGCAGGATGCCTCAGCAGTGCCAGGTGAAAAACCTTGCAGTGTGCAGAGAAAGAATTCAGAATCACTGGACTGGAAAGAGAACATGAAAACAATGGCAGCTCCAACAGAAGAGCTGGGGACGTCCTCTGGGAGCACAGGGAGGCTTCAGCTCCACGTCCAAAGGCTCTTTGTGTGATTGTTCCCAGTTGTGTTTTCATGTGAAATGCATCTCCTGTTAGCAGGGATTGGGTCCCCAGTCTGTTTCTGCCCACAGTCACCAAGAAGTGCTGTAAGCATTAGAGTGCTCTGTGAAGTGGGAATTAAAAGGATCCCAAGGACTCTGGGTCAATCCTCCCTCATAAAAGTTATGTTAGGCTCACTGATGTCTCCAGGTATTGAAATAAAGACCATCACTACAAGTTACCTCCTCTACAGCTTTTGTCCCTCATCACAGATGCTCCCTTTAACCAGCTCTTGGCAACAATACCATCCCTATTTATCATCTTCAGACTTTATTTTTCCAAGTCACTCTAGCAGAATCTACAGAAGGTTCACCGAGAAGACACAGCTGGTGTCTCAGCTGCCTGACTCCTAAATGGCCTGAGCCAAAGGCAGAGCAGCCTGCCAAAGCTCTGGAGCCAGAGCTGCCTTCCTGTTCACTATCAGATTTATGCAAATATCCTGGCACTGGTCTAAAAATACCTGGATTTAGTCAGGGGAGGCAGAGAAGTGTAGAAGGCTCATAGCCTGCTCTCCCATCATCATCTGCCTGCACCATGTGTTGTAGCTGGAGCCACACAGTTAAACCAGGGCTATGTTGTTACCTGGGCACAGGTTTATTTCCTGACAAAAAACCCTCCCAAACCACTCAACAGCAACACAGGTTCTCTGTCAGAGAGGGGGAATTTCCCTCTTTGCTTGCTGCTCCCAAGTGCACTCTGGGCTTGTGGCTGCAGCCAGCCAAGAGGGATCAGGGCACTGACACAGGGCAGGAAAGCTGCTGTGCTTGTTCTCCTGAGGGGGAGCCCAGAGTGCCAGGTAGGAACACTGAGATGTGCAGAAACTGAACTGCATCTCCGTGGAGAGGGATGGCTCACTATGGCTCTGGTCAGTAAATTCAGTAAATAGACTGATAGATTTAAATTAGAGGGAGTCATAGGGAACAGGCTGAAATATTCCTGTCTTTCTTTGGTGTTTTTTGTAACTGTTTGGGGAAAACGTGAGAGCTGTTCCATAGGATGATACAATTGGCTCATTGTTGATCTTTATATAAGCTATATATATATATATAACCTATATATAAAGGTTACATGCTGACTTGGACTATATATGCCTTGCATTTAGCAATTAATCTCAAAGTTTATGGTCTTTTGCTGAATTTCAAGGATGGAAATACTTAGTCTTGTGTCAGATAATAAAGCTTGTAATATTAAATCAAATTATAATTGTTTTCCCCAAAGAAATGAAGTTTTGATTATCTTTGTTTATCTCCAGAAGTCAGTAAACAGGCTGTAGATCTGGATATGAGGAGAAAACAAGATTATGCCCCAGTCACCAGCCTCTAGAGGAGATGATTGAGAATAAGGAGCAATGCATGTGTCTCTCCCGTGCTGACAGGTTTATAAGTGGAAGAAGTAATGGACAAAACAAACAGTGAGTTGGCAAAATCATTTTACACTCTGGCAATATAGCTTGGAAAACTTTTTCCAGGCTACAGGTCAAGGAAAAATCTGTGACCAAGTGTTACAATCTGTAGACATCAACAATTTCAGGGGTGGAACTATTTAGTTTGTAGAAAGGTACATTTGAAATTTATTATCTGGAGTTCAATGTATAAAATGTCACTAAGGGAACAAATCTCTTAAGTAATTAAAAACCCATAAAATCAATGAATTCTTCATCAATCACTATGAATACAGCAATTTTTGGAGGTTGTGAGGGATATGTCATTTACAGAGCCCACAACTGGTCATTAGATCTGAAACTTAAGCTGAAGACTCCTTCATCCAAGCAGAATGTCCTTATTGCTTGCATATAAATACACAATTCTGTGAACAACCTGGACATTATTTATTACCCTATGGCAGGCAAGGGAGGAGCTGTGACCAGAACAGTATTTCTAAACTTCAGCATTTCAGTGAAATTCAGGGGTTGTCACGGATCTCCCTTCCCACTGACACTGAAGGCATTTTCCAGCAGGTGCTATTTGGTTTCCAATCAAGAGCAAGGAACTCTCCCCACTTCCCATGGATTTGCATCTCTAGTTCTTCCTGCAGTCGTGGCAGTCCACAAACTCCTATTTACACAGCAAATGACAGCTTTGCCTTTTCTGAACCTAGCAACTCTCTGCAGTGAAGCTTTGACTAAACAAAAAAGTTCAACTCTTTTGCCTGGGTTCACCCAAAAATACTGAATGTGTTTTTCTGTAGTGCCACCAAAGTAACACAATTTTTGCACTGCAGGTAGCAGTCATTCCCCTGGAATGCACTTTTTGAGGCAGTTTACATTATCATCTGTGTTTCTTTTCCTAGAAACAACACAGAAACCAGCATGAATTTCTGTTTGATGTATTGAGGGGTATCCTGCTGTTCTATGAAGTACTTCCATGAAGGCCTGTTATTTCCAGAGCATCATAAGTGAATAAAAAACCTTGCAAACACACACACAGACCTGGTACCTGCTGGGAGAAACCGATAGTGTAGTTCAGCCAAGTGATAAGAAGTTGGGTATAAGAACTCACATTTTATACACCAGGCAAATGCAACACTTTTTTATCCTTTTTTTTTTTTTTTTAATGGCACATTACAGTTCTGTCCATCTTTTTGTTTGCCTTCTACTATTTTTTGTGGGATTCTTTTTTTTTTTTTTTCCTTTAAGAAGATGATGAAATCTGATGAGGAGGAGAGCCATGAATTTGTATAATGTAATAAAATCCACCTCCCCTCTCATCCCGTATTGTGCATTTCCTGACCTCTCTAGAGAAAATGCTTTTACCTGATTTCCATGCAGCAGAATTTCTGAACCATTCATTCTGAAAGCCCTGCACATCCCACATCATCTGTTCCCTCCTTGTTGCATACATAAACTCAACAGATATGAGAGAGATGAATACAATTTCAGTGAGAGGGTTGCAGAGCAATCTCCTAAATGCTGAGAGAGAAATGCAAGGCTTCACTTCTCATTAGAAAGGTTTGCTGGTTGGTATCTCTAATTGATTGGCTTTGCTCTCAATGCATGCTTTAGTTTTAAGAAGAATTGAGTGATCCAGCTAAGCAATATTGTGGATATTTAACGCCACAGAAAAATGCAGCTTCTTTGATCTTTCAGCAATCAAATTCTCTTACAGTAAAGTAATTAGTTTGCTTAAAGTGGAGTTAACTAAACAGCATAGGACATAAATGATGGAGATATTTGGTTTATAGGGTAGAATCAATTTCTCCTTTTCCAGTATGGACCCTAATCTGTACTTACTAGTCATTATTTAAGGGAAACTCTGGGAAGCCTTGTTGGGATGCCCTCAGTCCCTTTGTTCTTTGAGCCACGTGGGTGTGCATAGCACAAGGCTTCTGCTTTAAGGGATGGGAGGCCATGAGTTCTACACACACTGTTTCAGAGGTGTAATTACAGTTATTTCAATGAACTAGTTCCTGGCCGGTTTCTGAGTAGGTAATAGAGAGAAGCAGCTTTGGTAAATGGCAAGAACACTGAAAATTTTCAAGAGGTGGTTTTTATTATTGCCTGATCAAAGTGACTGATGAGTACCCTCGTACGAGTCTTATTTCAATTTTACAGAAAGGGATATCATGCCTTTTCATAACGCTCTTTGAGACATTTTGATGAAAAAAGCTCTGTAAGAGCCAAGCAGAATTGCTGATATTACAAGTGGACCACATGCAGAAACAAATCCTATTCTCTCGAATTTAAAAGATTGTATTCAATCACTTTGTTTTTCTGTCTCATTGTACTGTGTGTATTGTACACTTTGCTTATTACAACAGAAAAGCCATGCTGAGATTGCTTCCTGCAGAAATACTTCCCTGCTCAGAATGCATTTGAGCTACTTGGGAATATGCAGGTAATTATCTACCTGTTTGCTTTCTCTGTAGGAAAACCTTATCACTGTGAGCCCTGGAGTGTGGCCTTTCTCACTATTGGTACTTACATTTGACTTCCTGCTTTCAAGGCAGAGGTGAAGACCAAAAATACCTGAAACAGGCTGATCTCGGGCTTGCACAGAGCAAGCAGAAAATGGGCTTACATGAGAAGAAAGCTGTTTGGAGGTTATCAGATTAACTGTGCCCTCAGAGATGTGCAGAAAAATTAAATTATTTTTATTTGGAGATAATCTGGATAATGCAGAACTTCTTATCATAATAGTTAGAGACACTTATGCAATCTACAAGGCTTTAAAAAGCTATTTTACCAGGTGGCTGCACAGTGACAAATGTGCACTCACATCATCAGTGGCATAAGCCTTTATTTTGATAGGGCAGCTGCAGCTGTAATATCCTTCAAAACCTCCCCTTAATTGATCTAAATGGTGCAACATCCTCTACAGAGAGGGAAAGCATTAATGAAATATTTAGCTTTAGAACCAAAAAACCTGTTATTTGTTTTTTCACTTTTTTTACATTTCTTAGTTGATGTGTCATAGCACTGGAAGGGAATGGTTTTATTCAGGGGCTAGGTCAATAGCCATGAGTACAAAGAAAAGTAAAGGCTTCTCTCTAAATAAACAGAAAGATTTAAAACCATCTGCATATTCAAATACCAGGGATGTACAATAGTAGCCAATGAAGGTTAATCTAATAAGAACAATATTGATTCTTGGATATTATTTCTGTTATTGTTAGATTAAAATTAGTGAAGAGCTCCCCTCTTAACATATCCCTGAAGTACTAAAAACAATGACCACATTACATTTGAAAATCAGCTAGAGCTGTTCCAGAGAGAGCATAAAAATCCATTTACTTCACACCTCCTTAAATCCTCTTAGTGCCATAACAGATTAGAGTGTGAGGGGGAAGCAAGTTTTTATTTTAATTGAACTGGATGTTGGCTTTCTCAGGGAGGTTTGATGACCAGGTGATTCTCAGGAGGGAGGGTCCTCAGTGAGAAACCTTCTGGTGAGGAGCCTCCTTTTCATGGTTTGACAAGTGCAGGGAAGGACAGCTTAGTCTTATGTGTGCTGCATTTTGTGACTCTCCAGAATGAAGGGAACATTGTATTAATGTATTAACATTGGCTTTGAATGCACTGTAATAATACTGGCTCTGAATGAAGGGAGCTGCTTGAACATTTGCTTTGTCGTAGTGATTTCTGGGGGGAGAATGTTCCCCTCATTAAAGTGTAAGCATGTGTGTCCAAGGCTGGACTAACAGAATTAGAGCAGTAGCCCTTTTACACTGCTTCTTTTCAGAAAACTAATTAAGAGCTGACTCCTATCAAACCAAACCAAATAAAAATGCCCAATATTTAAAAAGTTTATTTCCGCAGAAATGAATTACATTCCCAATTTCAGGTGCAGTAACCAGTAGCCTTTAGTTAGAGCTGCACAGCAGTGTTTCTTATTGCCTGATTGTAGTCTCTCAACGTTTTCTATTGTTTTCTTATAAAATTATAGAAACACTTAGGTTGGAAAAGCCTTCCAAGGTGACCAAGTCCAACCAGTCCCCCAGCACTGCAAAGGTCACCACTAAACCATGTCCCCAGGTGCCAAATCCAGACTGCTTTTAAATAACTCTGGGGTTCTGGACCCAGGATTCAAATTTATTTGCTTACTTGGCTTATTGTACATGGCTTTCACATCCACCTTCAGTAATGCAAAAAAAGTGGTGGGCGGGGGGGTTCATCCTTCTTTCTTTATTCTCACAGGAAAAATCTGCCCAAAACTGAGAATCTCCAGGCTGCCTTCCTTAATGGATGTTTTTAACTAGGCAGTAGTTTAAGGGGGAATCAGTGGCTAATTGAATATACCCCAATTAATAAAGTAAATTTGCATGCTAGTTCCAAATTCAACATTATACCTACTTCATGATGAATTATTGCCAGTTATATTCACTGGTGAAAGGGGAGCACCGTGGTGACAACTACTCTGTGCTGCAGGATGTAAAAAATTGCATCTGTGCCCTCTGCAGGGCAAAGGGGCTGAGTTTGTAGCCCAGAGCATCACTGAGATTTCACTGCTCTCAGCTTCTGCATGTTTTGGCCTCTGGAGACTGCCCACTTAGCTGGTTTGTCATCTGAGGCATGCATAATAATAATTGCAAAAAAACCACCCTCCCTTTAGGGTTTGGGGTATAAGAGGTAGAAAAATCTTATTTGTTAGAGACTTGGAGATAAATCTTAGTCCCAAACAATGTGTCACTACCCTTGGTTCTGGTAAACAAATCACAAAGCCAGCAAAAGCTGACCCTTTAGATTAATGAAACTGGTTTCATCTTCAGTTTCAAACAGAAACAAATAAAATCAGGACAAAAAAAGCTTGGGGTTTTCTGTGTGTTTAAAGCCTCTTGAATACAGAAATAACAAAGTCAAAGCTCTCAAGGCTGAAGCATGTGAGATTTATTGTGCTTCTTCAACCACAAAGGGATCCTTTTCTGCCTTCTGGCTTGAAAACCTCCTGGTCATGAGTATGGGTTCATCTTCTTCTTTTGTCCTGACATTTTTCTGGTTTTGCCTGAGGAACTAGAGCAGGGTGAAGTCATTTAGGGTTTGTACTTGTTTCATTTGTTTTCTTTTAAACTGACAGGGACTTTGGGTGCTTGAAGGAAGACAGCACTGTTGCCTAGTAGTCACTTCTCATATTCTGGTTCTACCTGTTTATTACTTATTTCTTTTCCTCCAGCAACGCCATCTACTTTATGTTGTACCTCAGATTCACACTGGTTCACATATTTGAAGAAAGATTCCATAGTTGCTTGTGTTTTTTTTGTTTTCGTTGCTTTTTTTTTTGTTTTGTTTTTGTTTTGTTTTTTTTTTTTGTTTTGTTTTTTGGTTGCTATTGCTGTTTTGTTTGTTTGGGGTTTTTTGTATTTGTTTTTTGTTTTTTTGTGTTTGTTTTTGGTGGGTGGTTTTTTTTTTGGGTTTTTTTATTATTAGTTTGTTGGGGGGGTGTTCATTAGTTTTTTTGGTTTTTTGTGCGTTTCATGTTGGTTTTTTTGTTTTGTTTTGTTTCTTTGATTTGTTTGTGGGTTTTTGGCAGGGATATGGATCACATCCTCTGAAT
This sequence comes from Promerops cafer, assembly GCA_013398275.1. Lineage (NCBI taxonomy): Eukaryota > Metazoa > Chordata > Aves > Passeriformes > Nectariniidae > Promerops > Promerops cafer. Next base: position 281,665 of record VZSE01009570.1, read on the forward strand.
GGGATTCTCCTATTTATGTATATACACACACATTCATGTATAATCACATGCATGAATATCCACATTTAATTTAAAATAAGAACTGGAAGTACCACTTGCTTTTCTTAAAATAATATAAGACCATGGCAAGCATCATCTGGAAATTGTGCAAATAATAAAGCATGGATCTAAAATGAAATCTCTTTATATAGCAATTTTTACATTTTACTTAGAAGAAACTAAACAAATAATCCTTTATGACCCAGGGAAAAATATCAACAAAATTGTCAAACATCTTGATTTTCTTCATTCAGTTTTTTCACTGAAAATAGTCAGGACTAATTTCTTCTCATTATGTCATGGCCTAAGTGTGTAAACAATATGAGACCAAGACCCCAAATGAGAATCTTGTACATACAGCATTTTCTGTTCAATGTACAGATGTGACCCCAGGGGACTTCCTCACTATTTAGAAATTTGTAGAGATCCATCAATATTCTGTTGGAATTTGACTAGTTTGTGTTTTATCTGCTGTATTGCTGATATTTATGCGAGATGAAGAATTTACTTATTGCCTGTTAATTGTGTGCTGTTAAGCAATCAATAAACAACTTTGATCCTGATTTGTTTGAATTTGTACATGGAAGTGTTGCTTTTTTCCTGTGACCCCGATCCATAGAAGAAAGAATCATTGCACCTAAGTTTTAATATTTAACTGAGATGTCAGCTGAGGAAATTGGTCACCCTGGGCTCCCTTCCAGCAGGCAATGGGACATCCTGGTTCTGGGTGGAGATTTGTGTCCTGCCTTGGCTGCATGGCCCCCATGGTTGTGGAAAGACTCTTCAGGCACCAAGCCTTTAGGAAAATGCCCCAGTCGTGGCTGGACCAGTGCTGGAGTTTATGTCTTAGGCTGGCCTTTTTTTGGGCTGGAAGAAGCTGTTACGCTCTAACTGGGGTCCACAGCCTTTAATTTAGAAAAAGCAACTACTTGATGAAAACTACAGGCAGCCTTCATTTGCTGGATAGCTCAGTAGTCAGAGGCTTTGATCAGAAGCTGAAAAAGCTGAGATCCCAAATCTACTTAGGAGCACCTGGACATATTTTATGCAAATCAATTTATCATCAAAACTCTGGAATCCCGTATGGCTGGCAGACACTTTATTAACACTTATAAAAATGAATTAAGGAATGCTTGGGAATATTCCTGACATTGGAACATGACTGTAGATATGCTTTAATTGCTCATCTCTGACACTGTTTTGGTCCATAGGAGATTGGCATTTTGGGAGGAGGAAGAGGGTTTATTTACATGCCTTATTGTGAGACAACAATCCCAGGTGCATTTAACATCCCTGCATGCCCATAACCTGTCTGCCCAATCTGGGCTGGCATCTGATTTGCAAGAGATTCTGGTTGTTTGTTGGAGTGTGCTAAGGGAAAGCTGGGTGTTGCTCTGCACCATGGAATGCTAGCAAGCTACAAAAGCTGTGGATACACCAGTGTTAAAAACCAAGTACTGAGTGTCCCAGTCTCTGCAGGTGCATATTCCATTCTACCCGACCACCCTCATGAGCTGAAACTTGCTAAAAGCTATAGAGATTGCAAAATCACATCTGTATTGAGGTAAGGAAGGGAATCAGGTGTGTTCTCTGCTGCCAAAGCCACCTGACAGACACGCCTTTGTTGAGACTGGGAACAAGCCTCACGTGCTGTCACTGAGAGCAGCACAAACAGCCTCGTGACAGCACAAACAGAGGGGCTCAGCCAATCCATTCTTATGGAAAAACCCATAGCTCATTCTAAAATGAACCAGTTTGTAACAATGAGTGATGATTTGTTTTGGGTTTTGGTTTTTTTTTTTTTGTTTGTTTGTTTTTTTTGTTTTTTTTTTGTTTTTTTTTTCTTAAAATAAATCCTGCAATGAGTTCAGCACTTTTTGTGCACATAGCTAGAGTCATCACTGGTTTCACGAGAGAGAAGCAGAAGGAGCCAGGAGAAGACAGGCAGGTCAGCCAGAGAAAAATCTGTGAGACAGCCTGCAAAGAGCATGGCAGCAGTGGGAGTTTTGACTTGAGAGTTAAACCTGACAACAACAGGTCCACAGCACCCCCCAAAAAAGTCAGCAGCCTGTTTAGCACTAAGTGGCAGCCCTGCTGACATTTTACTGGCCTGCCCCGTTGGGGCCTCGGCTGACAGGAGCTGGATGTGCACAGTGACTAAATGATCTTTTACTTCTGGCAAATCAATAGGGAACCAAAAAGTAAAATTGCTGAATGCTTGTTATTCTCTGTGGCGAAATCCATGGCTTCTCATGCCTCCCACTGTGAACACAAATTCATTTGAAAAACAAACAGCATAGAAGAGGGAAAAATAGGCTCTTAATGCAAATTGCCTTGTACAAAGCAAATGAAGAGGCTAATAATAAGTGATAGCAGTGCAGACTCATGCCTTTGTCAAAAAAAAATGAGTCTTATTGGGTATCATTCACAGTCACGAATTAAGACATTACAGGAATTTCTTCCTGGTTTGTGCAATTGTGGATTATTAATCTTCACTTTTACGTCCATTTTCAGGTCAGCAAATTCTCTTATCTGTGAATACCATATGAAAAAGTCACCAATTGACCTGGAACTTTTTGAAATGTCATGTTTTCATCCCTCCCTCTTCCCTTCATCTAGGTTCCTTCTCACAATCCCCACATCTTAGATCAAGACTTAATGATTTATGGTAAAACTTAGTTCAATTTATTTTAGTTTTATGAAGCAAAAATCCCCCTGACCTTTTTTTTGGAAGGTTCATCCTTGTAACACAAGTCTCTTGTGTACCTGAGAGGTCCCATGTTGGTGAACTGTCATCCTATTAATCACAAGACACAAAATTTCACAAACATAAAATTTAGATAGAAAGTAGACTCAGACTTACAGCTATTTAATGAGGTACCACTCAAATTACAGCTATTTAATGAATTACCATTCTTCAGCCGGGCTGTGGTACATGATTGTGTGTAAATCTATTCTAAGGCCATGACATATAGGAGATAATATACATTATTTCTTGTTACAGGACACCAGAGCACTGTCAGAGTCGGCTGCCATCGCTCAGCTGAAGCATGATAACTTATTGAATAGTAATTAATGATTACTATTGGTCTGTCTAGACAGCTGAGGGACTGCAAAGACACACTTTGAGGAGCATGGGATTCAAAAGAAATAATGGGCAGTCACTCATGGGATTTACAGAAGAGATTCTATGTTAGGCAGCGAGAAGAACAGTATGTTAACATATTGAATAAATATATTTCCAATATTAGTCAAAGTCTGTCTGTATATTAATTTTGTTATTTGCTATTGCTATGAATAGCAATGCTGAAAAACACAGGTAGAAATATAATAAATCATCCCATACTTTTCTGTGCAATTCCATATAAGTTAATGCATGAGACTTCATTTTTCTCCAGTCAGATGATACATTGCTGAGAGGTCGAGTAAAATTTACATTTTAAATCTCTGTTTTGCAACAGCAGCCATTTCTGTACTAAATAACTATTTTAGTTATTTAAAGGCTAAATTATGGTTTTCTCTGTTTGTCTATGAATAGGTAAAGTCTAAGTGCACAGATTACCTGTTGGTCACACCTCACATGCATGAGGGAAAATCTCCCTGGCTGATGAAATAATCCTGAGTGTGATTTGTCTATAGCAGTGTTTCACTCAAAAAGCCCAAGGGCTATTTCAGACAACAGCATTTTCTCTTTCAAAGGTACCTCAATTGAAATACTTAATCAAAGTGTAAACAAGCCAGAAATAGAGTGATCTATTTCTGTCCAAAATCTGCTAGAAATTAAAAGCACAGAACAAAATAGATTATTCCCATCAGTAAGGCCAGTGGTAGCAGACGTGGCTGAGGTTCTGTGGTCAGACAAGTTGCTTTTGAAATGTGTAATGGTTTATGTATTTTATCCAGATCTTGGACAGTGAGACATTTCATAGAAATCTCATATTCAAACGTACTTAGGAAGTGCAAGTAGGAACACTAAAGAAATAAAAGGTTAAATTTGTCATTCTAGCCCAGAGGACAAAGTATGTGTTCCAACAAGGATATTTGGGGATAATAAATGAGTAACCCCTTTTTAAGAGGAATTCTAAGATGTTTTATTGATGACCAGTGCAGGCACCCCTATGACTATTCTCATCTTCAGTTCCTTTCACTGTGTTTCACTAAACCTTCCATATGACCAAAGCCTTACTCTAAGTGTCCCAAGAAGTCATTCTGTATGTAAATCCTGGCTTCTAACAGATGTCAGGCCATTTGATCTGCAGCACTGACAAAGCTGGACATTATGGAGATATCTGAATGAATGTAATTTGCCAATTATGGGCAGTATAACTCATTGTTATATCCCAAATTATTATTATTTACTGTGCCAGTGTGTAAAAATGCTGTCACAAGTGATCATCATCTAAATAATCAAAGCAGGTTTCAAGAAAGGAATAACTCAGACAAGCTCAGGACAGAAAATCTTGGTTATACCAGTAAGAGAAATGGGGCCTGGATAAGGGTTTGTCCATGCCCAGGGGCAAGATTTTGGCCCATGACAACAAACATATTTTTGGAAATGCTTGGTGTAGAACAAAATTCCTGTGTGCAACATGAACACGCTGCCCTGAAGGGATTTGGTTTTCTTCATTTCAGAGAGGGGAAGAGGTTTTAGCCAAATGGACTTCAGCTCAGCCATGGCTTCTGGCATCAGAACCAGGCACCACGGACAGCTCCTGGCCAAACAGCGAGGAAACACATACAGACTCTGGGGAAAGCTGCACAGAATTCTGAGACTGCTGAAAGGTCTTAGCTTCACATGTGGTTCAACTTTTATCACTGTTCTGGAGTCTTTGAGATGATTTTCCTTGGCAAGTGTCCGTGGTTGCGTATTAGGAAAAGGTTCTTCCCAGAGGGTGCTGGGCACTGAACAGGCTCCCCAGGGCAGTGGTCACAGCACCAGCCTGACAGAGCTCAAGGAGGGTTTGGACAATGCTCTCGGGCACAGGGTGGGATTGTTGGGGCTGGTGCTGTGCAGAATCAGGGTTTGGACTTGCTGATCCCTGTGGGTCCCTTCCAACTCAGGATGTTCTGTGACTCTGTGGTATGTTTTCCCCTAACTCTGTGTGATCTGGAAGAAGAGGTCCCATGAGACCCTCTCTGTTCCCACAATGGGGAGGAAGATAGAAAAACAAGAACTGTTCTGTGTCTTTTTTTAGGTCCTGAATACCCTGATTATTGCAACTAGCATCCAGTCTGAAATCAGATTAAATGGAATTGAAGAAATCGAGAAACAGAAAAATGTTGGTAATACAATTTTTGGTAATATAATTTTAGAAATTAAAGAGCTGTGACCCTGAGGGGAGACTGTCAGTATCAGTCATACCAATGTCATCAGGCAATGGCAGGTGATGGATCCCTCAGGAAGGAAAGGAATGCCTCCTTGAATGCACCTGGCACATCACCCTCAGCCCGGGGAGCACTCACTGACAGTGGCTGACTGCACAAAAAGAAACATTTCTCAGCACAGAAATAAAGAAGGTTAGTTAGAGCTACACTGAGCACAGAGCTGCCTCACAGTGAAGAGGAGCTATTTCTGAAAGATTATTCTGCCTTGACTTTCTCAAGATCCTGTTGACTTTGTGTTTCTTGCCATGGATATTCTGATTCCTACATGTACAAATAGGATATAGCTGAGTACTTTCACCTTTCACAAGCAGGGGTTCAAAAGTATGTTAGCAATCCAATTTACCAGAATTTGTTTTTTCTACTGTGCAATCCATGATTTATAATTTAAATCCCTGTGCCCTGTAGACTCATCTCTCAAAGGAAATAAAAAGTGTCTTGACCATAATGGCCTACTATTTGCAAGATTCACCTCTGAAATTCAAAGCTCTTTCCTTTATTGAAAATACTGATGGTTTATTTGAAGATGTCTCCAGATTAAATTTAAATAGTAAAGATATTACAAACAGTCCAATTCCCTTAATAACAAGAGGAAGAAAGTATTGCTGACGTTAATTTCCAACTTAACTGATTAAATGAAATCTTGCAAATTTTATGAGTTTTACTCTAAAACAAAACAGGCAGATTTTAATGAAGCATCTCCTTCACTAATGGTTGTGCATTCAAAACATATTAAAGAAGGAAGTGCTTCTGTAGCAAAATTAAATTAATTTCCATTGATAAAGTGAACGGAAATGAAATGAAGTGAAGGATAACTTTGTCTTTTAGTCTATGAAACTTCAGTAGAGTGACATTTCCTGACATATTGCAGACATTGTGTTGGCATGAAACACTGGGATCATGAATGCTTGATGATGATCTGCAACTTTATTTTTTAATATATAAATATTTAGCTTTGGTCATACTAATGTCACTGACAGGTCCCAAACATGCCATTCCTGGCCGGTGTCTGTCAAGCTGTTAGATAACAGTCTGCTTTAATGCAGATTTTGCAGTTTAGTCATAAAACATTTCCTTGTGCTTCAGTAACTGTATCAATAGAAATTTTATCTAAATGTCCAGACCTCCTTCTTTTGATATTTGACCATTATTGCTTGCCCTATCCACTACTGTGCAGTGAACACTTTATTTCTTCTTTTTTTCTTTTTCCCTGTAGTTGCCTTTATAAATTCTTACAGTTAACTTGTTGCTCTTGGGTTTTCTATTCCCTCTTTTTCCCAAGCTCTAAATATTACATTTTTTTCAGCATCCTGTGGGTGCTATTTTCTAGATCTCTAGGATCATTTTTGCTTGTCTTCTCTGGCCTCCTTCCAGCTGTTCACAACTATTTTAAAGTGTGTTGTGTAACACTAAGGAGAGAGTTTCAGCCAAAGCCACTGAGTAGATTAGAAGGATTACTAAGATTACCACATACGTCTTGCAAGATACAATTTTTGCTTTCATATGACCTAAATTGTTTTGGCTCTCATCCCTTCTTTTTTCATTTTACAGATACAAAACCTAGATACAGATAGATTATGTGAATCACCCCATTTCACATAGGAAATTCTGAGATCTTGGAATTGAGTATACATATGCTAAGTCTGGGAGAAATTTTGTATTCCATGAGCTGTATCAGGAGTTTCATACAGTGCTGTTTCCCTCTGATTTTCAATAGTTTCACTGGTCTTTCTAAGCTTTTCACCACTGCCAAACATTTTCTTTATGTCTTGATTGTCCCTTTTATCTGTACTAAAATTCTCAGAAGGATTCATTTCTCTCGCTGGTTACAAGAACCTCACCCAAAATGGACTCAAGCATTACATGTCTGATCACCTTTTCCATCTTTTGCCCATTATAATGTTATTCTACACAGAATCATAGAATGTTTTGAGTTTGAAGGGACCTTAAAGATCATCTTATTCCAAATCCCCTGCCATGGGGAAATCCCTGCTTTGATTCTAAAGCATAATAGAAGAACAAATTCTGATAAACTGAATTGCTGACATGCTTCACTCTGCTTGTGAAGTGCATAAGGGCTCAGCCCTATCCTATTTGTACATCTAGAAATACCCTGCCATGGGCAGGAAATGAGGAAATTAGATTCTCCTTTTTGGATATTTGGGAAGTACCTGCCATGTACTGATCATTCTTGCAAGGAGCAGAAGATGTGTTTCACATTTGATTGTTACCATCTGCCATTTTGCAGGCATTGACTTTTGTGGAGTTATTTTTGCTTTATATCAGTGCAGAAAAATAAGGGAAACTTTATTGTTCACAATAAAAAAAAAAAGAGATCATCTGCTAAAAAAATTACAAGACAAAGTGGGCATGAAAGACAGAGTAAGTGATTTTTGATTAATCGAGATATTTTACCTGCAAAAGCAAAACTGGACTAAATTTGGGATATATTTTTTTTCAGCTTCAGAAACGTTTTCAGCCCATTAGCAAGTGATGAAATTTCACAGCGAAGAGATATCCTGGTAAATTGTGAAGGAAGGATACTGTGGAAAACATGAAAAATTTGACAATATGCTTAGGTCCTTTGAAAGTCCTTACACTGGTAACATTGGACCTGCTCAGGATGAGGGATATGAGAAATTTGGTGCAGGACAAGTGTCCCTTATGTGCTACTCCTGTGACACAGGCCATGAGAGCACGGCACTGTTTACATGAACAGGGAGCTCTCAGCCTGGAAACAGCAGGTCAGTGATCAGAAAAGGTTGAATTATAGAAAAAAAAATCCTTCACCCTCCTCTGAAGTCTGATCTTCCTACATGCAGGCAACTCTGCTCCTAATTCAGTGGGTTTTTAAGTTATGGAAAGGCTTTGAATATATTAGTCTTATTTGATTTCTTTCAGATTATTCTTATTCTAAACATGTAGTGTTGGCATTTCCTGGATGTTTGGTTCCCTGAAAAAGAGTGGTTTGAATGACCAGGTGATCCTGACCTAAGTACGATTTTAGGACAAGATACTGGAGAGACAGCAATATGAAATATCTCAGGTACTTATGGCTAGGAGTTTTTTTGTTTATTTGGTTTGGGTTTTTTGTAAATATTCATAAAATGAAATATGAGCACTTTAAAAAAATTAGATCTATTTTTCTTTCGTAGTCTAATCATGGTAATTGAAGGTTAGCTTCTTTCCCTCTGTATTTTCCTAGGCTGTAATCCATTTTAGGATTCTGTTATGGCACATGAAATGGATCATCTGCACTAGAGTGGAGGCTGTGGTGATGAAGTGCCTTCCATTTTCCCCCATAATGTTCTCGAAGAAGACTGATGAATAAGATCCTCAGAAACAATTACAAAGAGGGAGATCCATCAACAGTCAAGACTGACCTTTTTTTTTTTTCCCCGAAGTTTTTTCTAGGTCAGTTTGACTCAATTTCTAGAGTTTTGAGCATCTTTTCTTCTGGACATTTATTTATTTATCCCCAGTAAAACCAAATTACTCAAGACAGCCAATTTTGAAGGCAGTGTTTGACATGGATTAAGAAAGCCAAATTCAAATTGATGATTCCTTACATCTATTTTGTCTTCATTGCTAAAGAAGGGTTAATAATTCTTCTCTTACTAGAATGGAGTTGCTCTCATTTCCATGAGACAAACAGCAAAAATAAAATTATAATTTAAAGAAATTTTCATTTTTGTGGAAGGAGAGTTTTAGGCTGCTTTATACCTCTGAAAGTCTGCAAACTTTGCTTTTGGAGAGCAACTTGTTCTTCTAGAGGTACCTCAGGTTTTGGCCAATTTCTTTCCACAGTTTCCCACACAGTTCTGCCAGCCAGCCAGGAGTACGTGTTCTACAAATTCCCCTACAAGCTGTTGTTGTAATTATTTACTTAATTGCATCTATTTTATCTCTTTTGCTCACAGCACCTAAATGAAGCCAGGATTGTCTTTACAATGAAATATGGAGCAAGGAAATGCCATACTGTGGTATTCCTCTGTGCCTTGAAGGAAGAGAAATCCCAGTGAAAGGATCTCCGTACATTCTAGTGATAGCTGACATCAATGTCATGCACATAAACTGTGCTATGATAATCATCAGATCTCTGTATTTCCTCGATTTTTCAGGAAAAAAACCCAATTGTTATGTTAAACCACATAACAAACTCCCCGTGTGGAAGATGTTTTGGCACACTGGCAGAAAGAAGATGAACATCACTAAAAGAAATGCAGTGGCGTGATGTAAAGTAGCGAGTTCAGAAGGGATTATTTTTCCTTTTCTTCAGTTCTGCAATGAATCTTTTGCTACAATGCAAGCTAATTTTGAATTTAAATTCAAATTTAATTTTTCTTAGTTCATGTGTTTGGAAAATCAAAGGTTTATTAATTCCTTAGATCATGTGTTTGCTACAGGTAAAGTAATTTCCAAGTGTAGGGATTTAAGTGATAGAAACAGAACATATAGAAAACATTAATATAGTCCAAATCGTCCTGAATGTCATTGAAAATTGAAGAATAAAGTTCTTCAGCAGTTTCATTTTGCCTGGATTGCAGGATGAGAACAGATTGTGTCTTTACTAACAATTTGTTTTTGGCCAAAACAATGATAATCTCTCCAAAATTCTTGCCACTAAGAGTCAAGATTAGTATTTTCTCTTGCTGTTTTAATGAGCATTTTCTTACTGTGTGACATATTGTGATGAATCTCCATAAAGCACTGCTAAGAGCACTTGTGACCTCAAGAGAATGAGTCATTATTGACATAGTAAACACAAAAATTCGTGTATATGCGCCAAGACATAAACACATTTCCTGTTCTGGACCTGGTTCTCAGCACAGTAAGAAGAGGTAGGGTGATCCTTGGTAAACTCTGGAAACTGGTTAGATATTGAGAAAACCCTGTATTTGCTATGGGGTGAAAAAATGCTATAGATGGCAATAGACAGCATGCACACATCTGAATTTTAACAGTGCTGGGAATGGGACCGAGTCAATTAAACAGAGAATTGATAACACAGTACTGGACTGACTCAATTAATCTTCATGGCTTTCCTGGCTGCAAGGTGAGAGCAAGACACAGAACCAAAGCTTTAGAGCTGAGGTCAGTGGTGCAGACATTCACTGTGTGTTCAGTGGTGTCAGACTGGGAGAGCTTCTTTCTTTCTCCAGGGGGTATGAGCTCTTGTCTTTCTGACCTGTCAAGACTATTGCTCATGTTCTAAAAATCCTCAAAGAAAACAAAAGTAGGGGATGGCAGCAGGTAATCTTCCCTCTGGAGGACTTTAACCTTATTTAAAAACTCCTCACTGGATACCTTTCTTTTTGTTTCAGACATCCAGAATGACATCTCAGCTGCTTCTCAAGTTGCTGTTTGCAGCCAATGAGGAAAGACAGTGGGAGTTTGATAACCTGCTTTATTTGTCCATTTTAGCAAGTATTAAAAGCCATTGTTTATTCCATTGTTTAGAAATGCAACCTAAACCAGTATTTCAGAGATAAAGGTCCACATGCCAGATGCCCAGAATTAACAGCAGTGGATACCACCCACTGTTGTGGGTAATACTTTATCTGCTGTGCTGGTTTTGTCTAGGATAGAGTTAATTTTCTTCATAGCTGAGACATTTCTGGAACTATTGTTTGTGTGGCAGCATCTCTCAACCAAACCCTTCAAAGGTTATGTCCACAGATTAGTTTAAGTTCATATGTGTGTTATCTTCTCTACCTTTTAAAAATTTTTTTTCAAGTGTCTAATAATTTGAGTTTGAAGTCTTGGTGTGATGATGCAATTAAAACTCAAACCACAGTTTAGGTCACACTGCAAAATGAACAAACTAATCACAAAATACTCATCTCATTACTCCCTCTGACAGGTCATTTAATAGAGCTAGCAGGGAAAAAATCATTTTACAAGTAAGAAAAAATTAACGAAGGAATACATCCCAGGATTCCCTGGGAAAACACAGAGTAAGACATTTAGAATTTTTCTCTAGGGATTTTAAGATCATAATTAACTAAAGTTGTTTCAATCTGTCAGACTAACTGTATCATCAGCATTAGCCCCTATCTTATAATTGTGACTGGACTCACAGAAGCAGATTTTTTAGTCAGTCATATTCCCAGGAGGATACAATTGGATCAAAATGAAGCTGACTCATGCCCTCAGTGGGCTTAATTAGCAAGTATAAATGCTTTTCAGCCTGGATTAAATACCTGCCTACTCTTGCCCATATATTTCAGCTTAGTAATTTGTGGAAATTCCTATGATGCTTTCGTATTGGCATTCCTCAACTTCCAGGCAGGTCTTTCTAAAAATCTAATATTTCTTAGCATAGTGTTATCCTAACTATTATGGATATTGATTGTGGTATGGATAGAGCATGTGGTCTCACAGGAAAGTGGATGATTCAGTGTCTGAATGCAGAGAAGCCAGCAGAAAAAAACTGCAGGAGCAGAATGGACACTGGTGGCATCTTTGGCTCGTATTGACAGGACCAAAATCACTCTCTTGAAAACTGTGAAAATTAAGGTTTTCACACAGGTATTAACTGGTGTCCTGAAGGACTGCATCTCTGCAGTTTCATTATATGTAAAATATGTTTGTGGTCAGATATTTTCATGAAAAATAGGTCAATGCATTTCACATGTTTCCATCAGGTACAGAGAGGGAGGTGTTAAATAAAAGGCACCACAGGTCTCAGGAGAACTCTGCAGTAATCCCAAAGCTTCACAACCCCAATAATGAGTCTGCAGGGAACCTCCTTTTGCCTCAGAAGGTCTCCATAACTTTTGAGTACTCCAATAATTTTAAGTATTTCAAAACTCAACACCTATGAAGAAAATTTCTTCAGTGCCTTGTCTTTGCAGTAAAGTAGTTTAGCAGAAAGTACTCCCACATCTGTGGTGGGAAGTCTTAACCTGCAATTTATAATCTGTGTTTGAAAACATATAAACGGAGCAAGAAGGGAATAAACACAGACACAGGACTCTAATTACTCATTTCATCAGCTAATTCTTTCTGAAAAGGGAGTGTTAGCTAAAAAATGCAGGGTGGGACCCAATGGGAAAGCTGCAGTGCAGCCTCTGTGCCCCATAAAGAGTGAATTTGTCTGTGGGCCATGGGGAGAATGGAGGGATGAGCTCAGGTCATGTAAAACAACTGATGAATTGAGCACAGTTATTTGTGGCTCCCCTGCAGAGCTTGATTTGTGATAGTGATCTTTCATCCAAGCATGGATGTTATTCAGCTGTGGCTGGTTAGTTCTGTAATTGACAAAATCCTCTGCTAAAAATAATCTCTTATCTGTTCTTGCTGTCCTTTATTTGTTTTGATAGATATAGAGACTGATTTTCCTTTGGCTGTGTTCATTTTCATTTGTATGAGTGTGATCCTCATGGGTTTTTACTGGTTCTGTTTAGCCTGAATTTGCCTAATTTTCATATAAAAAATGTCTAATTTCAAGCTTTCAGACATTTTAAATCAGACTTTTATTATTATTATTATTATTATTAGTAAATTTCTGGTACGTGCACTTAACATTTTTTATACTCCCAGTTCTTCGTTTTCACACAGCCCTCAAAGTAACAGAATGAAGCCAGGCTCTATTCTAATTTATTTATTTTTTACTGAAATGAGTTTCCATATTTTAAACTGCTTTTGGTTCTAATGAAATTGATCTTGCCTTAAAGATTTCTACTAATGTCATCTGAATGTGAAGTGGGAAGCCATTCCCCCTTGTCCTGTCACTCCAGGCCCTTGTCTAAGCCCCTCTCCAGCTCTCTTGGAGCCCCTTTAGGCACTGGAAGGTTTCCCTGGAGCCTTCTCCTCTCCAGGCTGAACAGCCTCAAGTCTCAGCTTGTCTCCACAGGAGAGATGCTCCAGCCCTTGGAGAATCTTCATTTCACTGCTGTTCTTGTTAGCTAGAAACCAGATGTTTGTGTGAAAATGGGAATCACAGGTTTAAACTCTCATCTGTTAAATACATCATTCATCCTATTTTTGGAGCAAGGCAGTGAATCTGCCTATAAGTGGCTGAAGGAGGATGTGGTACAAATATTGTCCACTCTTTGCAAAGCAACCCAGTCATGGGGGAGCCTGCCTAGGAAAACGTAGAACAAGACTGAGTTAAAAAAGGATTCACAGGAGTGGCCAAAATGCCTTATTCCTGGAAATTGGCTGAGCCCTGGAAGAACACCCTGGTTCAAAGCAGCAGAGGCTGATAAAATATAATTTCACTTGAAATCTCCTTCAGAAATATATTTTTCTGGAATAAAGAAGCCTGGGATTTGGAACATTTCCCAAAACTGTTTCTACATTGGTCTTGCAGTTTCTTAGCTTGTGACCCTATGAATCTTGTAGAGTTTATAATTAATCCTTCTTCTGCTACCACCTCCAACTACTAATGAGCAGGTCCTGAAATATGGTTTTAGTATTTTTTTTTTTTTTTTTCAGAAATGCTGCAACACCCAGACTGGATGTATATTTTTTGGTTGAATGATGTTATGTAGGTCTACTACATGAAAAAACTTTTTAAGATATTTGCATGTCAAAAAAGAGAAGCAGGAAATGAAAATATAAAACAGCAAAACAAAACCAACCAAACAAAAAAACCCCTCCCAGATGTTAGGAATTATGTACCTTTAAACCAACATTTGTCTGCATTTAACTGGCAGTGTTTGCTATAAGAACACTGTTCTTCCTGTAACTTCTGCCATTAATAATTTCTTCAGTGTATTCCTGAAGTGAATACAGTACAGACTTCATGAAGAGAACAATTGTTCTTTGTAGATGAAGGTTAAACTACCAGTATAGATTGCTTCCTACACAATGGGAGAAGTGAAAGATTATAAAATATGCCTCCTGTCAAGCAGACAGCCATAAAGCTTCTTGGGTCTAAATGAATCCCTTGAATTGATAGTTCAGGAACATGGCTTGGGCTTCACAGGACCCAGCTCAGTCATAAAACAAGCAGATCCCTCCTATTTATGCAGAAAATCTGGAGAATGCAATTTTTCAAAGCATTTCTGAATAAATGATGCCACACTTGTGATACGCTGAAGCTCAGTGTTCATGTGGCAGTAAATACTCATCCCAAAAGAGCATCCATGTTTTGGTTTGTTTACATTTTAGAGGAAAATCAGGAGGAAAAAAATTATCAGAACATCAAAGTGTGTTTTTTCAAGCCTAAATAGAAAAGTTAAAGGACTTGTTATCATGGGCAATTATCAGGCTGACTTCTTTTACTTACCAGGATTTTTATTGATGTTACTGGAGTGTCTTCTAATTTCCACTGATCATACATTGCTGGTAGTTAGAAAATAGAACTGAAACAAACAAAACTCTAGGGCATTAGGAAGCTTTAAACTAAGTGTTGCTCATAACTTGAAATGAACCCATTTTTCAAGAAACAAAAATATTTTAAAATGGGACTTAATTGAGGCTGATATGAAGAAATTATCTGGAGATGGTGGAGTCACTGACCCTGGAGGTATTTAAGAAAAGATTGGACATAGCAAGAGTTGAAATGGAGGTGTTTGGTTATAAGTTGGACTCAATGGTCTCAGAGGTCTTTTCCAACGTAATTGATTCTGTGATACTGTAATTTCTGAACATTTAAAAAATAATATTTAGTTACTGGCAGCCTGCTTTAATCTGGGGGAAACTGAAACTACATATCCAGCACTGGAAGATCAAATCCCTCAGTTTTTACCTCTTCTGTGTCAGAGGGCATTGAAAGCTAAGTATAGGGCCTGGACTTACCCTCTGATCTGAAAAGCACAGAAATCCACTCGAAATGCTACTGATTTTGGTAGATTCTCACATCCCATTTGGGATGGATTCTCACATCCTCAATTTATGTCACTTTTTGCTTTGTTGCAAATTTAATAAATAATAGTAATAGTAATAGTAATAATAATAATAATACTATATTCCCAGTTCTGATGAGGAGGTCCAGTTTTAGCTGGGTTCTAAAGACTCTGCTTATCCTGCAGATTTTACTGCAAAGGCAGAAGTAATTAGAAGAGCATGTGATGCATACGTTATTGAGCTCATTTTCAGAAGACTGTGGGATCCAATTTATTGATGCATATGTCATGTTTTCCTTAAGGTAAGCCAAGGAGAAAGTTGTAATATTTGAGGGATGGACAAAATAAATGTTTACTAAACCAATCCCCTATCAGTTTATAGAAATTACTGTCACTGCCTCACTCTTTGTGAGGGTGGCCATGTCTCAATGAAGCTGTTTTTGGGTCTGATGTGTATTTCCAAGAAGTGTGACTCAAAGAGCAGAATGTTGCTTTGCTCTCCCTGTGTGTGTTGTGCTGAGCATAATGAGGCTAAAGCTGCTAGGTAGCATTTATAACTCAGAAATAACAAGAGTAATCAGCAGTGCATACAGCCCCAGGCTATATGGAAGTGAGGGCTTCACCTTACTGGTCCCAGCTTTAGAGAGAAACCAAAGTCCTTCCCTCTGCAGCAATTTCTATTCAATAAATCCCAGGATGCCCAACATAATGGAGATTTCTCAGAGCCTAAGCCCCAACTGAGTGCAGAAAGCATCCTTCAAATAAAGCTGGTTCATAAAAGAGAATAATCAGACAGCTGAGAAAACATCCTGCAATATGAGTTCATAGTGTTCTAGGACTTGGTGCTTAAAAAAGATCTTTATCAGTGCATCCCTTCTTCCAGATAATTGGGGGGTTATGATACTGCAATACACTCCAAAATGGAGTTAATATATAGTACTACAGTATACATTTCTTTGAAATACCAACGCTTGCTTGCTCATCCCTCCCTAGAGTTTTATTTTTCCTTTGAGCTTTTTAGTATGTATTTTGTTGGATTTATATTTGTGTTTCAAAGTTTTGCCATTGTTCAGCATTTATTGCAGAAGTTTCTCTTAAAAAAGGGGGGAAAAACCCAAACAAACCTTATTAATCTTCAAAAGTATTTATTAATACATAAACTGGTGCTGGTATTTAGAAGTGCTCAATAATACATGCATAGAAAAGATTATTTAAATCTTTTCTTAAATAACTAAACTGTGTCCACACACTTCAGTCAAGCTCCTTCTCATCTAACTGAAGGAAACATTCTCAAAAGCAACACGAGTACATATAATAGTCAATGTGTAGCCTTTATTCATAACAGAATATGAAAAAAAATCAAAACAAGTACTGACAGAGAGAGGATTATGAAAAGAGTGCTGTGTACAGATATTTGCTGCCTTTAGCTATCACAGTGATTCCTTTCTTCTAGCCTGGGTTGAAAGCACATGATTTGCAGGCTTGTTCTGAACTTTTTGTTCCTTGAGTCGCAGCCCTGATTTCACTTTGGGTAATGAAATACAAAATTTACAGATAGGGATATCAGATAGTGGGGCATCTGCCAATAGATGAAACAAGGAAAGGGAGTTTGCAAGCATGGCACATAGGTTGCTGCTGCCTTTGGTCTCAAAGGAGACAGCAAATGAGTTTCTTTGCTTCTGCATCTGCACCGTGATGTGAGCAAGGCCACCAGCTCAGGCTCCAGCTCAGCCTTCCCAAACGTGAAGTTGTGAAACTCAGAGGACTCCAGTCTTACAGCCAAGCAGCAAAGTGCTGCGTGATTTGGGGTTTGTTTTGTTGTGTTTTGTTCTTTGCCTGTGGATCTCCATCCCTTCCCCAGAAGGGCTGTCCTGCTGCCTGTTGGAAGGCTGGGTAGGACTGCAAAGATGCTCAGCTTGGGGTGCTGCTAGGACAGTGTGGCCCCCTCTGTATCCTGTGGAGAGCACACATGAACACAAGCAGCTGCTTTAGGGAATGTGCTGATCTTCCTGGCCTAGCCCCTTAGAGGAGGCACAGAGATGGTATCTGGTTTTTCATCTGTGCTTTCTGTGATGTGCCTTCTACATCTGCTGATTTACACAGAGCCTGGCAGAGGGAAGATTTGATTGTACTCTGGGCTTTGTGTTTCTGAATGATAACTACCTAAGTATTACAGACACAGCAGTTGCTTCAATCCCTTGTATATCATTTTAGGTAGAGAGTAAGAGATAAATAGTTTTGGAAACACCCAGTTGGAAATTATTCTTGTTATTTACCCTTCTGTTATTTAATATATCTTGTTATTTATTTAGGAATGGAGTTTTCTGAAGGAAAAATAGGTTTTACTCTCTTATCCTTAGTTTCTCTTTTCTTCACCCTTCCCAGGAACTTTAGAATAATTTTGGATTACCCCTGGTGTCACTAAAGAAGGTGTCCACAGCCCAGCTAAGTGATGAACTGTCCATCACTTGTAATTTTCTTTGTTTGTCTCTTCAATGGCAATAGAAAAGACAAATGAAAAAAACAATCAGGTGTGAAAGAACTGCTAAGCAAATAAATGAATTTTACTAATTCCAGATTCAAAGTGCACTGCAAAGATAACTCATATGAGCTCATGACAACGTGGTGATCAAAAGAGTTTGGGAAGCTGTTCTTTGCCTTAATACATGAAACTCTACCATAATAACAATTAAGGTTCAGCTGCAGTAAGACCAGTGAATTCTGTGGTATCCAGTGGATCCACAGGTGATTTCGATCTCCTGAGATGTTTAGACTCACCTGTGGCTCTTTGCAACCACCTACATTTAGTGTTATTTAGGTATTGATGGAACTTGAGTCCACTGGAAGTTCACAGTTAACGTGTAATTTAATAGTGCATTCTCACAACTTCTGTTGGCAGATCCTGTAAATAAATTCAGCATTTTAAGAAATAGTTTTCCTTAATGATAGTTGAATACATGATAGCAGCAACAACCCAAAAAGATAAGGATCTTTAGGCTTTTTGCCTAGCCCTAAGGCAACATCTCTGTGTTCAGCTGATGGATTTCTAAGTCTGAAGGTAGAGGATTTGCTCCCTGAGGTTTCACCAAAAGTGCCAGGTGGAAGAGGGGTATCTGGTAATACCTGGTACCTCAGCTTTTAATCACAGTCCAGGGATTTCCCAGTTAGTTTCTTCACCTTTCCTTCTAACAGAGCAGCCAACCACAGGGCTCTGTGCAGCCAGGAAAAATGACTCTGACAGTCAGCCTCTGTCTCCTCGTGACCAGCAGCGTGGGGGCCTGCTAGGATCCACTTCCAGAGATGCCAGACTGTTGGTATCCTGTGGTTTGGACCCACCTGCAGCGTCAGAAAATCACGCAATAATTTATATATCAAAGTACTGCCTGATCTTCCCTGCACTGCAGGGGAGAGTGGGAGGGTGACAAACAGAGGAAGGGGATGTGCACAGATCTCCAGGCCAGTCAGTGACAGGGCTACGACCCAATGAAATTGTTGAGGCTGTTTCAAGGCACCAAATCAGCTCCTAAGGAAATAGTGACTGAAAATACTGACTGCACTAGCGACTCAAACTCACAAAACCTTCTCATTCCACACCCCTGCTGCAAGTCTGACAACAGCTCAGTATTGTTACCTGTGGAACAGCAACTCTTGGATAACTCTGTGTTTTGTCACTGAATTTTTAGTAATTGTAAAGAAGAAATGTTTCTCTATACTTTGTACTCGGTGGAAAAAGGGACACTGAGGATAACTGGGTTGCTAAGGTTAATTATATTTTATATGTTTTTACTGAAGGCAATTTAATTTGGCATCACCTAGAGGAAAGAAGAAATGACAACAATCAGTCATGGAGCATAGCAAAGAATATTCAGCTCTTTATTCTGCATATTGAAAACTCAGTTGGTCTGTGAGAAATCACATTTCTCTGTGACCCAAAGGACATAATAAATAAAATAAAATCAGGTTATCTTCTATTTTTGAGTAACTCTTACAAGGATAAACAAGGAGAGAATTCAGGATAGCAGGATTTTTTTGCTGTATTGCATTTTCTGACATCAATTTTGTCTTAATACATTCAATAAGTATAAATATTGAAATATGATCTATAAGAAGAGACATAGTTTATTTAAAACAGCTGAGGAAATGTAATTTTCTTTAAATTTAAATAATTGAACAATGTCTTTGCCATGAGTGAAAGCAGAGAAGTATGCACACTCCACTGTACTAAAGAGTTAACACTGTCAAAGTTAATTTTGTGCTTTTCAGATTGCAGGGATGTAAAGTCAGAGCTGGGATGGACAGATAATTTTTATGCCAAATTAAGGATGACTCTAAAACCTAGTGACCTTTAAATGGGATGTGGAAATCAAGGATAATTGAGTGGCATGTCTGCTAATTATTTAAAGGAATTAATAATTCAGAAAGAGAGAACTGGCTCTGACCTGGTCGACAACTGGAGGGGCACATACAAGAGGATCCCTCATCTGCCTTGTGACCTCTACTTGAGGTATTCTAAATTCAGTCCAAGATATATGGGATAAATTAGAGTACTGGAAATTATGGAAGAGGCCAACCTGTGATTGTTGTTCCTATAAGGCAGAGGAGCTCAGAGCTGCCACTGAACCAGTGGATGTCAAGTACCTGGGGATAGGGAAGATGCTGACTGAGGTGTGGGCTGGAGGTACCCAGACCACAAAACTCTGGGGCAGCTGGACATCTCTGGGATGCATCCTAGGAGTGCCCATCATTTGCTTGTTAACACTGATCCTGATTTCTGCCCACTGGTAGGTGCAAAATATGAGGAGGAGTCAGGGCTCTGTGGATAGACAGAGATCTGTCTGAGCAGATATTTATCTTGATTGTAGGTACACCCACGTCTGAGTTTGGCATCCAAGGCTCCTTCTACCAGCAGTACTGTGGAGGAGGCATTCTGTGCACAATTAACACAGTCTTGAGGTAGATGTGGAAATAGTTCAGATTAATTAATCAAAACAAGTGCTAATTTATCTCTATAGGTGCAAAAAATCCCCCTTGATCTGATCAGTGTTTTGAAGATATGGAACTGTGGGTGAGATTAGTTTTGCAGAAATCACAGCTATCATATAAGGACCTTGATAAATGAACAGAGATCTGCCTGGGACGTGCAGGAAAAACTCCTCAGACTACTGAAAAAATTAAGGGTTTTTTTTTACTTCCTTGACGTTTTCATTTCAAACAGAGAATTTTGCTTGTCTTTTATGTGTTCGTGGGGGGTTGGAATAAAATGATTTTGGAATGTCAAAGCAAATCAAGTCTGTACTTTAAGTAACCTTGAATAATGTATTATGCTTTTTTCTCTTTCACTCTTCTTCATGGTCTAAATATCCTTGAGAAAAGTCAGCCAAGATGTGGCACATGCATAACAACAGTCATGAACTTCACAACTTTTTATGCCACCGATATTTAACATGTATAAAAAGCTAGGAGATCATGTTTCTATTGGGATACTCCTTGAGAAAAAAAAGGTATTTTTCAGCTGCAGCTTTGAAGATGTCTACCTAGCATGATGAATTATCTGGGCTGAATAGTGTAATTCCTATGAGATATTTAGGATAAATAATCTTGGTATTTCTGCGAATCTCTGCCCCATGTTAAGTATCCACGTCCTTTGATACTAATTTGGTGGGATTCAACTGTAGATGAAAGCTTCTAAATGTTGCTGCTGCCTTGTGGGTGCCTGTGTGAGCTGTGCATCCAAGCACAGGAGAGGGCACACAGCCAGTGCAGTGGAATTTAGGGAAGCTTTTTCAGCAATGGGGATGATTCCATCTGAGCACTTCACAGACACAACTGTCTGTACTGAGTGATGGAAATGGGCTGGAATGAGAGCTTAGGCACTGAGATCATAAACATTTCGACACCTAATTTTGAATGTCTTGATCTGGAAGTTGAGCAGCATCCATCACTTACATATTTACCCTTCTGGAAACTCAGTAAACATAATTTCCTATCCTTACTAGCACACATAAAGGGGATGAGAAGGAATGGTTATATTCCCAGTGAGGAGGGGACCTATGTAACTAATATTCACAAACACACAAAATACATTGCAGCAAATTTTATGAGTGTAAAGCTATCCACGGGTCAGACATGTGAAACAAAATCTGAAGAATAAAAAGCCTGTGTGTCTCACCAGAATTTTTCATGCCTGTCACCTTTGTGGGTCTCCTTGGGGGACCATCTGAACCAACCTGTGTCCTCCAGGAAGGTGATGGGGTGCAGAAAAGTGAAGTAGCCTGAAGCAGAGTACAAAACCCAGTCCTGCAATTGGATCCCTCACCCAAAGCACACAAAATCAATATGCACACTGTACAGAAGAGTTACAATTCTCTTTCATCTTGTACTAGCAAACCTTTCTCTGTCTAAAAGCAAAAGAACACAGCACCAAAGAGCTCTAATGAATAACTGCAGAGTGTGGATCTGTCTTTTGTTATCAGCTGCTGTCATAGAGGACTATAATTTTTATTTCTCTATTACCAAGGCTCAGGATTCATATTTCTGTTTCAAATTTCTTTTATCTTAAAGCTTCCAAGTAGATATATTTGATTCATAAATTCATTCAGAAAACCTTCTGTTGTCTCCTGCTTCAGCAGCAGTACATGTTATTTGTTCAGCAGGAACAAATAGTTCTCATAGACTGAAATTCAGTAACTCACCTTAAGGACTTTACAGAAAGATGTTGAAAGTTAGACTGTGTGACCTGAGGTGGGATTGGACTGCCTCTGCTCATATATAGTATTTCTTGCATTTAAATCTTTGTCCCAAGGAAGATGGGTCCACAACTCCTGTCTCCTGAATTTTGCTAAATCCTTGGGATATGCAGTGTGATTTCAGCCATTCAACCATCAACAATTCCTCTGTTTTGAATGACTGAAGCACATTTTCTTGGGTTAGGATGGGGCAGACAAGTTTTATTGCCCATTATTGGGAAATGCTGCCTGTGAGAGCTGTGCTGACTTCATTACCGAAGACATAGGATTCTGCTGTGGGAACAGATCTCTAAACTGGAATTTTACATTTTGCAAATGTTTTGGGGTTTTTTTATCCATAGCAGAGGAAGAGAACCCACCTCTGTCTCCAGTTAAAGACAGTTATCAAAACCAACAGCTGAACTGTACACTTCAACTTCCCCTGCTCACTTGCTCTCAAATTTCCTTTACCTCTCTCCCCAAGTGCTTCTGATATTGTTTCTTTTCTTTTTTCTATTTTGCTTGGAAATTAAGTGCATTGATCTTTAAATCATTATTGTGAGGTGGATTTAATGACCTGAAAGTGGATTCTACTGTTTATTAAAGATCTTTGTTTTCTCCTCCAAAGAAATGCTGAGCATGCTACAAGCTTAGCACTGTCTATTTAGGGAGAATTTTTTTTTTTCTTTTTGCCCAGACAATCAAAAGAAAAATGTTCCCTCCTTTCTCCTGGCCTCTCCTGGATAGTTTCAAAGCATGGAACATGACTGAGACTCAAAAGTTATGTTGTGAAATTTGGCACTTTTTCACCACAGTGAAAACCCTCCAAACAATAGCATCACTATATATTAATTAGTTCAACATCTTTTTAAAGGCCAGAGGTACATGTGGTCCATTTGAATTTCCTCTATCTGGTCCTTCATGTGCACCCAGAGAGAATTACACAACACAGTGGAACAAAGAATGGACTTCTTATCAGAAAAATGTTGTTTTCTTGCAGTGAATTTCACTGCATGCAAAGCACAGAGTCTGTCTGACTTTAGGGCATGTGCACAGGGCTTGAGAAAGAATCTACTGATTAGTTCATTGCAGCAGATTTACTGAAAGATTATGATTTATTTACTGATTTGAACTTTATGTGTCAGTGAACAGAAATAATTTTTTGAAAAGTTATTCTGGATGTAGTTGTATTTGCCCAACTTCAGAAAGAGAAATGGCTGAGTAAGACAACCCTTAAAGAACTTCATTCTGCAGGTAGTAAAATGAGTTCTAATATTAAAATTGTCATAATGATAATTAACATGATAAAATGTTTTAATGAAGGGGAAAGAAATGAGTAGCTGTGCTCCAAAATGCTGCTGCAACAAGATGGATATTGCTGATGTTGTCAAGGATTTGTTTTATAATGGTGATCTGTGTCTCTTCTTTCATTAGTATAAAATAAATAGAGATTTAAAATGACAAATGCTCTCCAGTAGATATTCTTTTATGTAAGACAGGATCAAGATAAAAAGAATAAATCTAATTTTGGTCTAAATTCTTGAAGCAGGCTGAAAAAGGGGTGAGTGGTGTACTTAAACCCCAGGAAAAATCCCTAAGAGGTCTGTTTCAGTGTGCCTCTTGCAGAGCCTTTCTATGTAACTCTGGAATTGGAATTTCCCCTCTTTCTGTATTGATCTAGCTTGTGAAAAGAATATTTTTTCTGCATTGCTTCTCCATATGGTCTACAAATTTATTGAAGCAGGACCTGCTGTCACCATGTAAATTCAATATTTGAGATAACAGGACTAATAAGTGCAATTATGTGCACACACACAAGTTTGTAACAGGAAAATTTTTCAAATGTGATCTTCCCTGAATGGGGGGAATCACCTTCAAATTATCTGAATCTTCAAATTATTCATGGGAAAAACTCCCGCAAAAAAAAATAACAGAAGTGGTGGCTGCTTGGGCCACAAGAGCTATAAGAACTTAAAATAAGAATGCAAATTAGATCAAATAAGACCCAAATTAAACAGAATCTAAATGAATATAGCTTATGCTCCACTTAAAGTAAATAAAGGGAAACAGGGTGCAAATCCTCCTTCCCCAAACCAGATGTTTATAATAGTAGTCCAAAAATCCCTGTATCTCTCTTTTCTAAGGGAAAACCTTTGAGGGACAAGTTCAAATGTTTATTCAAAAATAAACCTCATACTTCAAATTATTCACAAAAAAAGTCTGGGATAAATTTAGACAGAAATTGATTTTTGCAGTAATAATTATAAAAAAATGTATCTTCTGGAGCTGAGACTTTGCCATGTGTACTGAAAAGAGATTTGTCACTCCTTTGTAAGAATTAAAAGCATCCCTGAAGTTCAGCAGAAATAATTGAAAGTTTAAATTAAATTGCAAAGTTAGAAACAGTCATAAACAACTGCAATTTAATAGTAAATTTAAGTTAAGTTGGGACAAACCATAAATGTGTTTGGATTTAAAAAGAGACTGAAAATTTGCTGCTAAAAAAGACAATATATTAATCAAAACAAAAAGTCAAAAGACCTACAGTAGCAGACTAGAGAACGTGCTCTGGAGGCAGTAATGAGAAGGATACCATCTAGGTCATAGTATTAATCTATATAATGGAGAATATCAAAAGTTAAAAGAGGAACCTTGAATGTGAACTATATTTAATTCAAAACCATTGAAGCAAGTGAAGTGCATGGGTAATGTAGCAGTAAAGATGTCTGGAATGTGCAAAGACACTAATTGCAGTATTCTTTGCTAATTAAAGAAACTATAATTATAGCAAAAGGCTTTAGAAAACTATCTTGTTACAGCACCAGGACAATGTCATGTAAATGACTTCCTCCGTGTACACAAAGGTGGAATTCCACGTCCCCATGCACCAGTCATGGTGGGATCTGCTTTACTAATTAACACTTTACTAATTAAATAAATAAAATATGAAATGGTGGTCAAATGTGTTTATAAAGAGAAAGGGACAGATTTTTTTCACTTCTCCTTTTCTTTGTGATCACTACATCACTTGAGCTGAAAGAACAACTCAACTGCTCCAACTCACAGATACAGGCCTGTAGGGTTTTTTTCCCCTTCTATGTATAATTCCCATTTGTATCTGCATTGACCTAGAGAAAGGTTTAGGAACTTATAACAGACCTTGCATGTATTTTCTCAATGTTTCTTCCTTAAGCCCCTTTTCTTCAGAGAGGAATCCATGTCTCCATTTTCAACTGCTTCCTTCTATGTTGCTGCAATTAAATCAGCATAATGTACTTTTGTTATTAATATCAGCAGCATCATCCAGAAAAGAGAAGTTGGGGAGAAAACTTTTCATTCTTACTTCCACTCAAGTGTCTGTGCTTAGCTCAGTCCATTGAATCAATGTGATTGACGTGGGATATGCTCATAACCCTTTTAATTAGTTGATGAAGGCCAGATGACGTAAAGGTCACTTGTGGGACACAGCATTAATGTCACTCTCTTCCTTGGAGTGAGTGACAAACAATTATCTCCATGCTGGGATTTAATTGGATTGATATCCAGCGTTCCAGCACTGGCAGCTGCCCCCAGGGTGAATATTTTTTCATATATGCAATTACATGCCATCGTGAGATTGTTGGCGATTAATGTCAGCCCTTCAGGACTGTCACCCAGAAAAGGAAATAAAGGCAGACGTTACTGCTCAGGCCTGAAAAGATAATGATGGCCCTGGAGCCTTCAGTGTGGCTTTCTGATAAGAGCACAGTTTCTTGAGCTACCTCAGGGCAGCGGTGTTGTGGATTTAAAGGCAGCCTGTGCTATTAGGAGTCCATTTGTTGCATTAGTAATCTCAGCAGGAAACACCTCACTCTGTAGGAAAAAGGTGTCGGAGGAGCTAAAGAGAAGTAAATGAGAACTTAATTGAACACATCAGAGTCACTTACAAGCTTAGCAATGAAAGAAAGACAATGGGATCCAGCAAGAGAGATGCCTCATCTCCAGAGCTTGAGCAAGGCAGCTGAGAGCAGTGGTGGCTATCGTCAACTAATGACGTGCAACCACGGTGCCCTGAGCAGCTGATTACCTTGGCTGGGAATGCAATCCCTGGCACAGGTAATCAGTGTCAGTCTTTTAAAGGAATCAGTCTGGAGGCTTAATTTCAGAAAAATTTCCATCATCTCCCTGCACGGGGTATCCTGGGGAACATTTGCCCACAGGATGTTCACAGGTCAGGCTTATTTGGTTAAAACTTCTGTTGGCTTGAGAATTGCACAGTTTGTCTTTTGCTTCAGTATTTGGCACTTATTGAGTGCAAGTTGTCACTTTGCTGTGGCTGGAAATACAGAATACATCCCAATAAAGTGATGTGTGCACAACTTCCAGATGTCCTGTCCTCCCACACCGTCCTCTTTTTCCTCTCTTCTGGGACTCAGGTACAACAGCAGATCCCAACCAAGCTTTGTGCAGATTCAGGAAAACTCATTTAGTTCTTTGGCTTAAATTTACTGCTGGCATTGCTATTTTTGCCTTCTCCAGAGAAAAGGTGGAAGTGCTCCATGAATCAGATTTAGTTTTCCAGTTGCCAAATAGACACAAAGTGTTAAAGTCTTTTTTTATCCTGTTCCACATTTCTACTTCAGTTCTTTGAGACTGTCTTCATGCAACTGTTTATTCTTTCTTTTCATAATTTCAGTATATGGAACTACCTGTGTTTTTCACAGCATTCTCCAGCCCTTCCATTTATTCTCAAGGCTTTTCTCTGTGTTATCTCAGTTTTTCAGTATTTTTTTCAGCTTTTGAATGAAAATTGGAAACCAGAATTCCAGAAAATTTCTTGTCAATAGAAGCAGAAGTCATGCTCTCTTTTTTTCTCAATTGGCAGTTCTTTGTAAAACCAAACCCATTTGATTACTGGGAGTTCATTTTTATCTGGTGATTTGAAATTATCCTTAATTATTTAAGAAATAATTTTACCATGGTACTTGTCTTGTAACAGTAACTACCAACCCCATAAGAGATTGATACAATATATGGGCAAGAACTGGTATATTTGGAAGCAAATGGAATGTCACCCCCTGTGGACAAATATCAACCCCTTTCACACTTGTCTTATGAAATGTGAGGAGTAATCAATTTTCTGGATTTTATATATAGATAGATAGATAGATATAGATAGATATAGATATAGATAGATATATAGATATATAGATATTTAACAAAGTCAAATGTTCAATTGCAGTTTATTGCACCACTGCCATTTCCTTCATAAGCCAATTTTTTTTGTCTTGTTAGCCAAGATACTAAGTTAGCTTGATGACCTTTTCTTCAATATTGATTGATATTAATTATTTTACCTTTCTTTACCTTTAATATTAATTTTAATTATTAATTAATTAATTAATTACCTTGTCTGCTGCTCCACTATTTTCCCCAAGATCAGTATCAGACTACAAATAAATAATTACCTGTGTCATTTATCCTTTTTAAAATGTTGCTAACTTCAGTTCTTTCTTATCTACATCTTCATCTCAAATTTAAGAAAAATATTTATCTTCTAGTAATAGTATCTTTTTAAAATATTTGATAAATAATGTCAGAAACACAGTTAAGATTGTGTAGCTACTTGAAGAGGTGAATGGAATTACATTGAAAAGAGAGATATTTTAAATTAGAATAAACCCTATATCTTTTACAAATGTGAAGCAAAGCCAACTGTGTATATTCCACACTACCAGTTTCTGTTACATCCAGTACAACCACGAAAAAAACAGCAATTTTTTATAAGCACTCAAGAAATTTCAAGACTTCTGTCATGCTAAGATGTCTAATGAATCATTGTACAAGACAAACAATGAGCAAGTGAAGATTCAGGTGATGAAAAGCCCTAAGAACCAACCAATTAGACTGGCTTGTTGTGCAATTAAAGTTCTGAATTCTTACAAATTGTAAATGCATTTTAAAAGAGACAAATGCCATTTGTGCACCCTATTCAGATAAAAATGACCCACAAAACCCTGACAAACAAAGCTTTTCTGAGAAAATGACAATAAGCACAACACAAATCAGACTCACCAGGAGTAAACTCACTCATGTGAGTCAGTTAGAACTCTGAGCTGGGGAAGATGATAAAAATGTGCCTCACTGATTTTTCCTAGTTTAATTCATCATCATTTTGTGACACAATCCTGTTTGCATGGGGTGACATAACACCTGGTGCTGTCTTCTGGAGCTGCTTGAAGGTGCCAGTCTCCAGGACAAGCTTTGTCACATTTTGGGATGGGAAATGAGGAACTGTTGGTATGACCTAAGCCTCTGAAATACCTGAGGCTGAAGAAGGAATTGAAGGTATAACCTGATATGTTGTAGAGAGACAATTTCACTGCCATATAACTTACTTTTATTTCTTTATATATAAGAAGTCAAGGACAGTCACATTTTTAAAGTTGTTAAAAACTTTACACTGTAACTCCTAGGAATTACCATACCTAAATCATATAACAGATGTCCTGGAAATATTCCAGATGCCATTTAATCTTCAAGACACCTATTCAGCATTCTGTGTCCAGAGTATTAGAACAAGAGATCTAATATGCTATGATAAAAATAAACAAAACTTACAAAACAAACAATTTCACTGCCTTCTTAAACTACAGTGTGACTCAGATTCTTATTTCTAAAGAAAAAACAGCAGTTTAAAACTAGTTAACATTTGTTGCTGCTGTTGTTTTTTATTTGCTTTATTTGTTTTTTGGAATGAGATCGACACAACAAATGCAGGAAAGATAATCCACAGTTAAAAATCTCATTATTTATTAATTATACTTGCAAAGATGTTCAGTATAGTATATACAGTGTCCAAGCAATTTGGCTGCACAGTTATTTATTTATGCAGTCAGCATAGCTGGCCGATAAGTGTGCAGCATTTTGGTTTCCACTCTTAATACCATGTTACTGGGGAAATACATCAGTATGTAAACAGCACTCTGTGTAATTAGTTTGACTGAAATCCACCAGTTTCTTACCTCGAGATATATGTATCCACTGCCAAGCATATCAGTGTGCATTTACATTTGGAGACAAGACAAAAGCCCTGTGTTTTACTGGTAGCTGAAGAAATTTCAAGGTTTCAGAGATTGTTTCTGTATATATGCTCAGCTTAGCCCCCAACAGTTATTTGCAATGAGGTTTGGTTTGTATGAGTAAGACAAGAAGTGAGAGAATCCCATTACTTCCCAGAAAATACAGATATTCAAAGAGATCTCCCTAGCTTGTACCATCAAAGAACCTACTAGCAATGACATCTGTGTGTATCAGCCACCTGGCTTTCCTTGAATATTTATAGTGAGACAAGATGTTCCCATTCATTTTTAGATATTTGAAAAAAATCCATCCCTCAAGGGGAAAAGAAGGAACTGTGAGCTGGAGTTGTGTAATTACACGTAATCACTTTGACTCCAAGTTAGGCACATTGATCCACACTGGCTCAAGACCTATCCACTAATATTTGTGTTAACTTGTCTAATGCAGAGCCTGAAGATATTTTTGTTACGTTTGTCATTATTTCAAGGTGTTGGCGTGAATTTTAATGCTTATTAAAATCAGGTATCAACAGTAACAGAGCAAGCAGTAGCAGAGCAGCCAAGAGAAGTTTCCTGTCCAGGTGGGAAAAATAAAACAGTGATTATGTCACTCAAATTGGCTGTTCTTAGCCAATGTTTTGCATATTCTTGACAATACAGTGACATTTGTCTTGACAATGCACATCCAAGGCTTTCTGTCATCTTTCTGTTGCACATCTTCCTCTCACTGCCCACTTATTTCTCATTATTTGCCTTCAAGGAGCAGGAGATAACTATGAAGTCTTCACAGCCCTAAACTACATATATCTTTAGTAACCAGCATAAAATATGGGGAAAAAACCACCCTCTATATACCTGCAGACTAACTTTAAACCTAAGAAAGAGTTTTTCATGTATTTCATATATTCTTCTTATGCCTATTCCTTTCTTTCTGCTTCAGTTGTTCTCAGGTTGGTTCCACATTTTCCTCTCCTGAGCCCTTGCAAACAGACAGCAGGAACTTTTTCCTCCTCAAAACAACATCCAATGAAAAACTAATGCTAGATGATTTGTTTATACAAAATAGATAGCAGTTCTTGCTAGAATTTGGGTTTTTTCTCAGGGAAAAAGTTTTAAAATCTCTTAGATATCTGTGACGCAGACATAGACCATGAACTACGACACAAAAGTCATAAAACTGAAAAACTGTTTTCCTAATTAACAATGTCTGAAGAAGGATGGGGAGGCTGGGTGGGTGTATGGCAGCTGACCAAAGCTGCTCATCTGTGGAGAGGATGAAAAACTGTTAAATTCTTCTGGGAATATCAGTTAGCTACATTTTGTAGCTAAATTTTGCTAAATGTAAACAGTGGTCCAAGTAGGTCTGTAAATTAAAATATGTAAAACAGGCTTGGCTTAGAAGAAACTATGTAGATTAATGGGCTATACCAAAAAAAGCTTGTTAGTGTTTCTAATTTTGCTATATCTATTAATCAGAGGTGACAGGTTTCTGAACTACCACAAGCACAATTCCATACAAATTAGTTCAATTAAAAATTAATTAATCAGCTTGTTCCTTTTTTTTTTTCCTTTTGTTTCCCCTCCCCTTTTTTTTTTTCTATTTTTTCATCAAAGTTCGACATCAACCTCTTTGCTTCGGTTCAAAATGCATCAGTGGTGCTACCACGAATTCTCTCATACAAAAATGAGAGCAGGAATCTGTGTGTCTATGACCTCTGTGATACTCTGAATTGCAAAAAAAAAATAATAATAACAGCAGGGAATGACAAAGCAGACTAGCTATAAATTTGTATTGACCATAAGAAAAAGTAGGTACAGTTTAATCCTAAATAAACATATTTACTGAGCACATATAAGGACAAAAAGATAGCTATCCTCAAGTGTTGTGTCCAGAAGAGATTCCTAATCCCCACAGATGATTTGGTGAGGCCATTTTCAAATACATCTGCTACAGATATAGTCACTAAATATACCTGTACTGGTAAATAAAGCGTGGCTCAAGGAACAACAGATAATTGTCCAGACTGTTCATATCCTCGGTTTATATCCTATTTTTGGCCAGTAGCAACTAACAGACAACATTTGCAAAGGGTGTGAGTGGCAGAAAATACTAAAAACTAGTAATAACAGGCAATTTGGATATGGTCATCCAATTTTGGGAGGGAGGAGGGCAGACTGAAGCATGTGGATATGATTTGTTTCGTGCTTTTTGGCTCCTGGGTCAAAAACCAAGTCCTGGTTGGTTTTACTTGTACCACAGTTGCAGACAGTTCTGGAATTTTTGTTTATTTGCTCGCTCTTGTTTCTTTTCGTGTTTTCTGCCAAAGTTTTGCACTGCCTGTTTCAACAACCCAAGTTTACTTTATAGAACTTTTCTGAAAGCACAATTGTGTCTAAAAGATGTTTTCCTTGTCAGCTGCTGGTGAGACTTTGTCAGGCTCTGCGATGGCAAAGCTTTGCTAGCAGAGCTTTTTGAATATCCATGTGGCAATTGGAGTTCTGATTAGGTTCTGGCAGTTATTGAAAAGCAGAGTACAGTGAGCACTTCTAAAGAGTTTGGAGAGTAGATAAAGGGTGAATATGCTATTGTTCCATAAAGCAATTATACTGCAAAATACTGACACAGTCCTCCTCTAGACAGACAAGGGTAAATTGCCATGGTCTATTGTGTGCTCATTCAAAGTGAACAACTGCAGGGCCATAATTATATTTGGCAATCTGGGATTTTTGGAGGATCAAAGATGTCTGGAAAAAGGAGAATGGCTTATACTTCATGGAATTTTATTGCAGGACAATCTCTTGTGCTGTAAAATGTGAAGTTCATTGTGGTGTAGCTGTTCTCTGCTTTTTTACCAGTACAGGAAATATCCAGAACAAAATGTGAGAATTTCAGAGGCAATGGTGTCTCTGCCAGAGACAAATGCCTTGGAAAAAAACAAACAAACAAACAAAAAAAAAATGCAAAAAGCAAAGCAAAGTAAAACTCCACAATTCTGTAGCTAAACATAAAATATATAAGTGATGGAATAATCAACTCTGTGAAGAATCTTAGTCTTAATGAAATTCAGTAAAAGGTAGCATGAAAAAATACTGGATGTGACTTCAGTCAAAGAAGGGAATGGAAGCCAAATTCAGTTAGGATAGACCTGGTCTAACATGACTTCTGAACTTTCAGACCGAGAATTAATCTTGTACTCTCTTATTCCTGGTCATGGCCATTTATCTAATATACTGAAGTATTTAATCTCATTTATACAGTATCCTGTACCAGATCAGGCTATTTGAACTATTTTATATTATATAATGTTTTATAAAATATTAAAACCATATTCCTAATTTCTGACTTTCTAAAACACTAAGTACAGAGTGCACTTGTACTTTGCTCCAAGAAGCCTACAAGATGGGAACTGTTTTCCATGCCCACTACAGCTTCTTTCTGCATGGCAGTGGAGATTTCCAAAGAAATTACTCAACTGAAGTACAAAATCCCTTTGTAAGACACAAATTCCTGCTGTATTTCCAGACTTCTTTGCAAGTACTTTATCAGTGTAGAGGAGGAAATTAATTCCAGTATTTTCTATGTCAAATATGACAAGTGCTAATAAGCTTGTCTGTTCACAACATTTAGATTGTTAGAAGTAGATTTTATTTAGAGAATGTACCAAACCGACACTTTGCTGGGAAAATGATTTGTACTAACAGATGGTGGGATGGTTTCTGCTGCTTTCTCCCCTCCTTCCAGGCTCTGTATTGAGCACAGCAGACATTTCAAGGACAAAAAATCCCAAAGGTTTCACAAGCCCATATGAAATATTAGCATGAACTAGAGTTAAGTAGGACCCGAATCTGGTGTCACTGTCCTAAGTCCTCTTGCCTAGGCAAAGCCCTGTTCTGGCCAGTAAAACAGCAGCAGTGGAAATAAATTCCTGTATCAAGTAAGGTTGTTTTTCTGTGTGCCTCTTGTGGAGTTTTCAGAGCAGATTTGGGCAGGTTCTGCTTCCCCATTAACTTCTGGGCTAAATTCCACAGCAAAATAACTGCAGGAGTGATTTCCTCCCTGCCCACACTGCCACTGCATTTGGCTTAACACCTTCCATGGGAGATGCCCCTGCCTTGTCCAGATTTAAACCTGGCTTTGGCCTTGCAGTGAGTTTTGTCCCGTCTCCATCTGCATGGGTGACTTTTAGCATCAGTGGGGCTGGAACAGGGCTCCTGCATCCACAGGGCTTTTGGAAATGATTTCCTGAGCCCTAGGGAACACCACTGAGGATAAAAGGTAATATCAGGGGTGGATTTGCTTTCCTCCCTCTCCCCACAACCCCACCACAGAACAGTGATGTCAGAAAAAAGGCTGGTTTTTATCTGCCTATTGCATATTTGTGTTTTCTGTGACTCTTATATAGCATTTCTTTTCCAGATCTACAGATGCAATCTATTCCATTATCTAAATCTCTCCTTCTGTAGACCGTGTAACAATAAATAAACTTTGTGGTTTTGCCTAATCTGAATTGGATCTGTCACATCTGGAGAGCCAGTTTACTGCATTTTTGAAGAGCTTATTTTTGTCTTTGGAGATGTACAAAGTAATAGAAAAATGTGTGTGAATGGTGAGCAGCAAAATGCCTGCTCTGATTAAAACAGACCCACTGCACAGAAATTGCCCTGGCAAAACACAGTCAAAAGGTTCAAAATTCAGTGAAGCTGGGGAATATGAAAGCTCTTAGCACTCTATAATGTAGTGGAAAGCAATCAGTCTTTGCCAATACAGAAACACACATTTAAATAACTGGAATATTCAAAGGAAGGAGCGTCTTTGTTTCTTTTTTTTAATTAAAAAAAGAAACAACTAAATGGGAATTCATACTAATCATTTTCTTCTTGCCAAATAGAGTGCTCTAACTGGAAATGTATAGAAATATATAGAAGATTATGGAATATAAAAGAGCAGTGAGGAGACTTCTACAAGTGAATATCAGCTAGGAAAAAAAGAAAATAAAATTTTTGCTTCCATATCTTTTTAATTTCTTCTCTGTCCAGCGTTAACTTCTGTTTTCCATCTTTGCCTTGAATTTTGAAAGGTCAGATTACGACAGACTAAAACTTTGTGTTCTACAACGAATTCTATTTGTGTTTTTTATTATTCTGGCTGGTGAATTTCTTTCTGTCATTTCCCATCCCATTTGGTTTGGTTTCTTTTCCAGCTCTGTTTTCATTTTTTGCTTTTCAGGATTAAAATTTCACACTGGTTGGTGTCTGCTCTTATCTCAGTTGCCTACAGATTCCCCATGCTGTGGCCAGGAAGGCTTGTGAAAGAATGGGTGGATAACATTATTTTACAAGAAATAGTTCAAAAGAGAGTTATGTTGACTCCCTGAGAGCCTGATCCATCCCATTGCTTTTTTGTCAGCAAGAATTTCTCTACAGGTCTCAATTAGCTTTAGATCACAGCCCATGTCCGTGCAGTGATTTCCAAAATCATGAGGATAAATGGATGTAAACTATTTATGGCAGTTTAACAAGTCAGTTCATATACACAGAATAAAAGAAGAGAACAAATTAAGACCAAACCAAGCCCTGCTATCTAATAGTAAAAGCAGTCAGTTCTTTCGGTCTTCAAAACCCTGTTTATATTGGCTTATACTTTTTAAAATGCCCAATTGTAATAGCAAAATTGTGCCCATGTTCTTTAGAGGTGTAAATGGCTGAGAGGGGAAATGACTCCTGGTGAGTCAGTGTCAGAGCAGAGATAGAGTCTGAAATCCCTAATCCTGATTTTCAACCCTACTGCTTCAGCAAGTTATTTTCAGCATTCATTCGAATTACAAAGGAAGCACTTCAGGCACAAATCAGTAATTTAACAGAATAAAATAAAGTATTTTCTGCATTCAAGAGAGACTGCACACAACACAAAACAGACAATAAGAAAGTCATGTTAATTTACCAATTAATGCTAATGATTTCACTATCTGTAAAAAGAGAAATACCAAGACCTAATGGGAAAAAACCCTCAATAAATTAGTGTGAAGAGACGTTTGTGAAGAAGCTGACTTAGCTCTATCCATCAATTTTGTAGTGCAATTTGTAACTTGATCTTCTGTGAAGCTTTTGTTGTCCTTCAAGGCCTGAATATGCCCACTGCCTGTGCAACCCTTCCCAAAATATTGTCTGCAATTAGGTGGTGGTATCTCATCAGTGAAAACTGACTACTTAATTAGAGTCCCCAGCTTTTCTGATCAGATTTATGACTGCTCATTTATATTTGACACAGTGTTTTCTAGGTTGGTTTAGAAAGACAAATACTTGCTAATCAAGGAAAAAAAAATCCTGTCAAGCACCAAGTGGAAGAATTGCTCAGAAGTTTAGGGGAAACTGTTCTTATTACATCTGTCAAAAATTAAAGCCATGCAGCAAAAGATGTAAAGTTCTTTCAGTCTTTTGATGTCTTTGGGAGCTCTTGGAAGAAGGACCAAATTGCACTCTGGGATGGGTTTCAAAAATAAGTTTGCAGGTCTGAATACATGAAGACAGTTCAAACACTGTTTTCTGCATTTCTGTTATTTGACTGACATTGCAATAAACTTATGAAAGTAGAGTCAGGCAGCTGAAAATAGTGTTGTTACAAGGAAATGGGATGTTGTCAAAGAGCCTCAGCATTAGCTGTGGGCCTGAACATGGAAAGATAAATATTAATGTGCATATAGGACCATCGATTTATGTAGTCCCAGGAAATGACTGGGATATAACCAGTGCTGTTCCACAGAAGGAACTGGGAAAGCATCTCGATTTAGGCAAGGTGTGTTCTTTATTAAATCTGTAGAACATCCTTA
Source organism: Promerops cafer (assembly GCA_013398275.1). Lineage (NCBI taxonomy): Eukaryota > Metazoa > Chordata > Aves > Passeriformes > Nectariniidae > Promerops > Promerops cafer. The sequence continues at coordinate 317,496 of VZSE01009570.1, forward strand.
ACCAGGCAAATTATTTTATGGTCAAATAAAAAACTGATCTGTTGAAAATTAGCCCCATGCTTGCCACACCAGTTTTCAGGACCCCCAGCTTTTCCTCAAGCTGTACAGTTTTTCCTACTGGCATAAAAATGGGGTGGAGTGGTGTGAAAGCAGGAATACAGGGAGAAGTAGAGGAGGGACGGAATCCCTTCAACACCTCCTGGTACTCAGACAAAGAAAAAACAGAAATGCCACTGTGGAATCACAGCTTTAGCATCCCCACGTACCATTTAAACATTTCTTGTGTTTCTGGGAGCAATGTCTAGCAGGGGTATCATATTTATTGGTATCTGTTCAGCAGCATAGGCAGTAGGCATGACTTCTACCTACAAAAGCTTGCACTGCTTCCAAGTTTGGGGAAAACCTTCCACAAGGAGAAGAGGAACTCAAATATTACTAAGTAAACACTAAAAGCTGATTTTTTTTTTTTCATTCTACTTAAAAAGAAAATTGCTTTCAAAATGAGAAGGACTTAAAAAGTTCTTTCAGAAAATTATAGGTTATCCTTTTACCAAACAGGTAGCTTTCAGCAGATGAAAACTGCCTAATGATTACATTCACTAATCTGGACTGCATTAACAGGCTTAATAAAGTTACCTTTAAAAGCAGAAAAAACCCTTAAATATCTGTGGAAGGTGAAGAGTTTCTGTGAAAGATTTTCTGGCATAAAAAGGTAAGTTATTGCTTATAGAATCTCACCAACCGATCAATAAATGTAAGCAGCAAAATACCATGTGATAACAAATTTAGCTGGACTTAGTCACCACTAATATATTTTATCAAGAAATTAGAAGGAAACTCTTCAATTCTGTTTCTGAAGAACCAAGAAGTAGAGGTGATATTGAATTCTGTCTGCCAACCTTTCCTTTGATGACGCCTTACAGGTTATGTTTTCAGAGCTCCTGCAGCTGAACTTCTGACAAAATTGTTATTGTATTTTGAGTTTCCACAACAGCAGTCTGTGTTAAGCAGCCCAGGAAAATACTGAGATAGGAGCAATATTAAACCCTCATTTCGAAGTTACTGAGCTTTGGGACAGCAGAAAAAAAACAACAGAGCAGCTGAACTATTGAGACTGGTGTCACTCTAATCCGTCTTTCCATTGGTGGTGAACCCCATAATCTTCTGAAAGATGTGTAAAAAAGATGGAATAAAACACTCACTGGGAAAGTTTAATGTTAACTACTCACAGTAGTTGCTTCTTGCTTTGAAGCCTAATGTGTAATTACATTCAGAGAATTTGTTTTAAACTCAGTGCAGCAACATCTGCTAAGACTTTGCTGAATCTCATAGAATTTCAGAAATGCTCAGGTCTCCCAAGGTGGAATTTTATTCCTGAAAATTAGATTATTTCCTAAGAAATATAATGAAGTTTTGGCATAAATAATAAAATAACTGCAGAACTGTCAGCTTTGTGTCTCTCCTGGTCAGCTTGGATAACTATTATAACAATCTCTCGGCAGCTCTTTAACTGGAATTACAGCCATGGAATTTAAAGGCAGCATTAGTGGTGTTAGCCTTTTTTTTTAATCTCTAGAAAGAAGCCCAGGGAAAGATTATGACAAGGATTATGTTAAATTCTTTTACATCAATTAGAATTTAAGGATCTCAGCTGTGTTTTTGTCTCAGTAATATTATGCAGTATTTCAAGGTTTATAAATTGTGAAGCTTTTGATTTTAAAAATCTATGTAGTATGTTGATATTGAGAAGGGTGGTACAATTTTTGGGAATAGAAGAAATTATAAACAAATCACCAGAAGAAAAAAAGTGGCAGAGGAGGAGGAGTAGAGGATTGGAAAAGCATCTCAGGACAGAATTATGCAATGAGACATTGAATTTCTGTTTCCTAGAGGCCTCTGCTGTTCACCAAGTAGCCAGGAGAAATATTGGTGTGAGTTGTTGCTGATCTGCCTGCCTTTTACTGCTGGTGCTGATCTCTCCCTTCAGGAGCACTGGATGAAGGAGAGGTATGGCTCATAGCAGAGTGCATGAACATAAAATTACTTCTCCATGATCAGACCCACATCACCTCACCCAGTCATGTGCTGCCCATACCCTTGCCTCTTTGCCTGACTGAAATATGGATTTTATAGCCAAATAAATTACAGCAATAGTGATTCATAAAAATCAAGCACATTTCCATTATTGATCTGTTTCTTGGAAGGATGGCAAAACTGGTGCACTGCATGTTGTTTATGCTGTTTGCTACATGAACAAAATGTTATTTCTTCTTTGTTTCCTTTGTTTTAACTTGCAGAGCTTTAAATCATGTAAACTTTAATATTTCATTTTAATGTAACATACAGAGGTCTGCAAAACCAAAGAACTCTCACATTCTTTTTTCTCTAACAGGACAAGTAAGTTTTATCATGTTTTGTGTAATAATCATAATTTTGAAGACACAGGACAGGCTAGGGAGGCACTCCTACCAAACATTCAGCAGTTTCCCACAGTGATGGTGCTGCATTCTCAAACAGTGCAGTGAGGCCATGGTGAAATGTGGTCTCTGGAAGACATCTGTTGAGTAAAAGTTTCTGGTTGTAGGGAACTCAAAAGACATATTAGAAAGGTCTATGTCTCTTCCAGAAAGGCTTTGATGTCTTAAAATTTGGGCACTTCAGAATCCCTCAGTCTCAAAAATGCTTTAACAGTAAATCAGCTTCAGGTTGTTAATGAGTGCCTATGGATCAAATGATTTCTTTTGTTAAATAGATGAATTATACAGGCTTTAAGGGAGGCCAATCAGATAAGACCCCAGAAAACATATGTAGAATTTATTTTGTTTCATGTAGCAGCATGGGGATATTGAATATTTTGGATAGGGTAGGCCAGGGATTCCTTCCAAGTGATTATTCTTGCCACTTATCTAGAATATTTATCATGCTTTCTGTACCTTTCTTTCACAGAGAAATCTGCTTACAGAATCAAGAGTTCTGCGAAGTGCCTCCTGCTCTAATTGCCAATTATTATTATCTCAGTGGTTATTATCTCAAACTATAGCACTGGGTACTCAGATGAATCTTTCCTGTGCTTAGAAGGTCTGACTGCTGATCCAGTTTTGCTGTTAAAATGTACTCACACTCAAAAAGAGGTGAAAATGGGATGCAGTTTAACTGGAGGTATGAATTCAATGTGCACTGAAATTAATGAGAGCTAACAATGATTGCATTGGATCAGGTCCTTTGAGTTTGGACTGATGAGTTTGGAACAACATTTACTTGTCATCACGTGGATGTATTATTGGTTTGACAGATCTCCAGGGAAGGCAGCCCTTGGGCAAGTGACACGGTTCATATGAAACCTGGATCACAGAAAAGCCCTCTGCTCTGCCCTGGTTATGGAATTTGCAGTTCCACCACGTGTGTTTGTTTTTGTCCATGTAGCAAATCAACTGTTGATAAAATAACTACAAAAGCTGGAGAAATGAGAATAAAACAAGCTCGGCACGCAAGATATACATCAGATGCTTAGAAAGCACTCTGGGCTAAGAATAAAGTCTCAGATGAGAGATATGTATTTATCATATCAAAAAACCACCCAGATGGAACAAGAGAATGCATGCAAATTCCCTTATGAAATTCACATATTTGTTGAAATATATCTCACGGTGTCACATACCCCCAAAATGAATAGTTTCTCTACAGAAGACATGGAAATTAGGGTGAGCAGCAGGATACTAAGACCTGCAGATGAGAAAAGAAACTACTCAGGGCAATCAGATCCAAAGAAGAAGAAATCTGGAGGTATCTTCTCCAAACTCAGTTTCTCGATATTAAATGAAATTTGATGGGGAAAAAAGCATAAGTTATGTAGGTTGAAAAGGGAGTGATAGTGACAGCTTCATTCAGGCAAGATCCCTGGGCACCACTAGAGGCAGTTCACTGTTCAATGGATACTGGATTGGCCCCAGGAGAACACAGGATGTTAAATGCATGGCCAGCCAGCCAGAAAACAATAGGACATAACTGTAATTCATTATATAGACCAAGAGGCCCAGCCTCCCCTGATCTACCAGTCCCACTTAAAAAAAAAAAGCCCAGAGGGCACTGTAGCCCCAGAGAGGGCACTTAACACAGAGCAATGAAAATATTTATAGAAATCTTCTCCTACAGAAAAGGAAATGTAAAATTGCCATTAGTTACCTTTGCAAGCAGTTTAGCAGCTGGGAACTTAATAAAATATTTGTGTTTGGGAAATGGTGATCGAACTCCCGAGTTCCATAATACAATCACGAAGAGGCAACCAGTGAATTTCAAAGGTGACAGTTTTTGGGGTTGATGAAAAGAAGGAACATTTGACACAAGGCCTTAATTAAGGGTAAAACTAATTGCCCTATACTGCAGTGAAACAAAATACAGAAATTTAGGAGATGGTTGCATTTCTGTATTGGTATCAAAGATATTTAGCATCAAATAGCTCATCCCAGGCAAAAAAAAAAAAAACAAAAACAAAACAAAACAAAAAATAACAAAAGCAAAAAAAAATCAGCACTGGAGGAAAATAATTAATATTTTTTTGCTGCCATAAATCAGTCTTTTACTGGTGTTACAGAGCAGGCTGAGACCAGCAGAGGCAGAGAGAGATGACTCCACACCTGCCTTCTCTAAGGACTGCAGGGAACATCTGCCACTGCACAGGTGTGGCAGCTCATGGGCTGTGTGCTAATGGGTTCAGATCCAGTTAGATGGTGCTGAGGCTCCAAAACACATGAAATAACAATGAGGTCCTGAAACCAAATGCTTCAGAGTGCTCTAATAAAAACTGGTCTAAGGCCATAGGGCCTTTTTTATTTATTACCTCATCAGCCCAATGGTAAGGGTTTGAATTCTGTCAATGACAGCAGCTTGTCACTTGATCTGACCCTTTGCTGTCCAGGTGCCAGAAAGTTCCTTCCTCTGGGTCCATTCCACCTGCACTCTTCTTTTGAAACACCCAATGGTTTCACTGGCACAATCACCTGTAAATCAAGCACTGCTGGAGAATGTCTTCGTTTTGAGAAGATATTGCCATAAATATTTCAAATTAACAAGGGGAAAGGTAAGCCAAAATAACCATTTTTGGAGAGTATTTCAAAACAATACATAGAACAGGAATTCATGCTATTAATAGAATCATTAAGGCTGGAAAAGACCTCTCAGAGTGTCAGGTCCAACCATTAACATAACATTGCCATCTCCACCTCTAAACCCTGCCCCCAAGTGCCACATCTACACGTTTTCTGAACACTTCCAGGGACAACAGCTCCAACACTGCCCTGAGCAGCCTGTTCCAATGCTTGACCACACTTTAAAGGAAGAAATAATTCTAATTTCCTAATATCACATCTAAACCACCCCTAGCACAACTTGAGACTTATTCCTCTTGTCCTGTCTCTTGTTACCTTGGAGAAGAGCCTGACCCCCACCTGGCTACAGCCTCTGTTCAGGTGGTTGTAGAGAGCAGTGTGTTGCCCCCCAAGCCTCCTCTTCTCCAGGGTAAACAACTCCCTGTTGCTTTTTCTCTTCCTGTTAGCAAAAGTATTGGTGGGATATTTGTGCACTTGATGAATTTTACTGTTTAAAAACCTGAACAAGGAAATGTACGTCCCCCATGATGCTTTGTTACACACTTCCATCCTCCAAAATTTGCACACAGGTCCCAGATCCTGTTTTATACACTTTTTCTGGCAAGCTTGATCTTCTGCTACTTGCTGGTATGATGTTTTAGTGACCTCCTGGGAACAGCAGAGGAATTATATATAAAAAAGAGAAAAACAAGCAGCAAAATAAATAACACTGTGAACTCTTGCCTTACCCCCAAAATCATTAAACTGTGTCATCATATAGACTCCTAGTTGTTCAATAGTTGCAGAATCTTCTAGATCTTCTTTTTTTAATATTGGATTTTTACTCACTTTACCACCCATTTATTCATATTTTGCCAGATTTATATGACTATATGCTGTATACTGTGAAGATTCCCTCTCAGGAGGAATCTACCAACACTATATTATTTCCTAATGACACTGTTTTTTTTCTTGTTGTGATGAACTACTGCCTTCTTAGAGAACAGAGGAAAAACTAGTATTTGTAATACTTTCACAACTCACTTTTGTTGTTTGCAGATAGTCAATATTTTTTATTAAATTGTTATTTAAATAATATTATTTATTGAATTTTCAGGTGGAGGAAACAATGCTTTTTTGATAAAGATAGAAAAGTCTTAATCATGATAACTAACATTCAATAAAAATAATACTGTAATTTTTAAAAATTATCAATATTTTCCAGATAAATATATGAAATATCCATGACATTGGTTACTTCAGCAGAAATTGCACATCCTGTAGAAAAATACTGTTTTAAATGGAAATAATTTTCCCAAGAAAGCATTGGGTCAGTACTTTTAAATTCATCAGAAAAGAACTTTTTTTTGTTATGGTATTTTGCAGTACATATCTAGACAGGAAAAAGAGATTTAACCCATGAAAACTCTATCAAATGGGGCTAACTACCTGTTAATATTTGAGAAGGAATTAATGTGCTTAATACAGTCAAAAAATATACTTACATTTAGAGGTGCTCAAGTTTTGGGTTTGCTCTGCTCCTTCTCTTGGCTATTGGGAGAGAAGCTAAGACTGTGTGGAAGTTCTCCAGCTTCATTATGACTCCCCACTAACAAAAATATCCTACAGGAAATAATGTGATCCCAGGCTGACACGTGGCACTGCAAGAGCAAGTTCAGACAACTTTGACTGGAGCTGATTTATATCTGTTCGAGAGGGGAATTGCAAACCTTCCCAACCAGCTACCTAAACTTTGTAAAGCAAACAAAGATAAGAAAATGAGAGATCATTAGGAAAATCCAGTTTATAATAGCCCTGTGAGGGCTTGAATCCACTGGCAAAGTATTACACGTTGCTGGAGGCACTTTAACTGCCTGGGCATGTTTTTAGGTCGTAGCTAACCTGAGATAATTGGAGTAAAGCTAAATTGAATTAGCCCATGGTAGTCTGGCTAATAGGACACACATGGGCAGCCACCGTGGCTCACCTAGCCCAGGAATGGCTGAGCTGAGAGAATTTGCTCATTGTGAGCTCTGGGAAGAAGGTGTCAGCCTTGGTGGTCCTCCAAACTAGATGAGGCTTAAATGTATTCTATGAGCAGCCCTGTTCTTTCAGAGCAATGGACTGGATGATTCCTTCTGGCTTTTTCATTCCTTGACTCTTATGACTTTCTGAGAATGGCTTCCCTCTGGCCACCTTCCTAAATCAGTGTGACTCCAGCCCAAGACAGTATCTCAGAAGGGTTTTACAGCTTGCACATGGCCCCGTGTCTTTTGTCAAAGTAGCCAATATTGTGGCATCCAGTGACTTTTTTATGCCTGGCAGATCTGATAAACAGGCAGAGGGTACTCAAAAGAAAAGGAACAGATTGGAAACCGGAGGCTTTTGTGTGTTACTGAGCAAAACTACTTACATCTGTGATGGGCCTGGCTTGAACAACTTACTGTGAGCAGAAGTGCTGAAATTCGTACTTTTTAGGATAAGTATCCCTTTTTAGAAAAATGAAATGCTTATTTGTGGGAAAAAAAAACCCAACCCCAGAAACCTGCCAGTAATCCTATGGCTCTTGGATTTTTGCAGTGAGCAGCACACTGGAAATCATTTGATAGGAAGTTTTCCAAATTGTTTCTCAGAGGCTGTCAGAGTGCATCCAAGTGTTACTGTCACCCACTGGAATGCCAGAGCAGAAAGATTTCCTGACTCCAAAGATAAAAATCACCTGTTATTGCAGGAGAAATCCTGCTGTCCAGCTGTGGCTTTTCCAAACATCAGCATAAAACCAGGCTGGAGCCCTCTCACTATTCTGACTCAATGTCTCTAGAAATTCTTCCTTCCAAAGGTTGGATATCATCATTTTGGTTTCATCTTCCACGTTATCCCTGAATAATTCTTCTTCCTTTTCCATTATTGTTATTTTATATTCCAAAAGATAACTTTGTAGAGTGCACCTGAACATATGAGTACTTTTAAACACCCTGCTTAATTGGGTATTTAACTAATTATGGGGCAAGAAGCCTGGAGGGTTTGCTTTACTAGTCAGGAGACAATACAAAATTTAAGCACCATGTACAAAAGTATTTTCTATCATGTTTTTCTTGTTATGGCCAGTAATGTCTTTACATACACAGACTGAAATTTATTCTGCCACTAATGCAGTCATGAAAACAGAGTGAGGGGCATCAAAGGGGAAGAGGCACACAGGTTGCTACTAAAATAATGAAGGAAAAATGAGAAAAATAAAAGCAAATCACTATTTTGAAATGATGCCAGCCGATACAGTAGAACTATGGAGTATTAATTCATTCTGATTTATGGGATAGGAACTCATTTACACAAAGTTATCAGACTAACAGTCTGTTCTGCAGTCTTCCTTGGAACAGTAGAGAAAAGCATCTCCAAAAGAGGTCACAGTTGTCTTAGGCATCTGTCTCTGCACTGGATAAGTCACTCTCTGGAGGTGATTTTCTGTCTCAAATGAAAGCAGGGAGCCTATGTCTACTTTTGACTAGACACTTAAGATTGGAAAGCTGCAAATTCAGCAAAGCTCAACAGAAAGAGTTAATATTTGCCTATACCAGCCTTCCCAGTTGTCAATTTTTGGATCTTAAATGGTTTAAATTACTGTCACCAGCTCTCAGTTTCCCTGGGAAAGTTAATGTATAGGCAGGCAAGCTTAGATCCTAAAAGATTATTTCTATTTTCCACAAAGTGTCTTCTTAAATAACACAGTATCACACTGGGAGCATGTGTGGAAAGGATCATCCTGTGCTTTTTGCCTGAGAGAGCTGCAAGGGAATTTATGCCACTGCTCGAAGTTCTGCTGCAGAAAGCCTCATATTGCAGACAACTTAAGAGGAAACCCCTGAGTAAGACTTTTATAGCACTCTGCTGGAGGATTGCCACTGATCTGCTCTAGCAACATGATCCCACACCAGAAGTATCCCCCATTCTGGTTCTTTTTTCTTTTCTGATTTTATCTATATCAAAGAAAAGGAAAAACACTGTAATGGACCGCAGTGGGGAAAAAGACGTTTCAGTTTAATTATTCATATAATGCAATTTTGCAGCAACTATATCATGAGTTAGCTCAATTTTTAACTGCTTTTAAAATGGAGACAAGGATATTGTAAGTGCATCTGCTGGGGGTGTCTCTGCGGATGGGAGATGACTGAGAGGTCTTAGCTGATCCTGCATTCCTTGGAATAATTGCTTCATTACTTGAATGAGTTACCTCGAGCTGAGCTGATGGGATTCCCCATCTGTTCCTGTGCATTTACTGAACTAGTGCCACTGGACAGTGAGGAAGGGCTCTATGCAGCCTGTGAAAATCCCAAGGAAGTCAGAGCCTGAAGGTGCTGGGGAGGCTGCAGCTTCTCTGGCTTCGGTCAAAGGCAAATTTGAAGGACAAAGTACAAGGTTTATATCCTCAGTATGTGAGCTCAGCTTTCAGCACCACCTCAGACTGACAGCTTCAGACACCATGTAACTGCTTCTGGCCTTCAAACTACAGGTGTAAAATGGGAATTGTAAAGATGATGATTGGCTTCCATCTCACTATTTTTATCTGATTTTATTTTTGGATTTGGAGTTTCCTCTTTGTTGATATTTGTAGCCTTGCATACATATATACTCCACATTGCCTGTCAGTACTCGCAGATTTATTTATTAAAGTAAGATTATTATTATTATTAAGCATTTAATATCCAATCCTATGAGTTTTTTTCGATATTTCAGGGTATGTGAAAAATATATCTGAGAAATATATGGATGGACCTCTTCTACTTAAAGCTTCTGACTTCAACTCTGCTCAGCCTGTGTATGATATATACTTAATATTATGCATCTCTTGGAATAATGGCAGTAACATTGCAAAATGTTCTTGGATCTGTGGAATAGGGGTGCAAATGCTGTGCCTCTTTAAATTGTCATTTCAACAAATTTCATTTTGCAGTTACAATTAGTGTGTACACCTTGGACTTATTCGGTGTTTTCAGAAATCTTTAGATCAAGAAGTCCTTCTCACCTTTCCAAAAATTGCACTTGTCACTTTATCTCAGGGATGTAAAATAGAAATTTCCCCATCAACAGTGTCCAAACAAACAGAGCAGATTGCTAAGCTGCAGCTCTCAACAGGGATGGCAAAGCTGTGTTACAGAGCTGTTGTGATTGCCAGAGGATCAAAACAGTCAGTAGAGAACAGAACAAGTATAACTGACCCAGGTCGCTTCAGATGGGGAAATAAACTGTGTGGTCAGCATCTGTATTTTTTTGTACTGCCTCTTCTGTATTGATAAGCACAGAGAAGGCCACCGTCGGTGCCCTGTCTGGAACTACATGAGCTGCAGATTTTTGCTGCATTTAGATTTGTGTTCTGGAACTGGTTTGTAGCAGAGATGCTCCTGTCATGGTCCTCACATCCTTAGAGGATAAGGCCTTACTCAGTTGAGTGTTTCACTGGAAATATTGAAGGTCACACCTTATTGTCTTTCCAGGGAAAATTCCTTCCTTTAAGGTCCCAGTCACCATCCTTAGAAGTGTGCTAACTCAGGTCTCAGCATGGGGAAACTTAGATATTAAAAATATTGTGGCTTTTCCAAAGGATTCACTGCATCTAAAAAGACAAGCAGTGAATGTACAGAACTAATAAGGACTAATCTAATGGTGAATTCTAGCTGCATTAAACATTGGCCTAGTTAAGGGGCCAAAAATTGAGTAGGATAGATTGAGGCAGTGCAAAAGCAGGACAACAAGTGGAAGTGCAATGCCATACCTAATCTGGTCCACATCTTGTATTGACATGATGACCAAGAGGTGGGAACACTAAAAAAAGTGTACAAATAAAAAAGTGACACTAGACCAGGAGCACTGATCGATACTAACAAGGCAAGAAACTGGATCAAAGCTGACCTTGAAAAATTGCACCAGTGCTTTTTCCAAATTACTTCTGAAGTCTTTTATGTGAATGGAAAAGGACATGTGAACCCCGGAGAGGCAGGGAGCCTAATTAACATTGGGACTTTTAAAGTGCAGACTGAAAGCTTACAAATACCAGCCAGAGAGGAAATATCAATGAAACACTTATCTGTGTGATGATCCATCACTGCTTAGAAAACATTGTGCTGGATGGATGACAGCAAAGAGGGGAAAAAGTGAGACAATGAAATATATAGATAAACAGCACAAACTGAGGATGTCAGTGAGAGAACTGTTGACTGGGGACACAGAATCTGTGAGCTTTGGTGTTGATTCCCTGATAGCTTTGCAGGTAGGGAAAAAAAAACAACAGCAAAAAAAATCTCTTAATATATCTGGTAACAGGTAGAAATTAAAAATGTCTGAGTAATATAAAATTAAATGAAACAGGAAATCAAGCTGAGACCACCAACTGGCATGGAAATTCTCAGTGCACATGGTTCCAGGTTGTGCCTGTAATTGCAGTCAGTGTTAGTTTAGGTGATTTTTCTGTCATTTTTTCCTGCTTTCAAAGAAGCAGGTAAGAACCACCTGTGTGTATTATATTCAGCTAAAGCTGGCCAGAGGACTATTTGACTTTGCAACAGCTTTCCAGACATAAATGTTTATATTCAATCTGCACTGGAATAAAACCTAATGCCCTGGTACATTTTTGCAAAATGAATTTGGTCTGGAACACTGCATTTTTAAATCAGAACAGTTCTGTTAAAATCTCTGAGTAAATGAAAACAATGTCATATTAGAAATTTTATTGTGGGACAGTGTTGAAACAGGAGTCTTGAAAGAGACTTTTTGGGTTATCCAACTTCTATGCTATCACAGTCAATGGGTTGTACAGCATTATCCAAAAGAAAAAAAAGTGCTCTATTTTTAAAGCAAGGTATTCCAGACTGAGGATTTTATAATCATTATTCTAATATTTTGAAAGAGTCTTCTGGTCTTCAACCTGCCTTATTTACCAGCCAATTAATTCTATTTATTCTTTTATCTGTACTCAGCCCTAGATTTCCTGCCTTTGTGCTTTCTCGTCAAGGGTAGCACTTCTTTGCTCTGCCAACCTGCACAAGCCAGGAACTATTTATATCTTGTAAAACAATCTAGTTGAATTTATATGAAGTAACAAAAAATTAGTTACAAATGGCATATTTGGACTCAGTGAGTGAATTTGGAGCTCCCAGAGCTCATGGTGTTGAAGGTTTAGCTCTTTTGTCTTTGTCCATAACCAAGAAACTTCCCTCCCCGTGCCCAAGGAAATCAGAACTATTAATGTAATTATGTGACTGTAGGACCTGTGCCTCTCCTAAAAAGGACAAATACCAGAAATGCCAGCACACCGACAGCCTGACCTAAAGACAGCTGCAAGAAAACCCCCTTGGTCTGCACAGGCTTTAGTCTGGCCTCTAACACGTGCCCTTGTGTTTAAAGGTAATAATCAGGCACTCACACATTTCCTTGGACACTCGGCTGTGCCAAGGCAGAGCAGAGCAAATGTATGTCTTGCCTTCCTATGGCTGGATCAAAAATGCCACATCCTATGGCACCAAAGAGGGATCCAAGAGGAACACGAGCTCCCAGAGCTGCTCAAAAGGCCCTGTGTGATGTATTAATGGGCCTGAGTTTCTGTGTGTCAATGTCTCTGCACTGCCCTGTAGTTCTTTGTCCCATATCTAGTAGAGTTTTCCCTTATTAAAAATATCTATCACTTCTTTTCTTATCTCACTCTCTAAGCACTTTGCTGCTGCATCTGGAAGTGTCTGCACTTCTCTAATGGTTGGCAAACTCCAGTTTTGCCTCGTGGCAGAGACAAAATGCTGCATTTATTTGCCACAGGTGACAAGTAAATGTCTTCCTGACAATGCTGTGACATCTTTTCAGAGACATTTATTTGGAGAAACAGTAGGCTGCTTTCCCACCCGAAGAAGCCATGCTTATCTTGAAACATCTATAGTGATCCTCCTCATCATCATCACAGTCATCATTCCCATCATCATCATCACCTGAAACCAGTGCTCCATCCACTTCATAGACCTCAAGTAAAATGCTGTTCCATTTTTAATCTGATATCTGATTTTTTATTATTTTATTTGTGGCACTGAACACAAGAGTGACCTCCCAGTGACTTTATCTGGGCATTTCTTCTGTTGGGGAGTTTTTCTTAGATTGGTTGCAAATGCATTCTCTGTTTGTCTGTGGTCAGTTCCTTGCCATTACTCTTTATTTTTTGTTCACAATAAAATACTTGAAATTTCATCTTAATTTGTGCTTTACATATTGCCTCAATCTAGCTGCTTGGGTAAAGCTGTGTTTCAAAAGCAGTGGAAAGAACCAAGAAATCCAGTCCCTTCAAAGAATGAGGGTATTTATAGTGAGAGATAACATCTTCTGTTAAACCACCTGGTATAACTTGAAGAAAAAAATGAGATCTAAGACATGCAGGTCCTTCCTTAGTCCTGCTGTATCTCACTGCCTAAAAATTCTCAGAAAATTTTAAAGCATGGTAAAATAATTAATGAATAAGTAATAAGTTAGTCTACAAATCATATTGCTGGGCAGTATTGTAGGCTCATATTATTATATCAAACTTGGGTCTGAATTTTAAAAAGCATCTTTTGTACAATGAATGTGTTTGAGGGTTAAAAGGGGGACAACTGTGTTATTGTTAATAGGAAGTGGAAAGGGAACTGAAAAGTATAATTTGTTAATGCAACCTAAAATGAAAATGACGTGGTTTCATCAGGATCAGAAAACAGCTCAATGGCAAATAACTGCAAAGAATGAGAACTTTACCAAGTAGTGTGAGTCCTGTTATGGAGGCAGATTTACCTATGCTATGTCGTTAAGACAAATTTTACAAAATACACATATTATACACTTCTAAAAATTTTCTAGTACCTGGTAAAATGTTTCTTGATAGTAGTAACTTTTGAAGAATAAATGAAGCTAGAATGCTGACCACTTAAAAAAGAACTAATATGACAAAAATGTCAGAAATATAGTGGAGTTTATATTGGTATGATGCTGTGAAAAGGCTAGAGTAAGAACTGGAGATATTCATTTCTGTGTTAACTAAAATAGTGATAAAATCTAAGGATTATTGCTTCCAAAGCACTGGGTAATACCATGTCTAAGGAACCTGTCTGTTCCCTAAACCAGCACACTGTGTTATAGAGCTTTGTACATTTTCCTAGGTCATTAACCAAATCTAAAGTGAAGGCAAAGTGAACACTGCACAGCATTTCCTCCCTGCTGCTGATTTAATGCCCTTTCACCCCAAAATCTCCTTGTGGGGACCAGGGCAGAGAGATATCTGTCACTGAACAATGGCACGGGGAACATCCCAACTATGAAACCTGTGGGACTCTTCCATGTGATCCACCTCGTGGGCTCGGCTCCTTCCCCTCTCCTCTTTGTGGAGGTATTAAAAGATAAAGAAGAGCAGCTGCTGCTGTAGACGTAGAAGTTGACAAATTTACAGTCGGTGATGCCACCCGTGCCTGCCTCTAATCCCAGCCCAAGCAATCTGCCATCCATTTACAGCAGGGAAGACATTCCAGAGCTTCTCAAAGTGACTCAGGAGCAGGAGGGTGAGGAAGCAGCGTGGGAGCAGCTTCCTCAAACACCCTCTTGGCTGCAAAGGAAGGAAGTTTGCAGAATATGGCTGGTGGACATGAGAAATGCTTTCCCTGCTTTTATGGAGAGTGGGGGAAAACCGTGGTAAACAGCTAACAACCACCACATCCAACACTTTGGTGCCAGATGGATTCATCTGCACAGTTACGTGAGCTGCTGCTGATCCATCTGTAGTGAATGCTCCTTGCCAGTTGCTTGGCTTCCAGAGTGTTTGGGAGGCCATGCCAGGGGAGGAAGAAGCTTCTTTGTTGTACAGGTAGAAGTGTATTTTCTGCTGGTCCCACCTACAACAGCCTCCTCTCCACTTCTCCTATGGAATTATGTCACGTTAATTATGTTTGCTCATCACTCTGATTCTGTATGATGGCTGTGCTTCCAAATTCCAAATATCCACAAGCTCTTAGGTTTAAAATTTTGCAAGATTTCTCGTAAAATATTCAGTTCAACTTTAATAAAAAAGCATCACAGTCCAGAAAAGAAGACTAATTACACTTGAGACTCTTACAGTACTTACCTTATGGTAGGAAGGCAGCAGACTGTGACTGTGACCTGTTACTAAAAATGTTTGTAGAAAAATACTTCAGTCGAATCCAGGTATAACTCTTCTTGTTTTACAAAGGATCTTCATATTTAGGCAACAGTCAAAATTTTTTTTGTTGGGCTTGGGGTTTCATTTTGGTTGCTTTGCTTTCTTTTCTTTTTTTTCCCCAGTGAATAATATCTCACCACAGAGAAAAAAACAGGGAAGGTTTTTTTTTTCTCCCAGTAGACATAGCTATTCCACATTGACATTGGGAATTTTTCTTTTTTTAAATTTTTTCCGTAATGGTCAAAAAACTCTAACTATCCTTTTAATTTGTGGTGAACTTCTCTAAAATTGATCCCCCAGAATTATTTGGAGTTTTCTAGTTTCTTTACTGTAATGAGAATTAAGCAACTTTGGCTAGACATAAAATAAGTTGATTAATAACTAATAAACGTTTTTAAGAGACACGGTTTAGTAAGCTTTGGTTCAAATAGATAAAGAATATCCTTTTCTTTTCTCAAATAGGTTTTTGGAAATGTTTGATGCTTGCATTTTTGTTTATATTTTCTGTGCTATCTTTTCTCGGGGTTGCTTTTTCTTATAATTTAAACTTAGAGTGGTTAATTGGATGGATCAAGACTTAAATAAGACTTTAGCTTTGACCTGTATTTTATCTATCAATTATGAGGTTAAATAGGTAAGGAAACACAAAAATATTTTTTTGTAATGCTGTATGATCACTATTAGCTGAAGTTCTTCAGAGTTTGTGGAATCCTGTGAAACCACTAAGATTTTTTTTTTTACTGTTTTAACTGAAACTCCATCTGATGCAGCCAGGAAAATTTATCAGTGTGCTTTTGACTGATATTTTGAAACTAGTCACAGCTAAAGGCTAAAACTCATAAAGATTATGCTCAGTAAGCTAAGAAGGTAATTAAAAATGTGTATCTATAAATAATATCATATTTTTCTGCACTATTTCGATATTGCCCTTTTGTAGTCTGTCATAAAGTATCATTGAATGAGTTAAATTATTCTAGTGTATGGGTTATGTTACAAAAGCATCTTTCCTCTTGGAAACTCCTCTTTTCATAGTCCTACTGGCCCTGAAGTGTATTCCTAATGAATGAATAAACTAATTGAAGCAACTTCTTAATTCATTTCAGACCCTCTTTCTTCAGGGGATGTGATTGTGAATGAATAGATCTAAGACTAAGAAAAATAAAGAATCAGTAAAGCTACCCTTCAAAGGCCATTTACATCCCCTTGTGTATTTTTATGCTAATGTCCCTTTTGTTTCCCTTTTTCTGTTTCCACTGAAAGCTAAAACCCATAAACTAAATCTTTAAAAAATCTTAACAGGGAAATGTGTCAAAACATCAAAAACCGTTGAAAAGGTTTTTGAAATCTGAAAGAACCTGTAACAGAAATTAAAGTTTAAAATGGCACAGTACCATTCAGTGATAGTAGGAGGTGTATGTTTGGAAAGGCTGAATCATGAGTGCTATTTATATACATAAATATATACCTGTATGGGTGTTATATATTCTGTAATAAGAATATTGAACTGGACAGATTCAATCACAACAAAATAGGAAAACTCAGAGAACCAAATGAGGAGAAAGGAAGGATTTTTATTTAAGGTCAGATATTAAAGGAGTTGTCTCACAGTTTTTAATTTGCACACAATGGTGAGAACCTGGAGCTTAGCAAAGATTTTTGTACACTTTGTTCTCTAAATATGTATTTGAGGGAAAGGTAAATCCAAAAGAATCTATAAGACAATATCTGATTAATTAACTATTTTGAATATTTTAAGAAATGGGGAGAGGAAAGGTAAATGGAGGATATTTTACCCCAACTTTTTGAAATTAAAGGATTTTCCTTTTTACCATGAGACTATTTTGCAGCCTACATTTGTTTAAATCTATTATATTTTGAGAAATGTAAAAGCATCCGAAAATGAAAAAAGAGAAAAATACCCCCTTTGAAATGCAAATTTTTAGACTTTTCCAGTGTTCTTTTGTCAATTACAAAACATTAAAAATCACTTTCTGTAATCCTTCTTTGGTTTAAGCTGAAATATCTTTTTCATTTTCACTATCAGATTAAATTAAAATACCAGATCAGCACAGTACCTTGGTTTTTGTTCTCTTTGATCAAGGTCTTGGATGTCTGGTCATTAACTTCATGATCTGAACTTTTGCCAAGCAATGGTATTTTCTGAATTTCCATGGAGTAAAAGATGGGAAACAGGCTTTGGTTACAACCCCTGAGAAGCAATTATAACCCCCAGGTTATAAACCCTGAGAGGAAATTTTTCTTGACCTCCTCACCCACTCACTCAGAACTGTTGCCTCCAGGAAAAGTTTTTCATGTTGTGGGTTAAACTGGTCCTCCTTCTGTAAGGGCACACCAACTTAAAATACTTGTGTGATGTATCTGGAATTCAGGTGTGTGACATAAAGAAGAGAAGGATCTGTGTGGCCCAGGTTGCTCAAACCTCAGACACTCAGTCTTTATTCAGGGTGTGATAGTTCTGTCCCCACTCTCCAAGCCAGTCAAAGAGAGTAGTTACACAGTAGAAACAAAGGAAAATCTTCAATTCTTTCTGAGAATATTTATCATTAACATGTCTTGGAAGGATCAGCACATGTGATGGCACATGCTACAAGGAGAGAGATTAGTTTTTCTTTCATAACCATTTGAAGATGTGCTGAAATTTGGATTATTTTTATTTTAAACCTTTAAGCAATGTACAAGCTGTGCAGTTATCCTGATTAAATCAGCAGCAAACTGGGGCTGCAAACCCCTCTTTGCACAGTCCAGCTCCTGGCATGCTGCACAGGCTAATGAGAAAAATAACAGAAGCTTCACCATTATTTTCTTCCTCTCTGGCACTGGCTGGAAGCATAGTTAATTGTTATTCTTTCTCCAGAGTAACTGTCAGCCCTTAACTCCTGACTGAAGTTGCTACTCCCTGAGATAATGGAAACAAACAGGGGCCAGAGTTTACAGAAATTTATATTTGTCGAGTGTTCATAGGCACTTCACCTGGTGTCTGCTGGGGCAGAGAGATGGGGAAGAGGCTGCTTTGTTAACCTCATTTTCTCTGCTGAGGGGACTGCAGGCGTGTGTTTTAAAAATCCTTGTCAAGCCCTGAGTACTCACGTGTCTGTAACTCAGCTGCCACGAGGCCTTTCTGCTCTTATGTGACTTTTGCTGGCTGCTGTCAGTTTATCCCATTAACCTGGCCAGGGCTCTGCAGGGCACCAGGTCAGAGTTCCCCCACAGTCCATCACTACCTTAAAATTCAAGAGTCTCTCCAAATACCCTCAGACATCTGTTTGCCCATTTAGGAGAAAACAGGAAAAGTTTTCAGAGATCTGCTCTGAATTAATCCCACTTAACTTCAAGCTTGTGACCTGATCATCTCGTTGCTCATGGCTTTCTTTGTAGGCAGTGACAGGAGCTGAAAACTCCACAGGAAAACAAACTTTCCTGTGTTAACTGTCGTGGGTCTTCTCCTGTCTCTCTTGATATCATTGTGTGACCCTGAATTAGAAAATTAATCACCTCTACAGAGTGGCTGGGACAGTGAATTTTCTGGGATGAATTATTTATTTTTTTTTTTCATTTCTATTCTTAGTCTCTAAAGAACCCTGACTCCTGTTTCCATGGCCTGCTAAAATATTGTAATTGTCACTACCTCATGTTCTAGTGTGTATGAAAATGTTCTTGTGTGCATAACCATGCAATTTTCTAATCAGCTCTAGTCAGACAGGGCTTCAAATTGTGACCCAAAAAATAATTTTAATATTTATGAACAGAATTATTTTTCTTAATAATTTCAATTCAGATTGTAATTTCTCCAATAGTTGCAGCTTCTTCCTATCTGTCTCTCTTTGAAAATCTACTGAATGCAATTTATGGGTTAGCAAACCGTTTCCAAGACCAGATTTGTAATTTGCACTAGGTAATAACTATTAAAATAATGATTATGTACAAATAAGTGTCTAAAAAATGACTTTTTGTTTGTTTCTTCTGATTCTGGTCTCCCTGTAATATATATTCCCACTTTATTTCTCTCTTGTGGCTGTTTTGCAATGAGTAATTCCTCACATCTCTCAATAACACTTAAGGATACAATGTCTTTCCTTATTTTGTGATCTATTTAATTGTTTTTCACAGGCTTTACTTTTTTCTGTATATTTTATTCTTCATCTTTTTACTCCCTTGTTTTACATCAGAAAATATTCTGATGGAATTACTTTAGGAAATAAATTACAGGTAGAACACAAAATGCTGCCTTTTTGTGGATTGCAGGGAGAGGTACAAAAAGGTGACAAATTGTGTCTCATAATGAGATTTTCAGCAGAGCTGAAGACCAGAACAGTTCAGATTTGACAGGTGGGTAAACTCATTTTCCATAACAAGTCAAACAATTCTTGACCATTTTGAGTGGAAACAGTTGCTTACATGGTGACCTTAATCCTCATAATTTATGAAAACTAAAATGTAATTAGCTCTGAGTGATGAATGGTTGATTAAAAAAAAAAAAATCCCCAAAACAGAGTAACCTTGGCATTTAGTATAATAGGTTTTTGTAGAATCAGCTCACTCTGATTCTTATCTCACATTCTCCTATCTCAGTGACATGATTTGCCACTAATGAAGTAGAAATTCCATTTTTTTCTTTACAGCAAAGTTTACTAGCAAAGGTTGGAGACCAGTGCATTGTGTAAGGTGCTCAGCTTAGGTGATTATTTTTGTAAAAAGTCAGAAGAGAACATTTCAGGTGTATAAACACCGGAGTTGCCTCAGGTGTAAGATTTTGAGTCCCTGTGCCCTGATTGAAGGAAGGTTCCTGGTTAAAGGTTGGGGCAGTGGAAGTCATGGAGCTGCTATGTTCATGTGAGGTCAAATAGAGAACCAGGTTAGGGATACTTGGCCAGCACCAGAGGTTGACTGAGACACTTGGACTGAGGAAAAAGTAGGAAGAGAATTGTAATTATCAGTACAAAATATTTCAGAAGAACGAGTTAACAATAATGTATCATGTCTCTATAGAATCAGAGAATCACAAAATCATAGAATGGCTTGGGCTGGAAGGGTTCTTAAGGATCATCCAGTTCCAGCCCTGCAGACAGGGCAGGGACACCTTCCTCTATCCCTCTTGGTTGCTCCAAGCCCCATCCAGCCTGGCCTTGGAAACTTCCAGAGACATTTGGGGCAGCCACAGCTGCTCTGGGCACCCTGTGCCAGGGCCCCACCACCCTCCCAGTAAAGAAGTTTTTTGCCTAATATATAATCTAACCCTACCCTCTTTCAGTTTAAATCCATTACCCCTTCTCCTGTCACTCCATGCTCTCGCAAAAAGTCCCTCTCCAACTTTCTTGCAGGTTCCCTTCAGGGGAAGGGAGCACAGGGAGGCCACATTTAGGTCACCCTGGAGCTTCTGTTCTCCAGGCTGAGCAACCCCAGCTCTCCCAGCCTTCCTCATACCAGAGCTGCTCCATCGCTCTGATCTCCTTGGTGCCTCCTCTGGGCTCCAGCAGCTCCGCGTCCTTCCCGTGCTGGGCCCCAGAGCTGGAGGCAGCTCTGCAGGCGGGCTCTGAGGGCAGAATCCCCTCCCTCGACCTGCCCACACAGCCTTGGCTGCAGCCCAGGACCCAGCTGGGGCTTTCTGGGCTGCGGGGCACACGGCTGGGTCATGTCCAGCCTCTCACCCACCAGCACCCCCAGTCCTCCTTCCTGGGGCTGCTCCCTCTGCTCCCCCTGGCCTGTGCTGGCCTCGGGCCGTGCCCCTGCCCAGGTGCAGCACCTTGCCCTGGCCCTGTAGAACCTCATGAGATTCCCAACAAATTCATTTCCAGTAAGAAGCAGACTGGTTTCTGAAGCAAAGGCTGGTGACATCTCTGAATTGTTTAGATTCTAAGCCATGCAAAAGTCGACTAATGTGAAGAAGAATAATAGGTTTTAGTCAGGTCCTGAGAATTTCCACAGGCAGATTTTCACTTTTTCTGGGTAGTATATGTGCAATATTCCCCGCCAGCCACTGCACAATATTTATAAACTTGTTCTGTCATTAATGACACTTTACATTTGTCTCCAGATGTGCTGTTTTCCTACTCAAAAAGCATCCTTTCTTAGATGAAACACTACTTATGAAAGAAATCAAATGGCACTAGGGGAGTTCTCTATATGAGCCATGACTCCTAAGGCTCCAGGTCTTCAACACATAAATTTTAATTGGCTTATGTTGCTTTGTGTTGCCAAGAACTTTCTGCTGATATAAAGATTAAATTTTTTTTTGAACTCTGGACTTATCCCCAAATGTAAAAGTATTATTTGAGTTTAGTGTTTGTAATCCACAACACAAACAAATAAAATGCTACCACAAAACTTTAAAAGAGCCAGATCGGTACAAATCTTTTTACTGTGTGAAAGTCTTTTTTATTCTATTGGGGTTTTGTTGGGGTTTTTTTTTCATTTTTAAAATTTTCTTTTAACTACATACTGCCTGAAATATACCAGCAAACATGGGAGGATGAAAAGGTTTAGGTTAATGATACAAAGATAATGATAAATGTCATTATAAAGTAAATGATAAATTGTAAAAAATATAACAAGTAAATTACAAAAGATAACCAACTTTTTTTCTTCATTACAGTGGAAAGAAAAATTAGTGGATTTTCATAAGAACATACACACATTAACATTTCCAAAGGGAAAGTCTTTAAAAGGATTAGATGTGCATACTCACAGGTGGATTAACTACTGTGAATATAAAATGTCAGCTCTGTTCCAAGACTGTAATACCAAGAATATTGAACAAAACCTCTTGTCCCTTAACACAGAAGGAAGTCTGAAAGCATCAATTTTAGCAAGAACCTAAAGAATAAACACAGCTCGGAGAGTAATTAATTATAGAAATGGGATCATCCAAGAATTCCCTCTGTACATCTGACAGGGAAAGATGAGAGAAGAGTTTGTATAGACCATATCCAGTTCAAAAACCAACCTCTCTGGGAAGCAGGCAAGTCTATTACATTTTAATAGTCTAGACAGACAAAAATAAATGAGGATAATATTCCAGTAAATTCCCAGAGAAGGAAATTTTGAGGAAAACACTCAATTTCTCCTGGGCTTTAGTGCTGAAGTTCTTCAATGTGTGAGCCCATCTGAAGAAGGAAGCACAAAGGGACATTCAGGGACAGACAGAGGGATAAAGCAGTAAGGAAAATCAGAATTCACAGCTGAAGGAGGCAAGATACAGACCCTACCACATCCTGCCCTCCTCCCTTTTGGAGCTAACATGGAGATTGTTGCATCAATGTCTTTGCTGCATCCCCTGCTAAGCACAAGTGCAAGGTAAGATACCAAGGGCTCTGCAAAAAGGGTGGTTTTCCAGAGATTTTCTTGCAAATCCAACAGTGCTGAGGATGAATCATCTGATCCACTCTTTACAATTTTATTAAGACAACATAGTCAGGAACTTGTTTTTCCCCATGTAATTTATTAAGAGATAATTCAGACTCAGATATCAAATTCTCCTGAAAAATGTTGAGACCAAAAGTAGCAGCCATGGAATATCCCATTTAGACTTTGACCTGTTAATCTACAAAGCATAATCTTTGATTAAACATGGCATTTCCCCATCATCTGTGGCATTTCTACTCTGATTTATGGACTGTATTGTTTTTTCACATTCATTGGAGCTTCTGAAGGAAGGAGGCATAGAACTGAAATATTGCTCTTACAGTCAGGAGGCAGACCCCCCCCAAAAAATAATGTATGAAGCTTAAAATGGAAACTGAGGTCTTTTTTTTTTTCCCCTTCTGGTTTCTTGAGCTCTAAAGCATAGCAATTTCGAGGTTTTCTTTAAACTGCTTAATGCCATGATTCCAGAAGCTATGGCTATTAATTGCCAGATCCACAATAAAAATCACAAAACACAGCAACTCTAAATAGTAGATTCACTTTCCCTCCACAAATTTGTGTGATTTAGTGGAGGTAGGAAGGGAAAAATGAGTTTTCATTTTACTTAAGTAACAGTTATGAAAGTAACTTGTGAAAATCAGCTGAAACTGTTGAAGAAAGCATGAAATGAACATTTCCAGAATACAAAGACAGAGAGGATTTTTGTATGATAACAATTGCTGTATATCACAGGAAATGAGATATTTTGTCCCAGCAGAGAGCAATCTGATTGTGTAAGGCACTCAGGGTGACAAGAGTGATAATAAAACCTCTCATGACAAATTAGCAACTGCAATATTATATCAGCTCATCTGCAGCACCAAGGCTGCAGAAGCTGAAGTACAAATGCACATGTGTACATCAGATGTACCATTAGCACTGCTTTCACTGACCTCCCTTTCTGAGCCAGGAGTCCACCTGACACCTCTGTATTCAACTCAGTTGGGTACAGAAACAGGAAAATAGTCAGCAGAATACACTCCTGAAATCCTATTTAACTCCTTAATCACACAAATTCAGTGAGAGGAAACTGAGGTGGGAAAAGAAAGCCAGCACGTTATTCAGACATGATTTGCCCTTTGTGAAACCACTTTGTCTCTGATCACCTCTCTGTCGTCCACATACCTTGACACGTCTTCCAGGTGCATCCATTGCATGCTCTTACCAGGCACAGAGGTGAGGCTGACTGGTGAATAATTCCAGTGTCCTTCTTTTAACCCTTTTTAAAAGTGGTTGTGATGTATGGTCAGTCAGTGAAACAGGCTGCCCAGAGAAGTGGTGGAATCGCCACGCCTGGAAATGCTCAAAAGGCACATGTATGTGGCATTTGGGAGTATGGATTGGTGGTAAATGTGGTGCTGCTCATTTATTGGGAGGTGGAGGAACAACCTCTTTTGTCTTCCTTTTCTGACTAATGTATTAGTTAGACACATGGCTCCACTTTGGGCTACAGACTCTGTTTATCCAAATGTGATAAATACATTGAAGAATACTTTGTAGAATAATTCTGCCTTCTGTTTTTCTCCCAGATCCTAATTCCTTGGCCTTTCATTCACTGTGTGTTGCCTCGTCTGGTTTTGAGCAGATCAGCTAATTTCCTCTGCTGTTAAGTACATGTGCTCTTGACGATATCTGCAATTCTAAAATCTGATTTATCGTGAGGCACCTCAAGTGGTCATTAATTCAACCTGCTGCTCAGGAAGGCCTAATACACAGTCAGCTCCCTGCCTGTGAGTCTGCACTGGATGGTGTCAGTCTCCAAATTTTCTCTTTTTAAAATGAATCTCATGATGTTCCTGTCTGTCTGTTCCTCAAGCTTAACGATGTTCATCTGATAGTGTTTTCCTTAGATTTTCCTGGGGCTCCTTTGCACTACAGATTTTCATGAAAGCTACTTGAAAAACAGAGGGAAGTTTCCAAATGTGTTCTCTGTTTCCTATTTTGTGAAATATTACAGAAAATACAGATTTTGGCAAAGGAAAAGGAAATAATTGTCAGGGCTGGGAGAAAGGTACTGGGGAATTCAGGGGCTCTTTGGTCCATTGGGGTGCATCCCACTGCCCACAACGAGAGAGCAGGACATGATTTAGAGAAGAGAACTGCATGAACTCTGCCATCTCACAAGTGGCAATTTTGCCTGATAGACAATGGGACCAAGCCCTATGCTCTCTCCATTTAAATATCATCATTAATCCAAAGGATGAGGAGTAATTATTATTGCTGGTTTGTCACAGAAAGCAAACCCCACTAAGTGATATCACAGGCACAGCGATACAATTTGACACACAATAGAACAGAACACACATCCAGATGGCCACTGACAAAGAGAAGGTTTCAAATACAGCCAGGAAAAGCCCAGCCCCACGTACATGAAGATGTGATTTAAGGCCCTGATTTCTGAATGCACATGGAGCCCTGGAAAGAGGAACAAAACACTGTCAATATCGTTGTCATTTGTCATTAGCAGCAGGAACCTAACAGTCAGAACCCTGCCACAGCATTTATCCTACAGTGATTGGAATTCTGATGGTGGGACATTTTAACTGTGGGAAAAATGCTGCCCTTAGAGACAGCTAATCAAAAATATACCACTAATAAACATAGTGGTCCCAATGATAATTTATGGTCAGCTCACAGCTATAATGAACATTTTGCTGTTAATGGATGGTGCTAAGTGGAATATAGAAAGTAGAGACTCAAAGGGAGTTTCACATTTCAGAGAGCAAGCTCTGCTCATGCTTCTCTAAAGCTGCAGCAGAGATATCCAGAGCTGTGAAGTCACAGAGATGATTGAGATAGAGATAGCTATTTAGAAAGCCAATCCAGGAAGCCACAAGCATACTTTAATTCCACCTAAATATTATTTTAGTTACTGCCAGTTATTGCAAATATAAACTAATGTTCTTTTTACTTGTATCAGCTAAAGAAATATCATGATAGATTACACGAGTTATAGAAAAAAGCAGACATTCTGGCTTTGCTGTTACAGCAGTTCAAATCACAAGCCAGCGTCAGTATTTTTCCTCATGGAGTCTGAAGGCACATAAATATTAAAATGTAATTTGAAATTTCTGGCCAGGTCCCAGAACAGTATTGTTTATGCAGTGTTTGACAGTGCTATTCAAATAAATCAAGTAACAAATGTGTCATGATTACTGTTAAAGTGGAAACTGCAGCACTAACAACTATTAAGATAAATGATACCATGCGTGGAAAGTATTTTATGGGTGCTCTGTCTCTGTGCATGGGTGTGCAGGCATGCACAATCAGCTGTCTCCCAGGAAAATTAAAACTGCATCCAAGGGTGAATATTGCAAACAACCAGCAGTGACAGCATATTCACTTGTTGTGCATGGGATAAAATAGACTTCTGCTTTGATATTTCACTAAATCTTGGCTGCTTTTGGGTAAGCTTAGGGTTTGGGGGTTTTTTGTCTTATTATTATTTCTTCCCTAATAGACAGACAGAAAGATTTTTGGCAGTAATCAGAGAAATACAAGGAGTTACTATAGTCAGCTGTCTGTTTCTTTTTGTAGCAGCATGTTGTTGGGAGATATTAAATTGTAATCAAAAGTAGAATTGAATCTCCAGCAAAAAGAAGGCTGGAATTAGAGGTTTGGGGAGGGACTGATCTAGGCCCCATCTTCACAATGTGGACATCTACAGCTGAGCCATCCAATTCTGTATATTGTCATGTGAGAGACACAGGCATTTTTAGAGAAATCATCTGGCCTATTTGAGATGTTTATATTTAGCCAATGTCACTGTGACAGAGACTGAGCATCTCTGAGTGCCTGTGAGCTGTTTGCAGTGGTGTCACATTATCTCCAGTCAAGGCCTGGACCATGGTGCATTGTTCTGTTATCTCTGGCTACCTGAAACCAATGGAACATGGGAACATAATTATTTTGTTGGCTGTACAAGGAGCTTAGAAATGTCTGGTTAGCTGTCCTCACCTTCTAGTGGTAGCAGGAACATGTCTGAGCCCAGGCAGTGTAAATTAATTCAGATTTCAACTGATGAGCATACCTGAAATGCAGGAGCCTGACACTAATAAAAATAAAAATTTGATGAGGATCACAGACCAATAAACACAGGCACATCTTGTACTGTTGGTGGTAAAAGATGTCAAGCTCTGAAGTCTTTAACCAGACTCTGCAGGGTCTCAGAACTTGCCTGAGATCACCTTGGCTTGCTCTGATTTGTGGTTGTTTCTCTGTAGTAACAAATATCAAAGAATCCCTTGAGTGAAGAATTGTGTTCTAGTTTAGCTTTAATTTGTAATGATAACTAATACAAGTAAAATTAGGAAAGTGAGGACAGCACCAGAGTAAAGGGTTGTCCACATCAAGGAGGAACTTTTACAATAATTTTAATTGTATTATTAATTCAGCTTTACCGTAATTACGTATGTAATTACACAGCCCAAATTAACTAGACTGTTAAAACTTTAATTGTACTTACAATAAATTCATATCTCCATATATATGGTGCGCTCTCATTTGGCCATAACACAACTTTTGGTATAACAAGATACTAATGAGCTTGGGTAATTAGGTATCAACAGCAGGTTTAAAGTTAGAGCATCAGCTTAGCTTGTTCTATCCTTCCTTTTAGCTTTGTAAATAATAATGAAACTAACATTCTTATCAGAAAATTGATTAGAGTGTACAAAATCCACTGGCAAAGTCTTTGATTAGGACATTGATGATGCAGTACATTGATTAAAGAGCTCTTGATGGGATTCACACTTGTCTATAGTTCAGCAAAAATCCTTTGGCCAAAAAGATGAGAGTTATGTTTTAAAACTGATGTTGTAACCTGAGAGATCAAGGTCCTGGTTGGTATGAAGAAGATGTTGCCCTCAGAGCCAGCAGCAGACCTCAGACACCAGTCTGGACATGCTGCAGGAATGACACAACCTTTGTACCCGTGGAAGAAATTTCAGTTAAAACTCATTTTACTAACAGTAGAGAGAACAAATGAGTGCACGGCTCATCCTCAGTGTCTCTGCCTGTTACCATGGTTTTATCCATGACTGCTCGTAGAGGAATTGCCACGCACTTCATCAGCTGAGCTCAAACTAGCCAGGGACAAACTTGTTGAGTATGCTAAAAAAGTGTAGAAGGGAGGAAAGACTTACATAACCTTTTGAAGAGTTTGAATACTATGCTTGTAAATAAAACTCTTGTACCACTTTGCAGCTAAACACACCTATTAAAATTTTAATTAAAGCTGATGGACCATGTACAGAAAAAGTGAGAGAAAATTAGGACTTCAAGAAACATTCAAAAATTTAAGTAGGCATTTGAGACCAGATGGGAGACTGGGGAAGGCCAGTGCCAACAGACCTGACAAACCAGCAGAAACAGGTGAAATCTGATATTTGGCCTGCTTAGAAAACTCATTTGCCAAAGCAGTACTTCTGTATGGGTGGGAAATCAAATCCAGCTGTAGTGTGAGATGCCCCAAGCCTGCACATGAATTTCCCCTGCCCTGTACACTAAGTCTGGAAATGTTGTTTTTGATCTTCATACGCTATAAATCGTGATCTTTTACCCTGTCTTAGGCAGATCACTCACTTTATGGAAATGAATGGGAAATAGATCAAATAAACACTTTGTGCAACAAATGCAGTTAGTTTGGTATTCACAAAGTATCCCTTAGCTGCCAACAAGGCCAAACAAGAAGAAAAGACTGATTTCAAACATGATCATGTTATTTTTGAAGTCTGGAATCAGTTACTCAGGGCTCTTTAAAGCAGTCACTTGTGATTTAGAGTAATGATCAATCAGAATATTTTAAAGGCTGATGGGTAATTCAGTATTTATAGGAAGCTTAGTTTTTGGTCCCCATTTTACAGCTCTCTGTCACAGGATTGATTATTGCTCACTGTAGCTGACCGGTGGAAATTAGTGTTGCTGTAAATTTTCAGCCAGCTAATCAGCAAAAATATCCAGGAAGAAAGCAAATTCATACACTACTTATTCATTATTATATGAAAAGTAATTATTTTTGTCTTGTCTGTTGCTTATTTTATATGTATGCATATGCAAAATGGAGAATCAGACATAACATTGTGTCATCACTTCTCCCCAACTTATTGTGAACTGTTTCCATGTTTTTTATCCTATAGCAAAATTAAAATCAGTATAATATTTTCCTTTATGTCTGCTCAACTGTAATTTTCTACTCCTTTAAATATCTTATTTCCCCTCAGACTTATAAAAGAACATAGGAGAACTATTTTTAATACTTCCCCAATTGTCTTTTCCTACCCTTTCACCTCAAAGTCTCACATGAGCGTGATAATTTCTTTCCT
This sequence comes from Promerops cafer, assembly GCA_013398275.1. Lineage (NCBI taxonomy): Eukaryota > Metazoa > Chordata > Aves > Passeriformes > Nectariniidae > Promerops > Promerops cafer. Next base: position 346,514 of record VZSE01009570.1, read on the forward strand.
CCCTCTTTTGTTGTTTCTGAAATAACACAGAACTTAAACATGGAATTTCTTTTCTTACCAACAGGCATCATCGGACAAGACAGTCAGTTTGGGCATGCTGAGGGCTTTTATGTGATGAGATGCCCAAAATTTTTTAACTCTTTTGGTTTATTTGTTTCTTTTAAATATAGACTGTTCTATATCCCCTTTCTACGAAAGGAAAACAACCCTGCCATGTGCTAATAATGGGTATCTGGGAAATATCATAGCCCATAAGATCCCTGAGGAAAACAGAAGTAATTTTCGGTTCACTTAGAGCCTGGAGAGAAAGAGAATTTTCTCATTTGTGGGGAAAAAAAAAATACAGTGGTTTATGTGCTTTCTAGGGTCTGCTGTTCAAAGTCAGAAACGCACATGCCAGAAGAACTACCAGTTTGTGTACAGATATAAAAGGTGTTTTCCTGAATTATTGATTCACATACCCCTGAATTGTTGTGGTTTCAAAGTGCAAACAGTCATTACAAGAAATGACAGCAAAAAGCTGAAGACAGTAAGGCAGCTTGCCAATATTGCAAAGTTAGACTAGAATGTGAAAACCTTGTGCTGAAGGTTAATGTCACTCCTTAATGAAATTTTTTTGAAGTTATGACTAAAAAGTCCAGATGGTAAACCAACAGCTCAGGTGAAGGAATGAACCCACCTCATATCTTATAATAAGCCCGATGTATGATTTAAAATGGCACCCAGATGAGTTTTCATTTCCAGCTCCCTCATAATTCTACATAATGAAAGATTTGATAATGTATAAAAGCGATTAAATGCAATGGTGATATCCTCAGAGTCATCTTTTTCCCTATGTTATTGAAAATATCTGTGGTATATTATGTATGGTTTTGTAAATGATATACATTTTTCATAGCTGCTTTCACTGGCAATTTTCTTCTTCTAATGGTTGTATAATTAAACGGTAATGGGATATTTAGGCTTATGTATATTCATGGGGAAGTAGTTATAACAAAAACCCCTATAATTAATTATGACCCTCCCCAAAATACACTTTTGTTTATGCACCAATTTTTATTTTTCATAGACCTTATTTTTTCCTGCAGATACTAATATTGACAAGCAATATAGAATATGAACGTTCAAACCCACATGAGGTCTTTGTGGCTAAAGGTTTGTTTTCAGCACAGCTTGTATTAACTCTGGCTGCAGCAATGCCTAGGGCTTGGACTTGTGTATTTTCAGTGATCTTGCTACACACAGGGGGGCATATCATTGTCTAGTCCAAATATAGAGAGTGGAAAAACTCAGAGAGATTTGTTTGATGCTTCCTCATTGAGCCTATGGTGCAAATTTCGCTTCTTCAGTATCTTTTCCAGAATAATTAATTTAAGATTGTATCCGCTTAAAATTTGCACTGTCCTCTCACGATAGTATTTTGTGGTCTACCAGCTCTTGCAATGTTAGATCACTAGAAAATAGGATATTTCATGTTTCCACTCCCTCCCAGTGCTCTGCAGAGAGGCAAGAGTTCCAGATGGGAGTTCATGGCCTCTTGGATTTTCTGAATTTAAAGTATTAAGCTCATTAAATTCAGGAGAATTTTGTCATTGACTTCAGGACATCCATTGACTTCTGTGGTGCCAGCACTTAATTCTCTCTTTTTTTTGAATACTGTACCTGAATTCCTAGATACAACCTCGAATTTCAAATTACTTTTCGATCATATTTTCATATCATAATTATGGATTTTCAACATTAGCAGGAGAAACTAAAAATCTGAGTAATTATTTTATTCTTGTCTTGTAGTGGTCTTCTTCTTCTTCTTCTTCTTATTATTATTATATATATATATTTATTTTTTTTTTTTACTTTGAAATTACACTCTCACAATACTTGTTTTTAGGGTTTTTTCCTAGTACATTCATTTTTCATGGATATTGTTGGCTCGTGCTGCCTTAACATGACTGTGAAACTACAGCACTGGTCTCCATGGGCACAACCCTTGTTACTTATTCCAACTGAACTCCCAGACAGGAAAATGTCCTCAACCAGCAGAAGCAGAGATAGACCAAAGTTTAACACACCTTGGTCTGAATTGCTACTTTCTTGGAACTTTGTGTGAGGAACTTCACACTCCTCATAGAACACCTCTGAAAAGAAATTTGTAAGCATGACAGACTGTGGTCATCAAAGATGAACTTGAGGTTGTAAACATGAGAGGGTGTAAACATTTAGGTTCTGTAAATATGGCTTTATTGAGGTTAACACAATGCTATTTCTTGAGTGTATTTTCTAGAAAGAAAGGTTTGTAATATTTGAAAGATGCAGTTCTGTGATACTTCTTGTCTGACTTGAAACTCACCCACACAGATTGTAACTTTTCAGCTGAGGAAAGGACACAAGATTTGGCAAAGATATGAAATATGGATGATGGAGGCAAAAAGAACAACATGACATGTGACAGAGGCTTGGAGAAAGGGAATACATAACAACCGAGCATTGTTTTTTTCTGAAACAACAACAAAGGCATGAAATAAATCTTGGAGGTGGGAAGTGCAGATGTGAGAAGTTACTGTCTTCATTCTACTTGTGTTTGAAACTGTGGAACTTCTTACGAATGTTTACAGGCACTCAAAAATGAACTGGAATTTTTTTTTTTTTGGGAAATTCAGCCCTTTCAAATTTTTTTTAAGAAATTACATTTCACTTCAGCACTGCATACATGGATGGGATTGTGGATGATCTATTTTCATGTTTTCAGAGGCTTGTAAAGCCTACAAACATGCTGAGAAACACAAGTGAGGACATAAGGTGTTGTTTTTGCTTGTTACTGTTTTCTGACATTCCTAGGCTGTGATTTTCAGATATAATAGATGAATGAAGATTCTGCTGACTTTGAGGAGTCTTATATATATTCTTCTTGAATAAAAATGATGTCCCAGACTGCACAATGATATCTTGAGGGTGAATTTTTGTTTGTGGGTTATATTGCATTTTTTTTTTTCTCTTGATTCTAGGCAGGTTGGCTAAGAATTTCTGGTCAAAACATTTTCTTAACACTGGGTGAAAAAACAACTTTTGGTGGTATTTTTACATCTAGTATTTTTCAAATGTGAGACTGGAAATTTATTGCCTTAATCACAGTAAAAACTAGATTATTCTGGTCCTCATAGTTCTCTCTGAGTCTCACAAGACTTGTACTGAGCCTGAGATGTGAACTTTTGCTTCTCTAGCCAAAGGCCCTCAGGCTGACTTCTGTTGTCATGCATTATAGACATCTGGCTGCCATGAGAAATCATTTCCATGGACTTCGAGGTGAGACTGTGGGGAATGCTGAGATAGATAATTCAGTGAGAACCTTGTCTAAAAAAGGGATTTTGTGAAGTACCTACATTGCAACCCCTTCAGCTTATCTTGGCGGCTTTTGAACAAAAATAGTTGGATATCAGCTTAGATTTGTCCAAAGATTTATATTTCCTGTGGATGTTTTTAACTGGAAAATTGGCAAAAGGAAAGCCAATTCCAGTAAGGTGAAGGTAATCCTGAGATCACAGATAGTCCTCCTTCTGGTTTTATAAAACTGCCCTTTTAAACATAGGGATTTTTCACACACACTCCCCAAAACACTAATGAAAGTCACAATAACATCATGTTCTACTGCATTTAATCCAATAGAGCACAGCTGAGAGACAGAAATTATTATTGGCTCCTTTAGCCAACTTTCTGCTACCATGAGGTGATTCCTTTTCCTCCCTCTCTCTCATTCCTAATATCAGGATCTTAAGAATATGAGGTTTATTTTAGGTGAAAGCAATATCAAGAGTCCAGAAAACCAAACCAATATGTGAAATCAAATGTGATAAATTGCAAGGAAAAGGCTGTGGTAGTAGTTTCTAACTTAGGAAAATTGAATTCTTAGGAAAGGTGATACAAACTAAGTTCTATCTATTGTACAGACCTGAAAAACTAAAAGATAGAATCAGAGATGAAAAATGTATCTTTACAACAAGGAATGCAGATGAGCTAATTTGTATTGAACAGTAAAACAGCCCCCATAAAGTGCACTATGACATATATAAGTAATTACACTAAATATGGAATTAAGTATGTATGCATTTTTGTATATAATTATCTCTATGAGTTTAGCTGTATGTTCAGAACAAAAATTTTCAATACTAATTTTTAATTAAGCCCAGAATTACTGTCACCATTATATGCTGTTGGTTATCCTTTACTTTGAAAAAATTCTTCAAAGCAAGTCTTTTAAACCAATGCGTATTTAGCCAAATAGTAATGACTTGCAGGAATGCTGGTTAATCAATAGTAAAAAAGGCACTAATTTTCACAGAGACAATATTCATAATCTTTTTCTCTAGCTGTAATTTAAACTGACTGCTCTGTGTGGATAAAATAATGTGCTTATTTATGGAGAAATTGCTCTTGACCTTAACAGCATGGTGGTAAAAACTATTATAAAGTTGGGGAGTATTTTCATGGCATTTTTTTTTTATCAAAAGGGTAATAATATAACAACATATATATTGCTATCAAATAGTTCATATTCTCATCAATGAGATGTACCTACAACTGGACACGTATGAAAAAGTCTTTCCAAACATATTTTGGGTTTACATTTCATTACAAATTTAACTGTTTTAGTATCCATGAACATCTTTCTGTACAGATCTCCAAAAGATTTTCTAAAATATGAAAACGGGGGCTGTGCAGAAGACTGGTGCAGGAATAAAGAAGTTTTCCAATCAGAAAAAAAAAAAAAAGTACTTTGAGAATAGTTAATTCTCAAAAAGTTCTCAAAGGATTTACAGATGTGGGGAAATGGTGCAATTCAATGAATAATGATTTGCTGGTTCTTCATCTTCACTGCTGGAAGGCTTAAAGTGTGGATATTTTGGATTTGTTCTTTCTGAGGGTTGAGTGACTGAGGTTTTTTGTGTCAGCTCCACATTTGAACAGACACTGCAAATGTGGAGGAAACAACTGCTCTTATCACACCTCTCATCCACAAACTAAATTCAGCCTCTCTTGTTGAGGAACGTGGTGACGGTTCAAAACAATTGATCAGTGCCAGAAGTTCCCATCAAATGGAGAGTAAAGACTGTTCTAAGCATGCTGTTGGGATTTTGATAACCATCGGAGCAGCTTCACTTCTGGTTGTGCAGACAATGCTACACCACCAACTATCTCTGGTTTCAACATTTTGATCAAGTATTTTTTCAGCATAGCTAAGATACTTTTATTCCGATATTAAAAACAGGCAAAGAGCTCAGGGGGAAAAAATGTTTTCACAGACTTTACAATCAGAATAGCAATATGTACACATGTTTTCCTTTCAGTATAATTTGCAGTTTGAGAGCTATTGAAGATATGTGCTATTTTGATATAAATTGTAGGTGGATGCGTTAGTATCAAAATTGTTACTGTAAAAACCAGAAACAGAAATTATTCCAGGCCAGACAAAGACACAAAAATGGTGTTCCAAAGAAAAACATTTCATCCTTAACAGAATAATAAAGAATCCAGTGCCATTGGTTTTGTTCCCTCAACTTTGTTGCAAACTTTTTTGTGCTTATATCTGTGCAAAGCTGCATACTTGCACAACTGAGAATCTTCACATTTGTATACATTTACACACTAACATGTATATTGTGTGTTCAACTCCCTTCTTTATAATAGTCTTCTTTCTTTTCAGACATTTTATTTTTGCCATTTGAGATATTCCATCATGGACTCAGATTTTTTTTTTTTCTGGAAATTCTCCATGAAAAAATAAAAAAATCATAAACCCTATACTCTATGAGATAATCAGGCTTTGACAGTGGTTGGGATCACTGCTGAGGACAAATTCAATGCTGTGTGCAATTGCTGGTGTGGAAATAGATGACCCCAATAATCCTATGCTCAAAAAAAACACTCTTTTTTTTCTGTCAGCCCCATTTCCAATTCTCAACATTGGCTTCTGAAAATAACTTACAAGGTATTATGCAGAGCTTTTTTGTTTATTTGATTGGGTTTTTTTCTTTTTTTTTCTTTCCTTTTTTTTTTTTTTTTTGTATGGTTCTGAAGATTTATCATAATTCAGCAATTTACTTCAAAATTTAAGTAGTTTTTTGAGGAGCAGAGTAACCTTTAACCCAGAAGTGCTAGAGGAGAACACAACTCACGCAGAGACATTATGACACAAATCAGATTTTCCAAGAAGGGCACGAGGTTCACACAGTGGTAAGGCTGAGCTCGAACCCCTGAGGAATATTTCAGTGAACTAGTGAAAACACAGATCGATTGTTCACTATTACCTTCATGTTGGGGAGACTCACACCAAGTCGTGCATAGAGCTGTAAAACCAGCACAGTACATCAAATGTGAGTTACCCACGTCATGTAGATAAGAGCATCATAAATCTGGATCTGAGAGGTAACAAAATGCCACGAGTGATAGATCACTTCAGCTATTGCAGCACTGCTAAGAACACAGAAAAATGAGTGGTGGAAGAGCTGAAGGCTGGATAATGCACTCAAATGAGCAAGCAGAGCAGCACTGAAGAGTTCACAGCAGTGAAAAATTTCTCCTTGTGCTGAAGAAGTCCAAGCCACTGGCACCAGATGAGGTCTCAGAGATTCCCTGCTCTGTCCCAGACACTGCCTTGGGGTGGGACTGGGGACAAATCCCTTCTCCAGTGTCATCTGCTTGTCAATATCACTGAGGTAGGGGTGGCTTTCCTTCTGAAACTGCCCACAAAAAGGTCCATAATACCCAATTCCAGTGAATTCAAGACGTACCAGATATTGCTGAATTCTCTGAAAATATATTTATTTGAGGGAAAGAAAGGAGGAGCGCTCTGAGAAAGTTTCAAAACCCAACCATACTATGTTGGGGCTACTACCAAAAACATACTGTGTTTTTACATTTTGATGAAATGGCTGGATTTGGGCGTTTTTTTAAGAATGTGAAACAATTGTTATATTTTTAAGTGGTGTCAAAATGTTTTCTCTATGCTTTTGCTTTTCTGTTTTTAACTCCTTTAGAATCAGGACAAGGCCTTTGTGCTTTCATGGCTACTCTCACATTACTACTGTTAAAAACATTTTTACTTGGAAATTTATCCACCACCACCAGATGAAAGTAGACATAATTTCTTTATTTTTAGGTTTTTACAGTAATGGAATAAAAAGACATAAATTTTGTGGCATTATTTTATAGGTTTCCAGGTGTTTTTTCAGACATCACTTTTTTTTTTTTTTTTTTTAATTTATTTCCTTTTCTAACTTCTCAGTTAATTCTCCATTCAAATTATGAAGTTAATTCTATATTTCTTATGGCATTTTTATTGCCTGTGCTCTGGATGGAGGCCTTCAACTTGCTGACATCTGGAGCATTAGGTATGACTGAAAAATGCACTTTCAGGATTGACAGACATTTCAACCTACATTATTTTTCAAAAATGAAAATTTCTTCAGCAGACATTGAACAAAACTGTTCTTCCAAAGATGATTTCACACATGATTTTCTTTACAGATAAGATGAACCAGGGAAGAGATAAAACAAGAAACGCAGAGTTAAGGCTAAAGATAATGAAATCCAGTTATCTAAGGCAGTGATATCTAAAGCCTAACTCCAATCACCTTTCAAAATTAGTGGATTATTCTGAATGACCCTGCAAGAAGAAGGAAACAAAAAGAAGTCCATAGTGTGACACCTAAATTCCATTACATGATGAGTCACAACTTAAGAAAAAATAAATTAGGGAAGCTCAAATTTGAAAAGGTTGAACACCTATAATTTAAAATAAATAAATTAGTATTAAACTTTTAAAGCAATCTTAACTCTTTCCCATAGTGATAGAATTCAGATGTGCACGTAGTATTGTGAAGTTATATAAAATGCCTCTCATCTTGACAGCATGAATAAATGAATATTCCTTTTCAGAATTAGCATTTGTGCCACTGCACTATGCACTTCATATTTTCTTCCAGCAAGAGTGGGACTCTAAAATGGTTCCATAATTTAATGTGCCTTTTTGTATTAAGAAAAAATAAATGAGAAGGTGTGCTTTTTTTTTTTTTTTTAACTTCTATGAAATTATTTAGCTGGTAATACCTAATGAGAGAACTGTAGAACTGTCTCTAAGGACCTGGGATAAACACAACATGGGCCACAGATCAGAACTGATTTATCTGGCAAGCTGCATTCCCAGAGAGTTAATAGCCTGGAAGAGTTGGGTGGTAACAGAGTTATTTTAAAACCATCAAGGTCCTGATTTTATTTTTGAATACTGATATTTAGTATTTTGAGTCAGAAATACACAAACTGAGCACTGCTGGAAATAGATCTGGTTGTAAAGAAAATTCATTCAGAACATTCAGAATGATATACTGTTTTATTTGGCCTGACCAAATGAAATGAATTTGGTGTGATCTCTAGATTACAGAGAAAGTCTAGAGAAAAAAAAAAAAAACCAAAACAAAACAAAACAATAAAAAAGCAACTTTTCAAAGCTGCTTGAAGACAAACCTTTTCAAATGCCACATGATGGTGTTTTCTTTCCTGGCTGCTGACTGCCAGCTCCCTTTGGCATCAGTGAGTGCTGCAGAGGGGCTCAGAGAGCCCATTCCCTGTGCAGCCCCAACTCCAGAGGGGTGATGGAACAAGAGACTTTAAGGGAAAGCTGTGCTAAGAGCTTCCCAGTCAATTAATTAATCATCAACTGGAAAAGAGTCAGGTGTCTGGGGACTGGAAGATAAATGGGGTCTAAAACTCGGGAGAGTTCCATCTAATCTCCAGCAAGTCCTGAGTGCTCCTGGTGCAAAGATATCATCCTGCTCACATGCTTTGGGTGTGCAATGGTTTGTTTGAGCAAGAGAAAGACTGTCAGTGTAAAATAATTAAAGTAAAGACCTCCTGAAGACCGCTAGACTATTCCTCTGCTCTTATAGGCTTGCTCCTGGCACTCTAAATTCTCTGGACTTATCCTTTCATTAGAGATGAGAGGATTGTTTTTTTCAGGCAGACCATTTGAGAATTGAAGCTAATCCAATTTAAATAGCCATGAAAATTTAAAGGAACTGTTAAACAAGCCAAGGGGGTGCTCCATGATCTTTTTGTACCTTTGTGCTCTCTCTCATTTCCCACTCCTGCATTCTGAGTTCCACGGGTCAGAATAACTCTCATGTTAACAGCTCACTCTCCCTGTCCATAACAAACACGTTTTGTACAAGCTTGATGTCTTCAGAAAGGTGATTTTCTCCACTGGGGATCCTAAATTAGGTTTCCAAACAAACTGGTTTGGGTTCTGGAATTGTCCGTCTTTTACTATTAACTGTAGATAATATTTCACCTTTAATTAGGAGCTTTGTTTTAGAAATCTAAGGTTTGGTGAGCTAGTCAACTATTTTAATTGATAAGGTGTATATTTTTTTTGTTTTGTTTTTAAGATCATATCTATATATATAGATAAAAAAATCCCTACATTCCCAGGGTCTAGAAATTGTGGTCCTAATTTTGTACATAAGTACAAAATTTGTAAGAAGTTGAGAAATTAGATATGTATCTAATATATCATATTATATATATAATATTTGCTGTCCTGAAGGAGTGAGAGGTACAGACAACTTATTTATGATAATTAGCTCAAAATCTTTGTGGCAGGAGTCATCTTGCCTTGTTCTGGAACCTGCATTGCAGAGGTGCCTCTATGAGCTCTCTGCCCACTTCCCTGCTGTATCAATGCTTCTGACCAAACCCAATTAGCTAAGGCTGTGTGAGATGAATCCTTTCCTTAACTTAGCTAGGTTTAAGTTTTTAATACTCCCCTGGAGCTGTCTTTTCATATGGAAAATAAGGGAGCTTCTGCCCTGCATAGATGCTTGGGAGAAGAGCTAAAAGTCCTTCTCTACTGTTTGTGCCAACAGGAGCCACATCGTGGGACCATGGGGAGTCTCTTTCACCCTTCAAAACTTTCCAGAAAACAAAATAAATCTAATTTTCACTTCCAGCATCCTAAGAATTGCAACAATAAAGGTTCTTCCTAATCCAATCTCCTGACAGCACACTGCAGAATAGAGTTGAAGTACAAGCATGAAATGTAAGCAATCAGGATATACAGAGTGACTGATTCAAACTGACGTGCCTCTGCCCTCCTTACAGATAAACAGATTCACTCTATTTGTTTCAGTTTGGGACAGAAGAAGTTTGAGCTCTCAAAAATACCCACAGGACAGAAAGTTCCATTTTGTTTCTGATGTAATCCTGTCCTGAATTCTATTAGAGCCTCCTGAAGAGAATCCTTTTAATTGACTCCTTTTTGACAAGTTGTATAGTTTTAAATTAACATAATCTCTCATGTTGCTCATTAAATAGGAGATATGATGGTAAAGTAGATGCAGCTAATTAGTAATGAATAAATTATTTATGGCTTCTTAAAAAGATGAGTGACCTGTAAGTTAACATTGTTGGAGAATTATTTTTTAATTGGATGTGATCTTACTGCTCTTCACACTTCACCTCAAAGTTTTAAGCAGCCATTTCTTAATTCAAAGATCTGAAAGTTCACCTGCCAGAAGCGGTGGAACAGGGCAAAATAAGGGTACACTCTTGTGACCTGCCTGTGCTGGGATCACTGGAACCTCTTAGAGTCCTGCAATAAATAATTTGCAGAATGAAATCCAAACCCACCAAATCAGCAAATAAATTAATTGTATGTTCAACCTTAAGTCTGGGACACATTTACAAACATAATTAAGTGCTGAGGTACTTAAATCTCTTTTAATCCCAATAACAAGCAAAGAATTGCTTGTTATTGGAAGATAGAGACAGGCTACAGCTTTTTCCTATTCCAGCATCCTGCTTGCCAATGGGATAGTTGGATTAAAAAAGAAATAGTTATTATGCAGGCAGATTTTTCTCTGGGGACATTGTGTTTGAAGTCAGCAGTTTATGAACTTTCTGGATGCCAGTTTATGCATCTGATTGGGTTTAACACTCAAAAGGATGGACCAATTTTACATGAATTTGCAGAATCCTTTTCTAATCTATTTAAACTTTTATGGGAACTTCCTGGCCATTTCCTACTTGTTTCTATGTAATTTGTTTCTACAATTTGACCTAAAAATCTCCTGAATATTTGTTTAACAATACATACATCCTCCATAAAAACATGGGGATGTACTTTGCTTTCCTGTGTAGTGATTAAAGATGTCTAAAGACCAACAGTGATTTTTACTCCCTGCTGCAGCCCTACAGCATTTTTACTTCTTCTTCAATTTCAAAAGTTATGTTGAAATTATAAAATAAATTTTTAATAATTTATAACAAGTTCTACATTATTTTTAACACAATTATATTATATTAGAAAGAATACTGAGTACGTTCAACATCCACCTCAAAATTTTCTCACAGAATCACAGAATGTTTGGGAAGGGGTCTTAAAGACCATTGAGTTCCAACCCCCTGCCATGGGCAGGGACATTTTTCATTAGACCAGGTTGCTCAAAGCCCCTTCCAGGCTGGCCTTGAACCCTTGAACATTTCCAGGGATGGGACCTCCCTGGAACAGACACACATATTTTACTTACACACATACACATATATATTTTAATTTTTTCTTCTCTTTTTTGGTGCTACTGCTGCTTAACAAACACAATAGTTTTATTACTTCATCTGGTTATTCCAACAAGATTGTGACAAAAACATAAGGACATAATTTCATTCAAATATACTTGAACTTTTGTAATGATTCATACTTTCTGTGGCACGTGAAAATATTGTCATTATTTTAAATTTAGTTTCAAATCAGTATATAGAAGTTCTGTATAGCAAATACAATATAAGGATCATGTTTTTCTCAATAACTGCAATGTCTCAATCAAATCAGTTCAGAATCAGGAAAAAGAGCATACTGTAAGTATGTTTATTATTCATTTGAATTAAGTTATTGACACTATTAATATTTTAGACATGTCATANTGGGCAGGGACATTTTTCATTAGACCAGGTTGCTCAAAGCCCCTTCCAGGCTGGCCTTGAACCCTTGAACATTTCCAGGGATGGGACCTCCCTGGAACAGACACACATATTTTACTTACACACATACACATATATATTTTAATTTTTTCTTCTCTTTTTTGGTGCTACTGCTGCTTAACAAACACAATAGTTGTATTACTTCATCTGGTTATTCCAACAAGATTGTGACAAAAACATAAGGACATAATTTCATTCAAATATACTTGAACTTTTGTAATGATTCATACTTTCTGTGGCACGTGAAAATATTGTCATTATTCTAAATTTAGTTTCAAATCAGTATATAGAAGTTCTGTATAGCAAATACAATATAAGGATCATGTTTTTCTCAATAACTGCAATGTCTCAATCAAATCAGTTCAGAATCAGGAAAAAGAGCATACTGTAAGTATGTTTATTATTCATTTGAATTAAGTTATTGACACCATTAATATTTTAGACATGTCATAAATATTCCAGGAAGTAAGTTTTCTTTATGCTTATAGACTCTGCAGCTGATGCAGACATAATTCAAGGAGAAAAAGGTGTAGATACTCAGATATTTATTAGAATCACATAGTCAGAAAATGTCCATGTGCAATTTCTGTGAAGATTATTCGATATGAAATTTATCTTGCCTCCTTTATTAATTTACCTTACTTGATTTAATAATTAATGCTGATGGAAAAAATCTTCCGCAAATCTGAGCTTTGAAATATTTATTAGAATGGAAACAAAGCATCACGAGAGATAAATAGGTGAAATTCAGAGATGAGAGTACTTGCTGGAGTCATGTTTGCAGAGTTCCTAAAAGCAGGAATATTTCCTCCTCCAATACCTGGTGTTTTCACTAGAACCTCTTCCCTTCCTTATGGAGCATCTCATATATTAATTTTTTTTCCTTCTTACCACAACAAAATTGCAATGGGTGCAGGGTTAATCACAGGGAGAACTTCTGGTTGCTTGTGAAGCCAAGTCTGCACTCCCTTTTCAAGCCATGGCTTTGGCAGCCAGCTGTTCAATCAACCTTTATTGTTGTTCCCTCCAAAATGCTTCAGAAATTAAAACATTTCCAGAATAATCAGTGCTTTAGCCTTTATAAAAACAAAAAGTAAAAAAACTTCCTGGTCTTTCAAGTTGACTTTTCCATTCATTATGATTGTGTGTGCTTTTCTCCCACTTTCTTTTTTTGTTCTTGTTTTCTCAATTTAAGTAAGATTATTGCAGCATCTGGCTTCTGGTACAGCTGTGATCTTCCCAGATGTGCTGTATTCCTAGGGATTAACTGTTTTCTAGGGATTAACTCTTTTCTTAGCCTGATTATCCTTTTAAGAGGCATGAAAGGAGACCCATCAAGCCAACTCTTCTTGAAATTCTCTTTTTTTTGTATGTGCATCTAAACATTTATATGATAAATATAATGATGGGCTGGAAAACAGATGTCAGCTTTCTGCTTGACATCCCTTTGTTAAATGCCACCACTTAAGCCATCTCCACCTGTCCCTCCCACCTTTCCCTGTGTTCTTTACATCTATTACAGGGAAAAAGGGTTTTAAGTTTGATCATATTGTCTCTGATCTTTTTAAATGGGACATCAACATTTTTTCCTGACTTAGCATCATGAAAGATTATTTTCTCCTTTAGTGTCTTTTCTATACCAAATGGCAGTGGTGTCCATCCAAACTCTAGTTAAGTGCACAAGTGCTGTACCTGGAAATGCAGCAGGCTCCAAATGAGTGGTTGAGTGCATCTGGGTGCCCAAAAAATACTAAAGGGACTTGCCTAATTATATTCTTTAAGAAAGGGAAACCTTCCAATTTCCAGCTTTTCAACTGGCAATTTGTTGCAGACTGACCACTGAGGAACACACAAGGAGTGAACACAGCTGTCAGCTTCCAGGAGCATGAACAATTTTTTAAGATTTATTGAAATGCAGTATTGCACACCAGCCTTGGTTTGAATGGAGAAATAGACATTTTAGAAAGATGTCTTTGGCAGAATAATTTTCAATTGAAAGTAGGTAAAGAAGAAAGGCTTGGGTAAAGGAAAAGCAAAGAAATCTCCCCAAACAAACCCACCCATAACTGCAGGAAAGATTATTCAGCCATGTCCATTCTCTTTCCTTACGATTACACCATATTTTCTTTGGAAAATGCAATATTATACCTTTATTTTATATTGTTTTGAACCCATATCAAAGCAGTGCCATTTTGAACTTACTTGAAACTTTATCCTGAGCCAATTAAACTTGACTCTGAGTCAATTAAAAAGTGTGCCACACTTTTCACGTGACTGGAAAAACAAATTGTATTTCCCATAATGTGCTGCACTTGTCCTCTACAGAAAATGTGATGAATCACATCTCCAGATCTAATGTGTAAAATGCATTTTGATCCCCAAATCTGAGATGAGAACAAACCTGAAAGCATTTGAACCTCAAACCTCATGTTGCCTTTGCTGTGACACCACATTACTGCATGATGTCAACACTCTTCTGAAATAAATTGTTACTTCAGTCCAACAGGTCAAGAAGTTTCTCCTATTTATTATTTTTACTGCTTAATAACTAATTTCACTCTATAAACAAGGCCAAAACACATCCTGGTTTCCATCAAAAAGGTATTCAGAATTTTGTAATATATTGAAATATACAAACTCCCTGTAGACAGAATACTGTCCTTTTAACTCACTTACTAAATCCCATTTTTTTGTAAAATGTATGAAAATAGTACAGAAGACATGCCAAGTACAAGTAGGAAAAAATTAACAATTGTGCTGCCTGTACATAAAGAAATTAGTGTTTTCCTCTGACTTCTTTTCCATGGATTTTATAATGACTTCTTTCATGGATTTTATGATAACTGCCCTTGGACAGAAATTAGCTCACCCAAGCTACTTTTTGCATTGATATTTACTGTGATTTTCTTTCTGTATTTCCTTCACACTATACTAATATTTTACCATCACATGTATGTCTAACAGAGGAGCATAGGATCTCATTACCCTTTCTATTTCTCATTGTCTTTTAATGAAATATCCCCCTCTGGCCACACAAAGTGAATCTAGTAATTTTCTGAACTCATTGCCTTATACCTTCAGGGACATTTACAGGAAAGTAACACGAGACTAAACCTACCAGAGCTGCAGGGCAGTCTTACATCTTCCTGTGTTTTCTAGCTCGCTGTCTGAATTTCAGAGTGCTGGGGAGAAAAAAAAAAAAAAAGAAAAATATTATTATTTTCCAATTATACATTTTTATCTCTGCTGTATATTCGCTGCAAGTCCTACCATTGACTGTAACATCTTTCTTCATTCCCTTACAAATGTCTCATCTGCTGCATGAGACATTTCTGTTTCTTACATGTTCTGCTTTTTCTCAAAAGCACAAAGTTCTTCTATTCAAAGTTATTTTTCTATGATTCCAATAAGGAGCTAAATTCGTGTGTCTTTTTACTTCTATCATTTCCTTCAGGCAGACAGAACATGTCAAAAACCTTTCAACTTCCTACGGAAAATTTATCTTTAACATCATAAAGTTTAGGATGAACTTCTGAAAGGAGTCTTCTGGAAGGTGAACGCAGAGTCTTTGCTCAGTGAGGGCTGCTGAATTTCAGTGAGACTTTTCCCTGCAGCCAGGCAGGATCTGTCATTCAGGGCACTGTGCTTGTAAAGAAGTCTCTGGGAAAGAAAAGCAGGAGACCAATTCCTCAGCCCGATGGATATTTGGATGTGGGGCAGGGAGTGCAGCCAACCTTTGACTGTGCATTGTCAGCTGCACACCCAGCGTTCAACATCATCCGACACGAGTACCTTTAGAGGGTATCATTAAAATATCTCAGTTAATTTGCCAAAAGTATCAGGTGCTGCAAAAGAAGAAAAAGGTATCATAGAGAAAAGTCAGCACACAGCTTTGTAGGGCTTGACACATGCGGAGTGTGCCCGGCCACAGAGAGATGTGGGATTTCCATTTGTGAGGACATTTTAAATTGAAACAACCTTTGAACACATCCTGATGGGGGAAATTGCAGTAGAGCTACCTCTGGCAACACCAAACTGCCTCTAGAGGCAACTTTAAGCACTTTTGCTTCGGACTCAAAGTCTCATGAGGGATGGAGATTACAGCAGTAAATCACCACAGCTGATGATCATCAGTAAGGGTAAAACCTGGGATTTTGAACATTAAATGCAGACAAAAAATGTTCTCTGCATGACAAGTGCTAAAATGCATTGCATTTATTTAGAAAGCTAATTGGAAACAAAGAAACCTCAGGAAACATTTTCTGTAAATTAAACGTGATATGAAGGCATCCCTCAGCCTGTAGTTTTTCAAAGTAAGGTTCTTTTTACAAACACGTTTTAATATCAGCTTTAGGATTTTTGTTCTGACTTTTTGAACTCATAGGAAATTCATAGTTGGAAACACACATGGGGAAGGAAGTATTTGTCAGGGCTTAATAAAACTGGTGTTTTTGTTGTTGTTGCATTCTTATATTTTCAGAAGGAAATTTTTTTCTTTTTTTTTCCTATAAATGATGCAATGACATTTTATCTTAAAATTTAATCTAAACAAATGAATCTGACATGAAGTATTTCATTTTCCTCCCTAAATAGCCTATTTAGTGATTTTTTTTGAGCTTCAGTTCACATGTGAAGGGCAGGGAGGAAACCAATCCCAAACCTCTGCCTTTTAACTGCGAGAGAAACATGAGCATGGTTGCAAGACAGAAAAGAAATACAATAAATTAATAAAACTATAATCTGGATCCAGATCCTCCAAGAACTGAGATAAAACCCTTCTGGAACTTCTGGAAATAGCAGAAAGGTAAACTGCAGTTGTCATACTCTGTATATAGAGTTGTCCAAAGGAGGAGTGGTTACATTCCTGTTGCCAGTACAAAAGCAGAGAAAGTCTTTAAATATTATTTGCCTAATAAGATCTATTCCTCTGGGGAGAATAAAAGAATGCAGCCATTATTTGCCTCTCCCTCTTGTACCTCTCATGCTCAGTGGACTGAATTCTGCTTATTTAAGTGGAAAATATATCTTTCTTTAAGAGACTACACAAGCCATGACTTCAAATTGCTCTCTCAGAACTAAGTGAATGTATCCATATATTTCTTTTTCCCCCCACTTTCCCTTCCAGATTGTTTTTTAAAACCCTGCTCACATCTTTATTTGTCTGGTGCAGTAACCATTTCAGAGCATTTCCTGGAGGCCCTAATGTGTCTCTTGGCTTTTATCAGATTAACTCCAGAAGGGTGAGTCAGGACCATAACAAGGAAGCTGAAATGAGGTTTGTTCAGTGCTGTTCATTCAGGAGCATGGTGAGACAGAGTCACAAGAGAGAGAAAAGAGGCTGCCCAGCCTTTTCATCCTTGCAGACTTCTGCAAATCCAGGGAAGGTGAAATCGAGTTTGCGAGCTTTGGTTTCATCCTTTGTGGATGTTTGCCCTCATCACAAAATCCAAATGGAGTTTAATTCAATTGAGTGGAAAGGCAGGAATAACAGAGCCTCAGTTAAAATGTGTTGGCAGCAGTAGCTGGGAACTTTGTAAGACATCTGCACTGGCCCTTAGCAAGATTTTATTGTTGTGCTTTCAGTCTATTCCAGCCTAAAGCCTCATCAAATCAGCAACTGAAACAAGTTTCAAAGCTAGGAAAAAGAAAAAAAATATATAATTCATTGCAACAATATCTCCTAAACAGCAGAGAAACACTAGGGAAATAAAAACAAAAACAACAACAACAAAAAAACCAACAAGATGCAAAATCTATTCTTAAAATTATGTACTTAGAAGACAAACAGAGGAGAGGAAGAGGAAAGAGCACTAAAGAAATGCTGAATATACTCTCTCAAGAAAAATACCCAGACCAGGCTGGCTTGTGGGAATTTTTATTAGTTCTGAAATTAGAAACAGGTCACTGAGGCTGGGGAGAGGGGAGTGTCTCAAACCAGCTGCAACTCATTTTAATTAAGGGCTAATTAGCAAGTAGAGCCTGCTGGAAGTGGGAGAAGTGGATGTCCCTATATAATACAGAGCAGCTCACTAAAGCTTTTTTTGAGCACTTAGGGATACTAGCAGAGGGGAGAAGAAAAGAGATAAAATGTAGACGTGCTTGTGTATTTCTGTAGGTATTTTCTTCTCAGAAGTCTGTATTTCCTAGGAAATTCTTGTTCTGATAGTGGAAAAAGGTTAAGGAAAATATCTAAAGAAGTCAGGTATAGAAAACTAACTGCCTAAATCTCTGCTTGAAGTTTATGAGATTTACTTTTTCCTTCTTTCTTTTTTTCCTTAGTTCCGATGGTATTTATTCAGGAAGTTGTAATTTGTTATGGTATGGATTTTTTTTTTTGTTGTTTTTTAGTTCAGTAATTGAGGATGGTGGTAGTATTCTCCTAATCCTGAGATATTTCTGTGTTGCTTGGGTATTTATGATCTGTACCTCCTTACAAAATATAAAGTAGATCTATGTTTGCAAAATCTGCTTTAATCTTCCTTGATCTAAATCTAATCTCTTTCACATGTGAGGTCTTAATAGGTGTCTATGTGATATTTCCTGCTGCACTAAATTCAGTTTATCAGGGCTATGAAAAAAAGATAAGAAAAATTAACTTGGACAGTTTTACCGGCTTATTTAGTCCTTTGAATTTTGCCAGAGAATAATTAGCTATTTTTATGAGTAATAACAGCAGAGGCATTCCCTGTCTAGAAATGGCAGTGTGGTCTCATATTGTGAGTTCTGTGTGTATTTAGAAAGAGCAATTCACAGAGGTCCAGCTGTTCTTTATCATTCTAAAAACCCTTTATGAGGGGGGCGCAGGTCAGAAAAGGCTGCGTTATTGACCAGCAGTGAATCCCTGGGAGTGTCCAGGGCCAGGTTGGATGATGCTCTGAGCAACCTGGTCTAGTGCAAAGTGTCCCTGCCCGTGTCAGGGGGTTGGAAGGAAATGATCTTTGAGGTCCCTTCCAACCCAAACCATTCTCTGATTCTACGAATAAGAATTTTTAACCTTAACGTTATCCGGTCTGCCTGCAGACCAACGGGGTGAAGGGCAACAACCGTGAGGGGTTTCTTTTAATGGGAAAGATACTCCTGTCTAAAACTTTAATCTCTCGGTGCTATGAATGGGTTTGCCAGTATTTAATAAGGTTTGCAACCAACAGATGCAGCTAAGGAGGGTTTAATGACTGAAAAATGGCAGTTGTTGTGCTCACCTTGTTAATGAGTGAGGTGTCAGAGAAGAACATGAAAAGGATAGAAGTCTTTTAAATTTCAGTTGCTTGGAAATGTATGTCATAAGTGTTCTTGAAAGTCAAAATCAGATGCATGAGCAAAAGGTAGGTGACTGCCAATTGCAAGTGTGAATGTAAGCATAATTTGTGGGTAAGTGTTCTGGGGTTGTTTTTTGGATGTTATTTACCTTGACTTCATTAAATTTTCCATATGTTCTTCCATAGCATCTTTTTTGTCTATAATCTAAAGAAAAAACAAACCCCAAGAAACAACGGAACAGGAACAACAACAAAGGAAAACCTACCAAACAAAAATTCACAACCAAGTTATGAAGAAAATTTTGTATGCAGTTTGGGTAAAAATGTATTGTAGCTGAACGTGGGAATAGTGAAAATATTATGAGAACAAGAATTCATATTAAACACTATATTTTTATGAATTCTACCATCAAAGAACCAAGCAGAGGCATATAGTAATAATCCATATCATGATGTATTTACTCCTAATCTGCAGATGTCTTCTAAGTAATATCCAAATAAGAGATAAAACTGCAGAATGAAGTGACAACTACCATTTGGAATAGCAAGATGCTTATTGTGGTGCCTACAAGTGAAATAAATCTGAAATCCTAATCTAAAACAAGAGACGTGATCTGGTAATTCAGATACAGAAGTTTTAGGCAGGTCCTGGAAGGACCTCAGAACTTGGAAAATTACTTTGTCATTGTTGTTTGTTTGCCTAGAAGGTAAAGGAGTTCTTATTTTCTAAAGCTGTGAAACTGTCTGTTTAGAAGATGTGCCTTTTCATTAACATGAAATTTCTTCAGTGCTGTAATGAAAGGTTGGCTTCTGGCTCTGTTAATCTTAATTATAATTATTTTTGACATAACGCCTTTGTATCTGATGATTCCTCTCTTATCAAGCTCGGTAGCAGATGCATAATCAAAAAGAAAAGTGCATCTAATGCTTGATTCATGGTAATTGGTTTGATTTTTTTTATGATCTGAGTAAAATAACCTGTATAAGTATTAATTTTTTTTTTGTCCTGGTTTACTATATTAATTAGGAAACATCAAATAACTACAGAAAACTAATTTACTTGAAGATTTTTTCCATAAATAACTTTTTTAATTTAGTTTTGCCAACCAAAATAAGAAATTTAGAATTCCATGTGACATTGTTGAATACGTGGAATGTCATAATTTTCTCTGTAAAATGATATTTGGAGATAGCTCTCCTGGTTGTATTAGGGTGAAGCAAGTTCATAGTAATCTTATGCTCTGGAAATATATTTGCCAACATCAATAAGTTAGTTAAGATATAGTGATTAATCTTATCTGACTTATTTCTTTTTCCCTAGACTAACTCTAAGGTCAATGTCGTAACCTCCTCTCAAGTTTTACATAAATAAAGTTTTCATCACTCTTAGTAACATTTGCCCATTGTGGATCACCAGCTGATGGGCAGTGTGGTTAGGATATCCAGATCACTTCCAAAACCTGGTCTGGGGGACTAAAGCTTTGTTCAAGCACCCTTAAATGTGATGTTAATAATTCCAGAAAAACAAGAAAATTTTTATTTTCCAGTTACTAGCAATGATTTTGTTTGCTTTAGGCTGATTTTGCATAATCAGAACTATGAAATAGAGAAAACCCAGTTTTCCTGCCAGCTTGGTTGCCAATGTTTTAAGTGGAAGTTGGAACTCAAGCTCTGTATCTCCTTGCTGCTCTAGCACATGGCTACAACAAGGGGTAGGTAAACTATACCTGCTTTTTAGCTGCTTTTTGCTTTATTAAGTAGCAGACAATGGATATTTCAGTATTTTTATGTTCTCTTTTACATTGGCAAAGCAGCTTCCTTATGAAGAAATTTCTTCTTTTTATGAGAAGTTTGTATTGGTGTGCTGCTCCTGAGAAACAGCACTTGGATAATCAGCATACAATTTATTTCTCATTACCTTGAGGTCTGTGAGCAGCCAGGTTGATGGTCCAAAAGCTGGAAATATAAGGTATGCAAAGCTTGACTATGATGGTTGATACAGGTTGGATATTGCTCCGTTGTTAGAATTAGAAGTCTTTGAGCTGTGACGAGACCTTCAGCACTGCTGGTTTGGTCATTGTATCTGCAGAAAAAGCCTGGAAGTATCTTTATGACAGAAATATTGAATGACTAGCTCGTTCTCAGGCTTAAAAGAGAGACTGAGTTCTAAGTGCATAGAATTGAAGCTTAGAGTTACTGCCAAGCACTGTTACTGGTTCAAAAGAGAGGGAAACTCTGACAGTTCTGAGGAAAAAAGAGAGTTTGGGTGTGTGGACAGAAGCTCTGTCAGGGTGCTTTGATTCAAGGTCAATCAATCATTCTGGTCTGATTTATTTGGAATTTTATGTTGCTTTGCAGAATGTCTGTTATTAAGCATAAACCCACAACCATTCAGCAGCCAGACCTGCTTTTGGAAAGGCGTCCTTCAGGGGCAATGGGAACCTTGTGGGAGCAGCCACTCAGTTATGCAGTATTATACCCATGAAAGTCTCACAAACCTCCTCTGAAGAGATGTTCAGATCTTTGCAGCTAGGTAGATCAAGAGAGTTAAACATTACCTGTGTGAAAAATAAACAACTTTTCTCTGTGAAGCCCGGCTATGGACAGGAGACATTTTCTACATGTTTCTAAGGATCCAACTTTGAATATTTGGAATATTAAGCTGCCAAAAAGGCTAGCAAAGGCACTTTGACTTCAAGCAGATTTTATGGTGCTCACTGGCTTGATTTAGCTTTATCCATTTCTAGCTTTTAAGCTCTTTTTTCCCCCATCATCCCCAGTATGATTCAATGTCTTATTTCATACACTTTAGAGATAAAATACAAAGGATTAAGTTCAGGGCAGGATTGAAGTTTAGGTAACCCTATCTTCTGTAGGACTAAATCCAGGGAAGCAAGGGAAGTAGTGCATTTCTTCTGATTTATGTGACACATGGTGCACTAAAATGTGCTACAAAATATATTGCCGAATTTATTTGCTCCTTCTTTTATGCCATAGGATTTCAGTTCTGCACAGCTTAGCAAACAACTTCTTAATTTGTATCTGCAAGCAATTATGTCAACATTGCATATAAACAATTTTATTTCAAAATATTAAAAATAGTATTTGGAAAAACACTGGATATCTTCCATGTGTCTAGCAACTTATACTAGTTGCAAGTAATAATGGAAAAAATTAGTTTCAGTGTTCATTCTATATTTAGCGGTGATTTTTTGTAATATTCTTTGATATCAAGGTTGGATATATTGTCTCCATTTAGACAGAGAGGTCAGAATCCACATCAAGTAATAATTTTAATTTATTTTTTATGCTAATCAGTCACTTCAAAATAAGAAGACACTTTTGTGTTCAGTAAGCCACATTGAGTAGTGCCATGTCCTGCTATTGACCCAATGTGGATTTCTGACTCTTGTTAGTATCTTAAATGGAATGATTTCTTCCTGTTTGGAATAACTATAGTGCAACACTTGGTCTAAACTATGGTCCCTGTTCTCAGAAATGAGGCTTCAAACCAACTTCCAGATTTCTTTAGTTCTGAGGGAAAATTATGATGGGAATTGCATTGACCAGGTAAAGCCTTTCAGCAGCTTGGGAAAATGTTGAGTACAGATGTAGTCTTTAATTCAGTATTTGTGGAGTTGAAGGCAGGAGTGGAGCTTGCACTGACTTCAGATGAATCAGACTCGAAGTGACTTCTCCAGATCTAAACAGCTGCTTTGCACCTCTGCACAGATTTTTGAGCTTCTTTGGCATCAAGGTTGCAGTGATTGTTTCTGCCTGCGTTCTACCCACCGTATATTTGTGAGCTCTTTTGTGCTCCAGAAGCTGTAGGAGTAAGGCCTAAAGCAAGGAGATGTGAGGTTGTGCCTCTGAATACATTGGAGGATACCTGGGTAAAATTAAACTTAATTGGTGGCACAGCTAAGCTTAACGAATTGCCAATTAACGTTGGAATTCATGTTGGAATGTACACCTGGTATAACATTGTCTGCTCAGAGCAGACGTGTACCATGGATTATTTCTAACAGCAAAGCTCACTGAACTCAGTAGCATAAACAGAACCCTGTTTTCTAGAACAATTCTAGAACATCTGACTAAATCAGGTAAAATGCAAGCACACTTTTGATTTATGAAAACTGGACTCCAAGTTTATCAGATTTTGAGGAAGGAATAAAGTTGGAAGAATTCCAAGGTGGCATGTGACTATCTAAGAAAAATTTGATTGCAGCTAAATTTTAGACTAAAGTTTAGGGCAGCTTGGGGCTTTTTACAAGATATATGCAAAACAGCCTTGCCTCTTTAATCAGTTTGGAAATCTTTGTCTTTTCAAAGAAAGGCCAGGCGGAGGGTTTTAGTCACAGGAGATTAATGTGTGCTATTGGGGATTTTAATATTAGTTCATTCTTCTTTCCTGTTGTCTGCAATGATGTCAGTTGCTCGTGTTTTCAACCAGTAAAACACAAGCTAAAATGATATGTTGCTAAATATAGATAACATCATTTAGCCTGACAACTTGTTTGTAATGAAGACCCCAAAGCAAAATCCAAAATGTTAATTGGGGCAGAAATGAAACCTTGCAGTAATTTTTGCTCATTGCTTCTTAATTACAAATTAATAACGGGTAGAATAAAATACTACTATAAAGCCCAACAATAAATGACATATGACTGCTGTTATGTCGGAGGAGAGTTCTTTTCTCTCTGGATTCTGTTTAAAAGGCAAGGGTGACAATTTCAAGGTAAAACATTCTGCAGCACAGAGATCTTTGTTAAGAAAAGTTAAATAAAATTGAACTCCCCCTTTATAAACAGATTAAATCACTTTTAGCAGTCATAGGGAAAATAAATAATGCATGTTTTATAACCCTAGGTTGAATTTAACTGCCTTGAAATCAAGGTTGTTTGTTAAGGGAATTCTTTAAATCTCTAGGAATTGGAATTCGAAGTAGGAACTATTTTGTTTATTTATGCACTAACATAAGTACAAAAAGATGTGGATTTACTGTCCATCAACTGAAAATAAAAGATGTGGGATTATATAGAATATAAAAATAAATGCAACTGGATATGTTTTATTTGTCTTGAGGATGCCCATGCATGTGTGCATGCAAACAGGGAATTGCAGAGGTTTTGGAAGAAATATTGCAAAAAATATTCATTTGCATGTATTGAAGTTAAAATTCAAATAATTTAGAAGATGCCCACTTGGGTGGTTTTTTTTCATTTTTTTACTATAAAAGTTGTTTTTTTCCCCATAATATCCATTTCCATGAAGTAGTAAGGTAAATCACACTGGTAGAGGGCTGGGTTCCCAGGACTTTCCCCTCCAGATGCGAGATTTAGCACTTAGATTATACAATCATGATTTTTGCCTAAATAACCCAAGTGATATGAGTAAAACTAGTGGTGATAGCAGCAGTAGGGTATTGTAGGGTCCCCAAAGGGATGTGCTCGTCAGAGGGAATAATGGTGAAATACCAAGACATTCTGCATTAAATTATTTTAAAACATTGATACAAAAATTATTCAGCATAACCAAACTAAGACTAAGAGTAGAACACTCTTACTCTGCTGGTGACCAGTTGGCATAATGGCTGAGACTGGCACAGGTGGCAGATTAGCTTCCCCTGGCCCTTCCTTTTTGTCTGAGGTGCATTACCAGAACACTTCCTGTTTTTTTCTCTTCCTAGGAACATTTTCAATTATATTGCAGCTTCACTCATGCCCAATAGAGTCCTCTTTACTATTAATCCTGCAGCAGACCTTTCTAATATAGCTTATTTTTATTTCAGAAATATTCTCACAATATCCACTTTAAACTTTGGCTTCGGGACTGGTTTAGACATCGACATTTTGTTTCCTTTGCACACAGATTTTAACGAGTGAGAGGAGCTGCATCCACAATCATGGTTATCTGTGCAGGTCCTCACCTGAATAATGGAAATCCCACAGGTTTGTTAGCAGCTGCCAAACCTGGGAGTGTGCCATATTGGCTCCTTCATTTGTGCTTCTACAGCTGACAGCCTTGGTTAAAAGGATTATTTAAACCCCATGCTCTGACAATTCTCCTATAGATAAACTCCTATAACCAGTCATGTTTTAAGATCAGGATAGAAACTGCTTGACTGGTGTGTTTTTTAGGATACCATGATGAGGTGAGTTAGCCCAGAGGAATATGTTTTTCTTTCTTGCAAGGCAGTACTATACTTATAATTTCTGTATAAAAAAATGTATCATCTTGAAAAGACTTTCAACTCTTCAGGGTCAGAGAATGGTGGTTAATGTAGTGACATGAACATCCTTGGTTATTATAGCAAAGATACTAACACAGGATGTTATAGTAAGGCTATTTGTAGTAAATAGCTTTGCAATAAAAGCACAGCCTTTTGCAGTAAAAGCAAAGAGTGGAGAGCAGGTAGAATTGTTCATTGTATTCAAAGTGTCAAATGGCTTTTTCTACCCATTTCTACAATAAAAGAACAAAAAAAATTATTAATGTAGTTGCTAACTAAAAATTCTAAACTGCCTTTGGAAGCTGTACTTAAAAAGCTAAATGGACTTTTCCATTCTGCCTATCTGGCATTTACACAGTGTTAAACCTAAATGCATAATTTTCACATTAACTGATGTTGTAGATCATGACATAGTTATAAGTGTAAATGCATCTCATGCATATAAACACGAACTCTCTTGTCAGCTAATTCCAGAAGTATCTGCTTTGAATGCTAAGGGAATTGTCACTTCAACTGTAATGCAAGAATCTACCTGCCTGCTAATAAATAAGACTGATCCATGCACAATGTATGAACATGAAAAGATCAAGTTTTTCTCCAGGGACACACTAGGTTGAAGGTATTTTGGGTTTTTGTCAGGGAGCACAGAACTGGTCATATGACTTTTTTTTTTGTATTTTTATGCAGAAACTTAAACCTTGAATGGGGCTCTGCTCACTCCTCAATATTAAAAATTCATGAAAAGAGCAAGATGAGAAATGGTAAGATAATTGAGAGAGAAAAGGGAGTAGAAATATGAGAAATCAATTCAAGGACTGAAGTTTTTTGACTTTGTAGTAACAACACAGATAAGTTAGATTGAGGTAGTTTCTGTCATTACTGTAATGTTGAAAAATGTTGTAGGCAGCCACTTGGGCCTAAGTTCCATTCTTAGAATACAAGGTTTTAAGAAGAATAAACTCCCTCCTTCTCATCAGAATTCTTTGAGGTGTTTTAAGTCATGCACATGCAAACAGAGTCATTTTTAAAGAGCAGATCGATCATTTCCAATATCCAACTTATGGAAGCCTGAAGAGCTAGCTTTGAGTTGATAGCTGATCAGCTCATAAAGTTAAAGATGTTCCTCAAGCCAAAGGGTACCTCATGATGATTTATCATTCTGTGAAGTTTGGCTCATGGAAATTCAACTAATGCTTCTTTAGTAAGTCAAATAATTTTATGACTAACTGGTTCATGAGCTGAGTATGTGACATTGGGAAAACCTCAGATGCACAGTCACAGCAATTTGTTAAATCATTTGTTAGCACTTTCTGTGGTGGGACACCTATTTGAACAACCTCCTCCACAGCAAAATGGAGGTATGTGAAATTCTTTTTTTGTCCCATTTGGGAAATTTTTTCTTCTGATATTTTCATATAAGAGGACATATGAAGGTTGGTATCAGCAACCTGGTATTCTGTAATGACAGAATCCTTGAGCTAAAGTTTTCAGGGTCCTGATACCCTTTTTACAGCAGGATAAATCTAGTCTGTGCACAAAGTAGAGGACTTTTTAAGACATAGGGGATATTATGACTTGTGACCCAATTTTATTCACAAGATGAGTACAATTTTACCAGTTATATATTTTGAATGCTGAAGAATTTATTTTGAAGATTAACCACTTAGAGGACATTCAGTTCCATCACTGAGCAATGGCTCTACCAGCAGAGTTTATGCATGACAGAGGTGATAGTTATTTAACTTACATTCACAAAAAAGAACTTATTACCATGAAGAGACTGTGCCTCCAACTCAGCCATTACTTGAATTCCACCTGCCCTGCAAGAAACCAAATAACATGAACAGTTGACCAAGCCAGGAAATATGAAGAAAAAGGACAGTTTGACTAAGTAGATCTAAAAAATTCTAGATTTCTATCAAGGAAAAATACAAGATCTTGGGCTCTTTTCACTGAGAAATGAGATTTACATGATCTCAGTTAACTGTAACTTTGTTTAATGCCAGCAAATTCTAAGTGAATTTCCAAGTGTATTCTATCTCTTTTGAAAATAGTGACACACTGGGGTGAGTAAGGGATGGTGTTTCATTCTGTGCTTTCAGTTATCAGCATCATACCTCTTCAATCTTACTTTGGGAGTTCCTTTGCAACTCTTTTTAAGCAAGACTTGGTGACAGGACCAAAAGTATTCCCTCAATGTGCTGTTCTGGTTTCTGAGTGGTCCCAGTACTGTGTGAGAACAAACCTGTTAAATGTTATGGTAACACCTGATGGATGTCCTCGGTGGAGGTCTCTGGTACCTTACAAACCCCTGCCTGGTTTAGAGGTAGAAATTAGGAAGTTAATGTTGGTTCTGCCATCCCCTGGGATTAGGAATTGTATTACATTAAAATAGAAAAGAAACTCCTAACCAAGGCTATCACCAAGATTTTGAAATGATCTCTTCCCTGGATTAAGAGACTATATTTCCAAGTCCTGAACAGTCTTAACTGTACAAAGTTTCTGGTCAGGTTGTTTTAAGCAGAATCCACATAAGGACAAAATGGGAAAAGGAATGTGCACTTCTTTATCAATGAGCATGCTTTAGTAATATTTCATACTTCAAATGAGTTTGCAAAGCATTCAGAAAACTCTGTTCCTGACATAAAAATATAGGGTTTCTTCCTTATATTTTCCAGGCAGGATGTGGTACTTTTCCACACAGTTACCTGAAGGGAATGGCTGTAGTTCATCAGAGAAAATGTGCATCTGACCTTGTGTTCTGTCACCCAGCATGACCAATATTTTGTAAATTGAATAAAATATAGGAGTGGGAGGAATCAGCTATGGTCCTTTTCTGGAGTGTTTTCTCCCAGTTTGATGAACTTTCTGTTTAGAGTCCCTCTAACCTGTGGAAGTGCCTTTACTTAATAGCCCACAGTGAATTATTTATTTTATTATTATCTTCAACTTTATCACTTGCCTTTTCAATACTTCTAAAAGTCTGGTGCACAGCTGCCTGTGGCAAGGAGTACTCTTTTAACTCTCCACTTTGAAAATGCATGCTTATTTTGGATCTGCCTGCTTTATATTTCATTCCATTGAAAGGGACAATGAACGACTTGTTATCATTTTATCTTTTATGTGCCACTGATGGCATCTGTCATGTACTTCTTCACTCATTTTCTTTTTCCAGGCTGAAAAGAGCTGGTCTATTTTACACTCATCATGCTGATACCATCCTGTACCTTTGATCAGCCTTGTATTTCTACAAGGACTTGGAGAGGTACTGAGAAGCTAAATGACATTGCAGGGCAATTCCAAAGCTGAGTTTACAGATCTCTATGAAAGGTCTTGTCCTACAGTACAGATTGCTTTTGAAGCCACACATTGTACCTCAGACTACCTCTGCATCAGCTGGAAGTGGCCACAGCAGGTTTTCTTTGAGGTGATTATTAGCATCACATTCTCCTCCCAAAGCACATGAAACAATAAAGCACAGGAAGAGAGGAGAGGTATAAAGGAAAGTGGGATTATATCCATGCTCATATTGCTGAAAAATGTTAACATATTAAAGGCAAAAGTTGTTTCAAGATCTGACACTGTTAGAAGAGTAAGGCAGCTGGGTCTGTATATCTGTGGCTCAGTACCTCTAACATTTAAAGGAGTGGTAGATTTTACCATTTGAACAATCTTCAGACAAGAAAATGCTTTGAAATTGTTTATTTATTTTTTCTGAAAACCACTTGTCTCACCAAGAAGGAGGTGTTTTCTTCCTAGTTTTGTATTTCATGTGTTGATTCTCTCAAGCACGTGGTGTTTTTAAGGATTGTCTCTTTAAACTTTGCCCTGCAGATTGTAATCCTTCAGACCAAGGGAAATTAACTCTTCTATACAAGAAAGACATTTGAAAACAGGTATAGAATTTACTTTTCTTGCCTGAAGAAATGTTTTGGAAATAGTGCTTGTGGTGTAGCCTGGTTCTGAGAACAACTTTATAGCCCTGTACATCCAAGCCTGTCTCCATATGCAGTTCAAGCTGCTTGGCTTCCATTACAAATGCTGTGTGCTTGTGTCAGGATGATTTTTTTCTATCAATAAAGAACTCACTGTCTGGAAAGATGGGTTATGGTGAGATAATATGCATTTATTTCTGAGGACACTCTCAAATGCATTCAACTTGTAAAATTTTAATATTTCCCTCCCCTCCTGGCAAATGCCATGAGATCTGTTCTAGAAGAGACCACTGGAAGGGCCACTGCAGAAAAGCAGTGAAGGAAGGTTAGTTTGCTCTTAAACCAACTCTCTCACATCCAGAAATACCATGGAGGTAAATGTAGATCTTCCATCCATGCAAAGACAGTTTTCATAGATATTGAAGGTCAGCTGCCCATAGATCTGAAATACAAGAAGACCTAAGTTCCTCTTCTTGGCAGTCACTGGCAGTCACTGGCAGGGCCATTGCTCATTTGCTGATAAGCCAATGGTGCCCTTGGAATTGTCATCTCATTTCAGCTGACACTTCTGGGAAGGAGAGCAAAAACTTCAGGGAAAAGAGCCAGGTCCTCAGCTGACACAAGAATTCAAGCTTCAGTCCTGCTGTACTGCAGTAGCCTCAGTTTAATCCTGCAGAAGTAATCCTTTGGAGAAGGTGTAACAATCCCAGTACAATGTTTCTCAACTCATTTTCCTGTTGGATTACACAGTTTCTCACTAGACTCAAAGAATTGTGATAAAATCCTGCAGAGTTGAATTTCTACTGGGAGATAATGTCCTGCAGTTTGAACAGTTTAAGTGGAGAATATTGGCTCTGGGAGCAAAGGTGCCTTTGGAAAAGGGATCTTACAATATGAAGGTTTGGATGTACATCATAATGGGTCAATTAAAATGGGCAAAGCTTGTGTGAATTAGTATCACATCTGTGGCTTGGTATGAAGATCTTCTAATATGGGCTGTGAGGTTTCATCTTAAATTTCAAGGTCAAAGTATTCCCCAAATTTTGTAGAATTAGAGCATCCTGGGATACAAAGCATGCAGGCAAATGAGGAGGTTTTCAGATCCTACAGGCTTTCAGATATTTGTCAAGGACCATGCAATTTGAATGGAAAATGTTGTAAAATTGTAATTCTGGAACTGTCTTGGTGACATGCACAAAGAAAATCCTGAGGGAAGATTTAAGCAGAGGTGTACAGGTGACAAGACTTACACTGTGTGCCTCAAAATTACAATTTTAAAATATTCAGATGCTTTTTGTCACACTTATTAAATATTTCCCATGCCTGTCTTACACTGTGCACACTGAATTCTCTCTAAGAGAACCCTAGCAGAACTTTGGGATCATGGAGACAGTTTTCTTGCTGGAGACAAATCAATACTGCAAGATCTTGCTTAAAATACCTGGTAAAGAGGCTTTTATTCTTGGTTTACACTGCAACACACCTCAGATACAGGAAGTAATTAATTACATGCAGGTAAACTCTTCTCAAATACTTTCTTAGTGCTGATTTCCAGGAAAGAATCCTCCTGAGAAATGAAGTAAATGAGATTAAAAGAACAGAGCAAACTCTGTATCTGATTGCAAAAGCATGTCTTAAATTGAAATAAAAGCAGTGTAGGAATTGGATGGCAGGTAAATGTATTTAGCTGGATGGGGTATGTCTGTGTGTGCATAAACAGATTTATACTCCATGAGAGGATAACACACAGAATCTGTGCATTAGTACTTAACTCTGTGCTTCTTATCCACATTTTTCCTCAACATACTAAAAACCTGGGCTTGACAGGCTTGTGTTTGATATCCAAACATACTTAATCAGAAAGGCTGTGGGTGTTTGACCATGTTTATTCCAGCAGTGTTCTCCCTACCTGCACCTCCTACCATAAAGGAAAAGAGAAACTATCAATTTTTGTGGCAGGTTGTCCAAGTCAGTGTTGCCATAGGAACTTTAACTTTCAGAATTCTTTGTCTTCTCCACCTCAGATTATTCACTTTCACTTTTGGCAATGATGCTAGTTCTGGATTTAACAATAGGCTTTTGATTGTAAGCCAATAAGCAAGGGTGCATGGATTCAGCATGGAGTTTATCTGTTTCTGACACCCCGGACTTGTAAAACTGCAGTACTGAACATGGCAGGGTGTGAAAGAGCCAGCAACATGTACTGAAATATTGTTCAACTCAGTTTTTGCAGATATTCCCTTCAACATGTCGAAGTGGTAAATGGCAGACATTTATAAGATTTACAATAAAAACCCCTCCCTTGATTTATCTACCTACACACAGTCTTTTCCACAGTGGATCTGATAGCACAGAGAACCACAGCAATGCATCTCAAACTTGAACTAATTAATTTATAATAAAAATACTTTGTTTCTAAGGAGTGAACCTACATTACCAAAAAATCTGCCATACTCCAGAACTAAAATTTAATGGGATTTTTGTATAGGAGAAGATATGACCTGGTAGCAACAACTGCAGTTCTAATAATCATTGTGCATATTGATCATTGTCTGCTGCAATTGCTTGGGTAAAAGGTTATCAGAAATAAATACAAATCAAATCCCCTCCAAAAAAAACTAAAAAAAAAAAAAAACCAAACAAAACAAAGCAAACAAACAAACAAACCCAAATACAACAACCATGAAATATTTATATTTTAAAAATAACTCAGTCTGT
Organism: Promerops cafer; assembly: GCA_013398275.1. NCBI lineage: Eukaryota > Metazoa > Chordata > Aves > Passeriformes > Nectariniidae > Promerops > Promerops cafer. Next base: position 378,676 of record VZSE01009570.1, read on the forward strand.
CTCCTGAACCTGATTCCAGATTAGTTGCAAGAGATTTTTTTCTTCTGAGAGAAAAAAAATTTCTAAAAAAAACCCATAAAACTTTGTAGATGTTGATGCTCTGCAGCCAAAATTGGCACAGGAAAAATCAGCTTCATCTTGTAGGATTTGGATTTCTTGACCAGTTACCCTAAAATAAATCCAGCCATGAAAATGCAGTTTACCTGTTTCTAGTGACTGTATCTTGTCAGCTGATATTGTAGCTATTTTTCTCACTGTCATGATGAACAGAGACTCTCAAATGAATGAGAATTTTTCCTTTTCCTTATAGAAGCCATTTCCTCCAGTGGTTTTGAATGCATTGATAAGCCAGACCCAGAGAACTTGGGCCAGTTTTGTTCTGTGTGGGTGCCCATTAAAACAAACTCTACTGTCAATGTGATTTTATAACCCTTGAGAAACCTGAGAGAAAGAAACCTGAGGAACACATTAACAAATTTCTGTGAGCACAGGAAGAAATAGAGTGTCATATTCTGCATTCTCGCATTGGAGTATCTTATTTGCCCAAAGATATAAAACCAGAGGATCTTTCAAGTTGGAAAAGATCTTTTAAATCATTGAGTCCATCCATTAACCCAGCACTGCCATGTTCACTAAAAAGCATGTCCCTAAATGCCACATATGTTCATATTTTAGGTGGTAAGTTGTTTGGTTTCGTTTAGGTGCACAGCTGTCTTTTGGAAAAAGAAATTTAATTGAGATGGAAATTTTTTATTATAACATGCTTAATAAAGAAATTCAGCATTACTGCAAATTACTTCAAATCCACGTTGGCTTCATTTAAAAAATAAAACCAAAAACCAAACCAACCTATTTAAACTCATTCCCTTTGGTTTAACCTATTTATATTTAAATGGTCAATAACTTCATGTTTGAAATTTGTATTAAAATGTTGGTATGAATTGTATGTAACAAACAGGTGGAAAGTCACAGGTAGGTGCTAGCATTGACTGGAGCTCTCTGTGAGACACTGTGAAGTGTTTCATGGAGAATTAAAACTTTCCCATTTGGCCATCCCAGGGTTGTGTGTCTCCTCCTCTCTGTCCTGAACAATTGCATTTGGGTGAAGGAAACAACTGACTCCCTTATCACAGCCTGAGTTGGTTGGACGGAGTCTAAGAAAGCTCCTGCTGTAATCCTCTCCTTGTTCAAGGTATTTTTAAGCACCACAGTGTGGGGATTTGGGGCCACGCCAACGCTGTCTGGCAGTGCCTGAAAAACTCCCACCTCCTCCCAGAGAGCTGGAGTCGTGGATTGAGCCCTCAGCACAAGAAGCTGCTTCATGTGGTGACTGTGCAGCTAGCAAAGGGTTTATTTTTGTAATTTTTTTTAAATTCCTACCCATAAATCCCATATCCACTTATCACTACACTGTGGAAAAGGACAGACAAGTTCCACTTGGCAAAACAAGTGCCTGAAATTATTGTTTGTTCCACCAAATACTAAATGTATGTTCAAAATGGATCTGTTAACCAAGATATAAATTTCCACAGCCACAGTCAAATGAAAAATCTGAAAGGCATTAATCAAGAATTTTAGGACAATCCCATTTAATTTTCTGTCTGTGCAAGGTGTTCTACTCCATCTCAGTACAAAGTAGAAGTTGCATAGATGAATAATGAAAGCACTTTATATCTCAGAACATTTATGGAAGAAAGCTGTGTTAGCTTTTGATTAGGCTTCTGTGGGAGTGTTTAAGAATGGCTTAGTGAGAGAAAGATCTTTCCTGTACAGAGTATTTTGTAGCTGCTTACAGCCTGGGGTAGGTACAGATTGATGGGCATGCTTAGGGCTCTCCTGAGATCACAGCTGGCACAGATCCATTGGGCTCTTCTTTGAGGTATGTATATGGAATTTTTCCATAAAAAAACCCCAAAACAACAACAGCAAAAACCAACCTAACAAAAAAAGGCCCCAGCCAACCAAAAAAAAAAAAAAGAAATTAAAAAGTTTTTAAAAAAAAACAGACCAAAACCACAACAAATCAAACAAGACCAAAAGATAAACCAAGAAATCTGATTTATAAAAGTCTGTTGTGTGTTGCAGTCTTTCTAATTTAAAAAATACATTTAATTTTTTTATGTCTATGCTGCTTCAGGGGGAAAAATTATAGATACCCTGTGAAAGACAGATGTCCTCATGTTTTCTCTTCTCTTGGAAACATCAGCATCCACTATCTCAGCCCCTTCTTTGCTAGTGTGTTGGTCAGAACAGTTAATCAAATCCACAGTAAAGAGGAGGATAGCAACAAACCTAATATCTGATATCTTCTAAGTATCCTTTTGAAAAAATGATTGTTATCCCCATCACAGTTTGAAGCCCTCAGGTAAAAAGGACATAAATACAACTATTTGCTGTTAGGTCTGTCTGCTTCAAATTACAGCAGAACTCTCAAAGACCAAATACCAAGTCCTATTTCATGTTTTAATCACCATAAACTACAATGGGATTCATATCTGCAAACATTTATTGCGCTGTATCAAGGATATTTTTAGCTACTTTGAAGGCTGTTATTATGAAAAAAAAATTCAACAAAGGGAAAATGATAGCTGCTCTTAAATTAGATCGTAATCTGGAAGCAACACTTGAGCTGAACAGTAAAGATAACTTTCCAGGGAATTTAAAATTAAAACTTCTAATGTGCCATTAAAACAAAGAGTCAAGTACTCCAGTTTTTTTTCTGGTTTTGTCTTTTACTTGCTGAGTTGTATGTTTTAAAAGTTAACCATTGTGAAAGTAGGATGCCTGAGAAGTCCAACTGGATTATCCAGCAGGAAGGCAAGAGCCTCTTAGGCAAACAGGAATATGGCATGGAGAAGAGTAACAAACTCGGCTCTGCTGAACACAGCGTTCATTCATAAAAGGACAAAATAGGTAAATGGGGTGAACACTTGAAAAAACAAATGTATGGCTCAACTTACCTACAAATACAACCTTTTCAATGCGTCTGATGACTGTTTCTTCCTGGATGAACTGAACAGGGTCATGTAAGGGACTCCTGCCATTGTTCATCCTTTCAGCTGCTACACAGCACTGGCCAGAGAACTCCCTGAAGAGAATTTAAAAAACTGTTTTTGAACAAGAGTTTCTAGAACTTAATTTAGTAAATCACTTGTGGGGCAGTTATGGACAATAGATTAGCTATGCTGTCCCTGAGGTAAGTTGTGCTCATTGTGGTTATTTTTCTTCACTGTTTATGAGTGCAAATAACTTCTGGATTGAACGTGTCTGGTTTCCATCTCCAGCTCAGAGCCAGGGAACAGTTCTGATCTCTCCCTGATAATTTAACACAGAATATAATCCCATTTTAAAAGATGTATTCATGCCTGGAGAGTCTACCTAGAACAGAGGCTAGACAGAGTTAAAGGAATAAAGCAGGTATTTATTAAAAGGCCTTCAAAGGATACACTTTGGGCAGTACAAGAGCCCAGCTGAGGCTACACCCAAGATGGATGGCAGGTCACGAGTTTTCACACTTTTATAAATTTTGGTCCATTTACATATTGGGGTTAATTGTCCAATTACAGCTTCAGGTAATGAAGTCCCATCCTCCCAGACTGCTCTCCTCAATTCACTGTTGTTTACACTTTTTGGGCCTGAAGCTGCATTGGTATCCTTGGTTCTTGGGCTGGAAAAGGATTGTTTTGTCTGACTAAACTGTGAGGAGAACTTGCCAACAATTTATATGAAGTTCAGAGTTACGCACTAGTGCAGTACAGAATCTGAAAAATATGAAAGCTAAAACTTAAGGCGTCAGCATGAAGAACTTTGCCTCCTTCATGATCCAATCACAACACAAAAGTGCGGGGAGACATGGATGGATGGATGGATGGATGGATGGATGGATGGATGGATGGATGGATGGATGGATGGATGGATGGAATCTACAACTACCTATTTTCCTGTGCCCTAGTTCATGCCATATGGAATTAGCTGTATTAGCCCTGGGTGATGGAGAGTTTGGGAAGATGTCAAGAAGTGCACCTTCGGTCTCATTTCTCATTCCCTGTGTTGGACTGAGCATTGTAATAAGAAGGATATCTCCTGTGCTTTTAGTTCTTTGCCAGTTTAATATTGGTGGGCAGGGTTCCTTAAACACAAACTTTTAATGCAAGTATATGTTTGTATAAAATGGATAAAAACACCCAAGCAAGCAATTCTGATGGCAGAAAGACAGTGAAGTCGTTGTTCTTCTGCATGGTCAAGATTGAGTTCAGCTAAATCATTGCAGCCAAATACTTGAAATAATTGACCTGTTGTGACAAGTGATTTGCACACAATTGAAAGGACTAAATTTATCTGGTGAAATATCATTTTTACTGTGTTTCTTTAAAATTTTCTGAACCATGCAATTAGAAGAGACAGACTGAACACAGCCATGTTCACAGCTAGTTCCCCTGGACATTGCAGAAGAGATGTTGCACAACAGATCCATTCTGATACATACAAGATTTTAAAATTTTTTCTATTTTTTTCCCCATCACCTTTTGACTATCAACCCCCCCCAAAAAAAAAGTTCTATTTAACCTGATAAGACTAAATAATCAAATGAAGCAAGAAGAGAATGAAAACAGAAAAAAATCCTGTGATCTTTTAAAGTTAGTTCAAATATTTAACATCAGAAAATACTAAGGACAGGAAACCTCAAGAAAGGAAACAGAATAAAGAAACAGAGGGGGAGAAAATAGTTGAATCTGAAAAATGATGGGTTTTACATTTTCTGAAAGGTATCTAAAATTTAATTATTCTTTTCTTTTTTTCACTCTTTCATTACCAATGTGCCTTGAAAGGTGCCAAATCTCCTTTCAAAACTTGGCATCAGATTTATTATCCTGATGACCTGATCTTAGTTGACATTTGCTTTGCTTTTAGTTTCCATTTATTTTTACCTGTGTGCCAATAACTGCAATTTCATGATAACCCAAAGTATCTGTGAATCATTCATGAATATTTGCTGAATGAGCAGTTATTCATCTTTATTTTCCTCCATTTGTTTCCCTGTCTCTTGCAACATTTTAGCACAATAAAACTGAGAGGAACTTCTCGATTCTTCTAATTTCTCTACAACGTTTTGGAACAAAACTTAATTAAATGCAAATTCTAACAAAAAATATGATGTTTGTAAAATAAAAAAATTGGCAGGATTTCTCTTTGGGTAGACTGTGAAAATTGAAGGGTTTGTCCTAGAGCAACACAGAACAAATTTTCTTCTTAGAGTCATAAAATTTCCTTGTGATATTTTGATGGTGACCAACATTTTTATGAGCTTTGCCAACAACCTTTAGTAGGCAAAGAATAATTTGAACTCTACATTATATTAATCTAATTTAATACATTCTTGGAGAATTCACAGTGCCAAATTTTACAGTTTTTTACATTTCCATAATTTTCAACAGAACTGGGTCTCTTAGAGACCATATGCGTGTGTACATTTATATATATATGTTATTCCTTGACACTGTTTCATTGGTATTTCTACAGACATTTTAATCATCAGCTAAACTTTCTCACAGTGGCTGGGTAATTTCCTAAGTAGTAAAATATAGTGTATTACTGAACATTAAATAGCTGCATTGAAAGATTTAGCTATATTTCATGTCTTGTTAGTCATCCAAAATACACTAGAGCTGTACTTTTCTGCTTGATATTATAGCTCAATGGAATGACATTCTACTCCCCAGCAGCATGAGAAAGAACCTGAGCCACCAAAAATATTGTCATAAACCTTTATGTTTCCAGGACCAGAAGCAGTATGACTCTGAGCAGTGTCACTCTGAGGTCAGTTCAAGCCTGTATGCCAAACCCTAAACCAGCAGCCTTGAATATAAAATGTCTTTTTGTCTGTTAACTATGAATGATTTATCCCAGATCTGCTGAAAAATTTTCAAATCTGGGAAATGAACACGCATGATACAGCAATAAGTGTAAATCTGTGTGTTCCCTGTCCTAACGCTACTCTGTATTTTTGCAGGGAATCTGTTGTTGATTGAGAGGAGCATAAACGAGCCTAATAATCACCTTTGTTTCAATGTCACTGCTTTGGTGTTGAGAATTGTTCAGCGTCATCCATCTACAGCATCAGTATTTCACAAAGATTGGCAGTTTGGAACTATTGCTGTCATTCATGTACATGTTATATCCTTCCAGTCATGTCATTCTATCTGCAGGATCGGGGTCTTGATTTACATATTTGAATAGTATAATTATGAAGGATGTTATCTGGGTGAAAATATGAGGCTGCCAAATGTCGGATAATTTGCAAACAACACAAATTCAGAGCGTCTGCCTCTTGAGTATTTTTGGAAAGGTATGGGGAACAACCAATTGATGATTAAGAGACCTCCCAATAGACAAACTAAACAAAAGGTAACAATTTATCCCAATGTTTTGGTTCACTGCTGATGAATTTTCTTAGCATCTGCTTAAATGTTTGATTATTCTACAGGCCCATCTGTTTCTGGCTGATACAAAACTCTGTGTGATGGGGGAATTTTTAACAGCTTGCACACCTCATTTAGCAGAGAAGACATAAAATTAGTGCCCTGATCTGTTGAATTTTCTAAGGGTAAGCCCACTCTGATAACAGCATTAATCAATTCATTAGCTTCATGTTTTACCAGCTAAGACTTCATGGCAATACTGTGGTGTTTGAATGTCCAAGTACCCCTTCCAAGATCTGTTATGTTCCTCAGACAAGAAATTTGACTAAATGAGAGTTAAGATTTAAATTAAATTTTCCTAGTCTGGCAGTACAACATGATACTGGATAAAAAATGGAGAGGACACACGTAGGGTGTCTCCTAAATATTTTGTTGCTCCAATGGGGAACTCCAACTCCAGATGTCTGCTGGAAATGCAACCCAGCAGAGAGGAAAGAGTCTGGGAGGTTCCTGGAGTGTGTGGAACTTACTGTTTTGAACCAGAAAAGGACTTGTGGGTGATATGGTGGTCAGAGGCCCTCTTGGGGCACAGCAATCACAAAATTATAAGAGTTTGGGATTTCTGGAGAAATAAGGAGGGCTGCCAGCAGAACTTCTGCCTCAGACTTCCAGAGGGCAGCGTTTCGCTTGGTTAGAGATTGGTTGAGAGAAAATCCCTTGGGAGGGAGAGTCCCTGCTGAGACATTCCTGGAGGGCAAAGGAGTCCAGGATGGCTGGACATTCTTCAAGAGGGAAATCTTAAAGGTTTTTCCCAGGGAAGGTCATAGATCAGATCACCTTGAGTGCCATCACATTGCAGGTACAGGACAAACCCAGCATGGGCTGGGGAAAGGCAGGTCCTGCTGGCCACCCTGATCTTCTGTGACAGAGTGCCTCACATGGTGGAATGAGGGAAAAGCTGTGGATCTGGTCTACTTAGACTTTAGAATGGCCTTTCCCACCATGTTCTCCCGGAGAAACTGGCTGCTCGTGGCTTGGATGGGTTCACAGTTTGCTGGGTGAAAAACTGGCTGGATGGCCAGGCCCAGGGAGCAGTGGGGAATGGAGCCACCTCCAGCTGGTGGNGGAGCCACATCCAGCTGGTGGAGTGTCACAGCTGGTGTTCTCCAGGGGAACAGTTCTGGGGCCAGTTCTGTTTAATCTCTGTATTGATGATCTGGGTGAGGGGAGGAAGGTATCCTCAGTCAGTTTGGAGATGACACCAAGCTGGGTGAGAGTGTCGATCTGCTGGAGGGCAGGAAGGCTCTGCAGAGGGATCTGGACAGGCTGGATGGATGGACCAGGGCCAGTGGTCTGAGGTTCAACAAAAGCAAGTGCTGGGTCTGCACTTTGGCCAAAACAATGGCCTGCAGAACTCCAGGCCAAGAGCTGAGTGGCTGGAGCAGCTGCATGACAGAAAAGGCCCTGGGGGTGCTGGTGACAGTGGCTGAACATCATCCAAGATGTGTCCAGATGGCCAAGAAGGCCAAGGCCCCCATGCCTGTATCAGCAATAGGGCAGGACCAGCAGGACCAGCAGGACCAGCAGGACCAGCAGGACCAGGGCAGTGATTGTCTCCCTGTGCTGGCCACTGGTGAGGCTGCACCTCAAATCCTGGTGTTCAGTTTTGGGCCCTGCTGTCTGGGAGAAGAGAGTTCAGCCACCATTAAACTTTTCTGTGCTTCCTACCATGGGGCCAGAGAATGCACTTAGTGCCATTTTATTTACTGTTGTAAAATAACTCCAAGAATTATGGTACTGTGCCATGCACTCATTCTACAGGCAAATTAATAAATCTTTCTGTGTTCCAATTTCCTCTCTGTAAAGTTAATGTCATGGTACTGCTATTTTTATAAAATCTGTTATAGGGTGCTGGGGAAGCGATTTTTCCTTTGCAAGAGTGAATCTTCAGGGTGTGTAGAAGGTGACAGCTAAGCCTGAGATTATCATGACCCCAGGCCAATGTGTATTTCATTACATGCAGAAGTCGTGTTCCTGCACTGCCATCCTTATCAGCAGGAGAGCTTTGTTCATCTGTTCTATTTGTGCAGTTTCTACACAGGGGTTCCCGTCTCAGGTGAAGCCCTTAGATGAGGCTTTAATGTGAAGAAAAAGAAAAAAGTATAAACATTATTGGCAGGAGGTTCCTGTTGGGCCAGATTTCCTCCCACCTTATGGTAGCAGAAGGAAACTGCTTAAGATTTGCTCATTCCTTACTACAAAACTGCACTAAAGTGGAACCTTTGCTTCAGGAACTCCTGCTCTATGGAGCACAGGTGTGCCAAGGGGTCCACATTGTTGGGATAAACTTTTCTGCCCGCTCAGAGAGTGTATAAATAGCTTAGAAGAAATCAAGGGCTTGTTTTTGATATCAGGAAACTGGGCATATGCTGAGCTCACAAACTATCACTGACAGAGTTTGAATTAGAGATGAGCTCAGAGCATTAAATCCTGATGCTGACAGAAGCCTGTGAGCATCAGAGAGGACTGAGACATGGGATTTTTTTCTGGGGTCCTCCGTAAAGGAGAAATGGAGGTATCAGCCCCATTTAGTCACAGACTCAGCTCATATGCTTAATCTTTACACTACTGTAAAGTTACTTTACAGTATCAGCCACATTTTCACCATGAGTGGAAAGGACAATAATAATACATGGGAAGCTATAATGTTTCCTCTCTCCTAATGTTTCTCATTACAGAGCATATACAATTCAAGGGCTCTGTCTAGAACACAGTGATATTTCCTGTAGTAATGCATAATTCTGTGCATCTCCTTCTCATGGTGTGAATTCTGTGATTTCTGTTGTGCAGGCATCTGAAAGCAGCCCTAATTTCCCTTCATTCACAGGTGTTTGTTAGATTTCAGATGTTCTCTCTCTATATTTCCCCATCTCTGCCAAAGAATAGCCTAAGATTAAACAGAAGGATGTTGGCTTTAATTCTAACATACTGATATTAAATTTTACTTATGAAAAGAAAGACCAGTTTGCCTTTTTTTGGTATTTTAAAATGAATGAGCAGACAAAACAAGATAGTCTCTATGCTGAGATGATCTAAATATTAAACCCAACCTAGAAGTGTTTCTGAAGTTCAGTTTTTCTTGTGTATAGGAAAACATTCCAGTTAATATGATCAGCCTGAATAAAACAAATTATATTCTTATTTGCTGTCCTATGTCATGTGTGAATATTTGCCTTTTCCTGTAGTTATGAGACATAAAAAAAAGCAGAAAGGTTGAATTAGTAATTAAGCTACTGGAAGTCAATGTCCATTTTCTTATGTAAATGCAAATAAGCATGGACCTATCACCCTCAATCAGCAGAAGCACTGAGAGCCTTGAATGGCAAAAGACATTTCAAGACTGCTGTGTCCTTCAGACTGTAATTTTGATCATCTCAGACAGGTAATTTTTTTAATCAAATTGCTTTCTCTAACTTCATTAGTAACTTAGGGAACCTTTCCTTTCCCTGCTACAAAATCCTGAAGGCAATGATTTGAGATATTTATTCTTCCTATCAGTTGCTGCTCATTTCAAAGTTCAGCTGCACAAGTGAGTTCTCAAAGCAGCAAGAACATTCACTTCCTCTAAAACTGAGGAAATTTTCTTCACATCACAAATTACGGAAAATTGGGAAATGCAATAATAAAACTATTTTGGGTTTAGGCCCTAATATTTGTGAGTTTGTCAGAATAACCTCAGAATTTGCAGGTATTCCCTAAGTTTTGAAGGTTCCTAGATTTTAAGGCATTGCAATTTCTCTCTCAAAATCTGATGTTTTGTAGTAAGGAGGGAAAAAACAGGATCAGGTAACTTAACTTTGCAAATCCATTGTCATATCCCAAATATGGCATGCATTTAAAAACCTTGTTCTCAACTTGCTTATGGCATAAACATTTGTAGGTGTATTTGTTTTAATGTGGTGTGACTATAAATTATCAGTGTTATGCATGAAGCTGGAACTTTCAACAGCACAGAAACTTTCTGAGTCAGAAAAGGCCAGATAGGTGTGTGAGATCTTTCAGAGAGGTCCAATTAAATTACTGATTACTATTTTCAAGGTCACCAGGAGTGCTGCAACCAACTACCATGTTTTTCTGTGATGGGAGGTTGAGAGAATAGAGTGGTCTTTTTCAGGAAAAAGGACAGGCTGAAGGAATGCAATTTTCAAGTGCTCAGATTGTTTTTTATAAGGATCAATAGAAATACTTACTCACTACATTGAAACAAGTACCAGTGAGCTTCAGCTTCTGCCTTAATATTAACAGAGATTAAAAACCAGGCAAGCCTGAGCAAAAATATTGCAGCATTCTTAACTGGAGTTTCAAAATAAAGAAAATCATTTGTCAGTGAAGGTTTAGGTCCAGTTGGTGTTGTTTGGTGGAGGGAGGTGGCTTCTAATGGTGCCTTCATGTCCATCCACAGTTCTTTTCTGCAGATCATGTGTTTTTCTCTACTACATTAACTCTCTTAATTTATAGTTGAACTAAAATAGAGGTTTTAGATACACTTAAGGTGAATGTGGCATAACAGCAGATGAGCATTCAACTGTTCAGGTACAGAGACAAAGGTAACAAACAATAATAAGGTAGCAAACATACACTGGAACCTATTTAGACTGCACCTCAAATCATTATAGAAAAAGTCTGTAGTCTTTACAGGTAATTCAAAAAGTAGCTGAAATTGAACAAACAAAACATAAAGACATTTAGGGAAGGTCTAGAAACCAAATTTGAAACCATAATAATATTATCACACGCTTTCCTGGCTGAGCCTTTTGTAGCAGTCTTCCTTCTCCATTATCTCTTCTCAAAAATATAAAGCACAAATGGAAGGGATCCAGAGAAGCCTGATGGAGTTCTTGAAGGCATAGGAAGAACGCTCAGTTTTGAGGTGATTAATACAGGATGTTACAGAACCATGCAGGGTAATGAATGTCACAGAGAAGGTAAATTAAGAAGTCTTTGTTTACTTTTTTCTAGCTCAAGGGTGTGTGTTTAAATGAAAAGAAATCAATATGAAACAAACAACATGAACGTGAATTCTTGCATGTGACATAATCACACTGCTGAGCTCATTGATATGGTACTTACTGGAGGATCAAGCCCTAGAATTGTTGATTTACAAAAAAAGTCTAATTTTTTTGCTAAAGGCAATATCTAAAGTATCCAAAGATAGGCAATAAAACTATTGGAATTTGCCAAATTCAGGCAAAAGGAAGAAAAGCACTTAAAAGTTAGGTGCCTAATTGTTCAGAACAATGTACTTTTGAGTCCAAGGCAAAGTGATTTTGCCATTGATGATTTCTGTATCTAGTGCACGATGGATCTCACATGGTTTCATTTTTCTAAAAGTTTCTAGAAGTTTATACTCAAAGCCAAACATCCGAATTCCCCTCTGCGGTTACTGGCAGGATGCAACTCCAGAGTTAGGCTGTTAAATCTCTTCCCTCACCCAGTGGCTGAAACTTAGATAAATTAAACTGTATTTGAGTTATATTCAGGCCTGAATGACATGATAATGAATATCACAACTAACCAGTTTGTTCAGTTCTAGACAGCCCTGAAATTAGTCCATTTCACACCTGACCTTCTATGGATGATTCCAAAGTAACAGCAAAGTTGTCTGCAGCCAGAATTTCTTTGAGAAAACCTATTCTGCTACCCAGCAGTAAAATATATACTCTTCAGATGATGTGACCAGCAACTGGAAGCATTATTCAGCAAACAGGATCTTACAGAGCATTAAAAAATAAAAACTGCAGAGCCAGCTGCTGAAAGTGTCCACTTTGGAAACACAAAAGTGGAAGAAAAGCGTTGGTCATTTCCCACATTGGGTTGTTCTGCTTGTAAAACTACATTTTTCAGCTTAAAGGCCTTCTTTTGTAACTTTACTACTTCAGATGATTGAAAATGAAATATTCAGCAGGTTTCCCCTACAATCTTGTAATGCATATTTCAGAAATATTACAACCTACTTTTTGAAGGATGAAGAAAAAGCACCTGAACACGTACTGTAGTCTGCAGTTTGCAAATTCTTAGTTCCTGAAGTTTTGGTCTCTTTTCTATGTCGTTGGCAATTATATCACCACCATCTGCTGATCAAATAGCAAACACGGAATTCCAGGATGACAGCATTATCTATTATGAAGTTTCCCTGGTGTGTCACATTACAAGAGAGTCTTTTTATTAGTTCTAACATCAAACAGTAATAAATTGGATTGAAGAGGCTTTTGTGCTCAGTTTTCCAATGCCATGTGGCTGCCTCATGTTTCATTGCATGGGTTTTCTTTGATGAAAGGGAGTTTTAAACATACATTTGCTTCAGCTGGGAAAGGGGAAAATGTACACTTTAAATGTAATTTCCCATCTCAAGTGTAGGCATCCCTAAAAGGTAAGTTGTCTGACATGGAATGTTTTAGGAAGGGAAGAATTACCCTGTAGGGATGTCTGTGTCATCTTTGAACACAAAGACAACACATATGGCTAAAGATTTACTACCTTTATTGTCTGTATGTCTAGTGAAGAGAATTCAACCTCAAAAATTATGCACTTGAAGTCACTGAGATATTTGTTAGTGTTCCTGATGACATTGGCTCCAACTGGACAATGAGTTTGGTCTTAGAGAGTGACAATTTTTACACTTCCAAGGAGGCCAGACAGCCTCAAATGGTCAATTCTGTGCCACATAGAAAATATTCTCTGTACTTATAGAGATGCTGGCAAGTCTGTACTGGTGTGTGCATCAGAACAATTGAAATTATGATGTATATGTCCTTCTCTCTGTAGCACCACAATTTTAGGCTGTTTTTGCTTTATATTGCCAACAGCTGCAATTGTGGTAGCAATGTGAAGAGTCTGATAGAAAGAAATACAGTATTTACTTAGGCAGAGGAAGGAGTTCAGACTATTTCTTCCTATTCATTGGAATATTATAGCAAATCCCATGGGCTGACATCCTGCCTTTTGAAATGCAAACTGTTTCATAAGCCATCTTTCAAAAGAGCTCTCTGGAAGAAGTTTTGGCACCAAAAAAAGGATTCCAATCTATTTCTTCTACTCTTTCTTTTGGCTGTCTTTAAGTGACCTCCTACTGAGTGACCTCTAAATTGATAAATTGAGTTAACCGACCTCAAAAAGCAGTAAACTCATTGTTTCTCTGAGCTAGTGACTTTTTCAGTGAACTGAAAAAAAACCCACATTGAAATTGATTCAATCTTATCAATAAAAATTCTACACATGAAAAAGCTTCTTTAGTACAGCATCTCTCAAAAAACTAATGTTCTAATGATAGCCTTAAATATAGCTCTAGAAATGAACAATTCTGTTTGGAAAACAGGCTTTGAGCAGCGACCAGTAAATAAAGAATTGATAAATCTGTTATTAAGTTAAAAAAAAAAAAAATTAGTAGGCTATTATAAGACTGTAGCGGGTAATTTTCATTCCACATTTCAAGAATTGGTCCCAGGAGAACCTCATCAGGTTCCATGTGGCCAGTGCAAGGTCCAGTGCCAGAGTGGGGGCAGTCCCCAGCATCAGTAAAGAGTGGGTGATGAGGAGATGGAGAGCAGCCCTGCCAAGAAGGACCTGGGGGTAGAAGTGGATGAAAATTGGACATAAACTGCTCTGTGGGATTCCACCTGGAGCACTGTGTCCAGCTCTGGGGCCTCCAAGAGCAGAAAGGCATCGCCTTGTTCGAGCAGATCCAGAAGGACGCTCTGAGGGCTGGAGCACCTCTCCTGTGAAGACTGAGAGACTGAGCTGTTCAGTCTGGGGAACAGAAGGCTCTGGGGACACCTCAGAGCAACGTTTTGATGCCTAATCAGGATTTAAAAGGTCAAGAGGGACTTTTTACCAAGGCCTCTAACAATAGGATGAGTGACAATTGTTTTAAACTTAAAAGAGGAAAATTTAGATTTGACCTAAGGAAGAAATTCTTTACTCTGAGGGTGGTGAGACATTGGAACAGATTTTACATAGAAATTGCTCATGCCCCATCCCACGATGCGTCACATTGGACAGGACTTGGAGCAAACTGTTCTACTGAAAGATATCCCTGCCCATAGCAGAGGGGCTGGACTAGATGACTTTTAAAGGTCCCTTCAGTCTCAAACCATTCTATGATATTCAGCCCTGAATTAGTCAGAACCATTCTAGAAAAAAAAAAAAAAATACCATTCAATTTTATGATAAAACTCTGCCTTCTAATGGAAAAAACATGAGGGTGCCAATCTCTTGTTGCTGGACAAAAACAGTTTTGTCCATTTCGTAGTGTCTGGGTGGATTATTTTCCAACCCAGAGTCCTTTTGATTTGCTTTTCTGTGGGTATATTAAACATCTGTGTGAATAATGTATCTGTATTGATGAAGTTTCATAAATACAAATGTATTTTGTACTGCAGTGTAAATTATTTTTTAAATATGTTTTAAACAGAGAGGTTTAACACTTCATATTCTACAGAAAACATATTGGACAAAGACTTTTTGGGGGGGGAAGGAAAAAAAAAGAGGAAGACCAAGTTGTCATGATGCGAGACTGGTTAATAGAAAATAAAACAATTTTTTTTCTAAAGTTTTCTTCTAAGAGAGTTATCCAGGATATTTTGTCATTCATAGGAATGGCTTGTGTCTTTTCAACTCCTATTACCACTTGCTGTTTATTCTGGGTCCTAATGTCAATACTGTGCTGTGCCAGCCATTCTTTTGGTCCACATTTTGGGATTCCTCTGATCTTTGGCAATTTTATCTCAATGCTTTGCTGTTGCCTTAGAATAAGAGTATAGCCATTGTCAGAGCAGCTGGTTTTGTAGGCTTTGTTTGGTTTTTATGCTGTTTCCTTTCTTGCATCCCCAGCAACAAATTGTGTTGCCCTTTTCTCTGACTCTTCTCTTGGCACTGTATTGGCTTTCAAGTAATGTGGATTTCTGGGGTATCTGACACCCTGATGAATGACATTTACCAGGATGTATGGAATGTAACTCATCCTGTACACAAATAAGGACACACAACTCACTGTAGCTGCTTCTTGGATCACTTTAACCGAGCAGCTTGAATCATGTGCTCAGAGCAGACACACCAAGATGAACAGCAAAAAGTGCATAACCAAAACAGAATGGACATGTAAATCTCACAGCAGTTACCTCACTCAGCACTGTGTATCATGCCAGTGCACTCGCCAGGGGTGCTGAAGGTTCAGGCTCAGAAACTCACTTTGTGCAGTTCTGGGTCAGCAATTTATCATCTCCTCTCTCAGCTCAGGCAGCACTGCAACCTCAACTTCTCTCATCCGGGTCTGAGTGCTCTGAGTACATAGACATGAAAGCAGTCTCTTAGCAACCCTCATAGAGAAAATTCCTTTGCTGTTTGAGGCAGCAGCTCCATGAACATGTGGCTGATTTCATGGCTGGTCTATTTTCTCTGCTGCATTTGTAATGACATTCATAGTATAGAGCCAGATGTGTTTAGAAAAGGGGCCAGCATTTTGTCCCAGAGTTGGTGTCTTAGTGACAAGAGCACACCACTGAGGACTCTCAGCACCATTGAGCAGTGGGACCGTTTTCCTAACCCTCTACAGGGATTTTTCTGGGCCTAGAATAATTTGGTTGACTCAAGGAAATTCCCATATCAAAAAATCTTTTGATCTCTCAGCCATGGGATCCCTGTCTGGGAATCTCCTAATTCTCCCTCACTGTGTCAAGAAACCTGGGTTCTCACACTGTGAAAAGGTGATTGTTTCAGAGGCCCCCTCTGGAGTGATCAGCTCCAGGTGACAATGTATTCTCTATTTTATTGAAGCCTTAAGTTTTAGCTTTCATATTTTTCAGATTCTGTACTGCATTAGTGTGTAACTCTGAACTTCATATAAAGTGTTGGCAAGTTCTCCTCACAGTTGAGTCAGACAAAACAATCCTTTTCCAGCCCGAGAACCAAGGACACCACTGCAGCTTCAGGCCCAAAAAGTGTAAACAACAGTGAATTGGAGAGAAAACTGGGAGGATGGGACTTCATGACCTGAAGCTGTAATTGCACAATTAACCCCAATATGTAAATGGACCAAAAGTGGGAAAACTCATGACCCACTGTCCATCTTGGGTGTAACCTCGGCCAGGCTCTTGTACTGCCCAAAGTGTGTCCTTTGAAGGCCTTTTAATAAATACCTGCTTTATTCCTTTAACTCTATCTAGCCTCTGTTCCAGGCAGCCACTCTAAGGCATCAGTATCAATAAAGGAATGTGAGGAAATACATTTTTAATGATATTGTTTTGGTTTTTTTCATTTACTGTAAAGAGATCTACAAAATACAAGCTCTGAGTGGTCTTCAAACCCTTAAATGGCCCATGAATCCCCTCCACTTGCCTCCCACCTCTGATCTTAGATTATTTTATATGAACATCATCTCTAGGTGGTTTGCAACAAGCTAAATCCCACAAGAACAGAGAAAAAAATTAGGAATATAATGTCTCATTTGTGTTTATCACAGCTTGATTTCAAGCTTTACGTAGTGCCAGGGTAGTTTTGGGGCTTGGTGATGCTGACTCCTCAGTACTCCATATGAAACAGCTGCTTGGGATACATTTCTGTCACTACATGTTTCCACAGAGATATTTAAATTTCTGATGATTTACATTTAATCAGGTTTGCTGATATTTGAGTGTATGAGTTTCTTGCTCTGCCATACTGTCTGAATAACATTAAGTTTACTACAGATTTAGAGACTCTGGATAATAAAATCATTCATCCTGACAAAGAAAAACAACAACAAAACAGCATACCATAAAAAAATAAAATGCTACAACACCAACCAAACCAAAACCTCCTTCAAGATTTCCAAAACTCTGTATTCAGACAAAAATTATTTTCAGATATTAGTCATAGAGAGAAATAGTTATAAATAGACTATAAATATGTCAAAATCTCAAAAAAGAAAGTGGAAGTTACTCTCAAATTCCCAATACATTCTCTCAAAGAAAATAGTGTTTAAATTTTATTGAGAAATCACTTACAAATGTATGCAATTCTTTTCACATTTTTTGCATAATCAGAACTCTTAAAAAATTAATCAAAACACCACCTGCCTCAAAAATTCATCATAAAAGTATTTAAATTTTAAAACACAATTATCTGTCAAAAGCACCTGAGCACTTCAAAATCCATAATAAGAAATTGTTCAAAAAGTTCTAAGGATGCTCCAATTAACACAATTATTCAGCAAGTGAATGAATGAGCAATACCCCTTTCAGGAAAATAAAAGCAGTATCAGTACACTGTTCCTGAAAATACATATATTTTGATCTCTGCCATATTTTGATGCTGTGTATCCATCCCCATGTGTTTTAAGGTCCTTCATTGCAACCAAGCTACATATATTAAAGGATTTAAATTGTCTTCTCTAGGTCTAATTCCTGCAGCCATACATCAGTCCTGACTCTGCAAACTCAGTGCTTTTCAACTAAAGCCAAATTTTACATTGGGCACTTGTCAATAAAAATATAAGCAATGGTGAGTCCTGCTTAAAAGGCTCAAATATGTCAAGCAGCAGCTTCTGAGGATGGCAGCCAGTTTCACCCATTTTAACCATTCCAGGCAATCACTAAGGCACAAATGATCCACACAGGGCTGTGATCTGAAAAGATGACTGATGGTCACTGCTGGCAAGAGCATTCAGCTCTCTCCCCTCTCTGGGTGTAGCCAGGTCACACCTTAGGTGGTTTGATAGTTCCACACTGCTCCACCTCACTGTGCAAACCTCTTCAGCAACAGTCAGCTTCACAGAGGAGCAGATTTTTGTCACTGTTTTCAGGGTCTCATTCAATAAAGAAAGATAATGAAGGAGTATTTTCCTAGGGGACAAATTAATTGTCCTTTCTAAATTGTGCCTTTTATTTTTTTTCCTTTGTCCAACAAAATATGTGTGTTGTCTTCATCATTAAAGAATAATAGAAGGAAGAGGGGACATTGCTTTGCCTAAAGCCTTAGCTAAATATTGATTAGAGGAGCTTTTTTTTTACTTTTCATATGGCAAGGATATGTTATGTGATACTTAACATTTGTTTTTTTCTGACAGACTTTAAGTGAACTTGGATGTGTTACATGTAAACTAGAATTAATTGATCAAAACTGTCAGATCCACATAAAAAGCAGTAAGAAATAAACTCAGTTACAGGGGTATAATGAAAATTTACATGCTATGAC
Organism: Promerops cafer; assembly: GCA_013398275.1. Taxonomy (NCBI): domain Eukaryota; kingdom Metazoa; phylum Chordata; class Aves; order Passeriformes; family Nectariniidae; genus Promerops; species Promerops cafer. The sequence continues at coordinate 397,323 of VZSE01009570.1, forward strand.
CTACATTATATATATTAGCTGCCAAGCAAAGTACAGCTAACATGAAGACACTCCTTTGGAAACTGGAAATCTGCCATTAATGGTAAAACTGAAGGTACAAACATTTAATGGGCAAGGAAAATATTAAATACCCACAAATATTCAATTTAAATATTTATTTAATCCTATTTTCTGTTTCCTTGAGAATGAGAGGCAAATCTGCCACATGATTAAGTGAAGGAAATGAACTGTGGAGAAATACTAAATAACCTGGAGGTACCTTATGGAAAAATCTGAATACTGGGTACAGGGATTTTGCCTGTCAACAGCAGGGAGCCACTTTAGTTTCTAACATAGTATAAAAATGTTCTAATTTCCACAGTACATGGCTGCTGTGTTAACCTAGCAGTGTTATCAGAACACCAGAGAAAAAACTTTGGTGTGTCACGAGGCATTTGAATGAGCTGAAATTTTTTAAATATGTAAATAAAAGTGTGGCTGTTTAAAAAAAAGAAATACATTTTCTTCATAAGCCTTTATTATTCTGTTTTTTTAAGCTTCAAACCAAGACATACACATTTTATCTGATGACAATATTAATTGAAATATTATTTTATTGACAGTCACTGTATTAATGTGGCAGCACATTACAAGAGCAGCAGAATATTATGGACATATATTGCCACCGTGTCAGCAGGTTTGAGGGTAGGATGTGATGTTAGTTACTCTGCCCTGGACCTGGCTGCAAGTTTTGCCCTGATTTAAACTCTCCTGAACTGCTGCCCAGGCTTGAGCCAGAATTTTGCACATTAAAATCTGCATAAATCTTACTAACACCGACAGCACGGCGATACTTTTATTGTGCTTTACACAAGTGGAATCGTTCACACAGGTCCTGTGAGGCTTGAACACACGGAGAAGTCCACTAAAATCCTCGTGTTCAGTCTACTCCTGCATCCTTGGTAGTCCTGCTGTGGTGGCACGTAGAGGCTTTGCTGTTGGTTATCCCACGGCCTGCTAAAGTCTCTGCTGTTGGTTATCCCACTGTCTGCTAAAGGCTTTGCTGTTGGTTATCCCACTGCCTGCCAGAGGCTTTGCTGTTGGTTATCCCACTGCCTGCTAAAGGCTTTGCTGTTGGTTATCCCACTGCCTGCTAGAGGCTTTGCTGTTGGTTATCCCACTGCCTGCCAAAGGCTTTGCTGTTGGTTATCCCACGGCCTGCTAATGGCTTTGCTGTTGGTTATCCCATTGCCTGCTAAAGTCTCTGCTGTTGGTTATCCCATTGCCTGCTAGAGGCTTTGCTGTTGGTTATCCCACTGCCTGCCAAAGGCTGCCTGATTCCGCAAAGATGAGGCTTAATGGCTGCATTAGGAGCCAGCTGAGCTCGCTCGCCGCTCCCTCGTGGAGCGAGCACGGGGTTATATTTGGGCACAGGCACAGCAGCTCACCTTAACGCGCTGCAGAGCCCTCCCAGAGCTGCTCAAGAGCTGGGAATGGCCCCGGCTTTCACGCCTGGCAGTCCCCAGCTGGGAGCTCATCCTCTCCGTCCTACCCAAAATTATTATTTCAGTGACTTCTGGGTCGAGTCCAGGCTCTACGCCCCTGCAACTGCAGCAGCAGCAGCCGATTTTGTCTAGGAAAATGGAATTACAGGTCTTTTTGACTGTCACATTTGCTCCAGATTTAATGTTAGAAATGCTGGCTGTCACAGTTATCTCATCTTCCCTTTTTTACAATATTAAAATTTAGCACTCTATCTCTCTGAGTTCATCAGAACTCTAAAAAGTCTCATCAGATTCTCAGGAAATGTATCCTTCCATGCCCAAAGTGGCATACCTGCTGTACATGTACCTAAACCACTAGAACTCAAAACTTTACTTTCCTTCAGTTCACCTTGAATATGATGTAAGCCTACAGACCTTTAAAAAAGAGAGAAAACTCCGTGAGTTTATCAGAATCTTCTAAAACTGAGAACTAATCCAATTACGTACTATTTTTTCTCCATGCTATTTATTTAAATTAATTTAATTAATTTTTGCCTAATTTAAGGACTGAAAACACAGATGAAAGTCAATAAGAATTAATCTCTTCCTAGAAATGGTTTTGTGTGCCTATACAAGCAGTGATGTGAGTATTCTTTCTTATCATGAATATTCATAAGAACTGACTGTAAAACAAATGTAAAACGTCTTTAGAAAACACAGACTAAGATGAACAATTTTAACATTTCATGTCTAAACTATTTCCTTATTCCTGACAGCTGATCTGTCCACAAAGAGAATGAATGGAAGAAGCAATTACTGTGTTTTAACACACAGGGCAAGCACAGTCCTAGGAGGAAGATCTGACTTTAGTGAGGTACAAATGGAACCACCCTTGTCATCTGAAGTTTCCTTCCAGAAAATAAACATTGTCAGCTCCAGTTAGAGCTGGATTGTCACAAGTGCTCAGGATTCACTGCTGAACAGCACGTGGCCTGCTCAGCTTCCCTCTGAGCTCCCAGCCTTGAATGAGCCCAGGAGGGTCCTCTTAGGGAATACAGTCTGTCACCCCAGATAAAGAACCCTTGGATGATGATGATGATGATGATNGAATTCTACGAGCTAGTCATGAAGAAAACACAAGGAAAGAGGTGAGCTTGGCCAACTCAGCAAATAAGAAAATGCCTTCCTCCTTTTTATAATTCTCAGATTTCTTTATTCTCAGGATTCTTTATTCTCAGATTTCTTTATTCTCAGCTCTATTCCTAGAGCTTTTTGGGTTTCTTCCTGCCTGTGAAAGAATCCACAGAAATTAGTGTGACTGTTACATGCCTTTGAGACGTGAGAGTCATCAGTCAAGCCACCCAGGTTTTGCAGGAAGAACTCTGCTGCCTGCATACCAAGGCACATTTTAATCAAGCTAGATATTTTAGCAAGAGAGAAATTAAAATTTTTCCACTGGAAAAATGGTCGATTAAATATTTCCTTGGAAAAAAAAAGGCAAATCCTGATGAATTCTTTAGGAGGCTAGTTACCTCACCTGAGCATCAGATGAGTCAGATAGCCTAAGGAAGAAAGGGTCTCCTATCCACAAGCACAAGTTTTTAACCGCTGTAATCTCTGCAAGTTACTGCTTTTTAAACACAGCTTGATTAGTGGGAAAAGGGGCTGTTTCCCTGGCAACAGCATTTATTATCATAAAGTAAATATAGTAGTTGTAGAAAATATTCTAGTATGTGGAGACAGAGAGTAACTGGATTTCTTTTGGCAACAGAGGATGACTATTTAGAGCCAAACTATCCCTCCTGTGATATCAGTGTAGTATATTAGGTTCTATTGTAACTTTAATTTTCCTAAAGTATTCTCAGCTACACAGTGTCATGCTGTAACACAGTCACTACTCCGCCAAAGTCAGAGCTGTTAAAAACAGAAAAAATGGAAAAAATAAATATCCCAGTGAACAATTGCTCAGCAAGGAAGTTAGGAAATCAGACACATCATTTAAAAAAGGAGAAGATAATCAATTTTAAAATGGCTAAACTGACTGGAATCTTATTTTCACATCAATGGCTCTGGTCTTGAATCTGATTTTTGTGCTGCACAAGGGGCACAGGAAAAGGAAACATTGACACTAAAGCCAAGGTTCAGCAACAAGTTTCTCCATGCCTTTCACAAAAATAAATGGAGATTTCTGCTAAAGCAAGTGGGGAAGGAAGAATTCACATCTCTGATTTGTACAGAAAGTAGAAACCTGTTTGGGACATGTAAAGACAACACACACATAGAGAAATTACTGCGACTGTAGAAGGTTAAAGGACACACGTGGAAGGGGAGAATTAGGATAAATTAGGTTAATTGAGCAGGTGGACCCTTGTGTTTTTTCCCAGGCAGGGTTTGGATCTCTGTGCAGCAGCTCTGCTTTCTGCTCTTCTGCAGTGTCCTGGGCACACAGCTGCAGCCTCCTTCCACTGCGCAAAGCACACACTGCTGTGGTCTGATGAGGAGGTGCTTGGCATCCATGGGAGGGGCTCTGACTTTGCTGGGAGTGGCACTTTGTCTCCCCATGCACCGGGGACAAAGGACAGCCCTGCTCATAATGGTTATAATTAGAAAACCAAAGGTTCTCTTTAAGGTACACTGAACAGAAATTACTGCTGAGAAGAAAGGTATCTGGAGGGTGGTTCTGAAACTTCAGAAGAAAGTGTGGGCTGGAGAGATGAGAGAACCTTAACCCCTCCTGTAATGGTACACATGGTGTAGCAATGCCAGGAGAGCCAGACACAAGGTCCAGCAAGAATTTCCAAATCCCTAATCAATCATTACATCATGCAGCACTTGATCCCAAGAGAGGTGCTTTCCGAAGGGAGGCAGGGGTGAACACAGAGGTGTAGCTGATACTAAAGAACCCTTTTTTTTTATTATTTTTTTTTTTCCTAGGAGCTCACATTTGTGGTTATGGGAAAAAGTTATTCCCTGCAGTGAGGGGGATCTCTCACAGCCTTGGACGCCCTCGGATTTCAGCAGTGCAGGGCTGTAGAGCCCAGTGTAACACAGAGACTTCAGCCAAAGCCCAGTGTGATCCTCTTTGGGCATCAGCTCTGGAGATAAGTACAGGGAGAATGCAGGCAAACCAAAACTGGCTGTAGGCATGGGCAAAGCTGGCAGCTGCAGAGGGCAAAGGGATGGCTTGGGGTAGGGAAGGGTAAAAGAGGCACATCCCTGTTGCCCATTTTATCCACACCAGAGCTGAGGAGAGCCAAGCTGGGACCAGCTGCTGCTGCTGGGGAGGGAATGGGAGGCAGCAGAACGGGGGCTGCACTGGGGGGGCTGCATGGATGCACCCCTGGAAGCAGCTGCCCTCTGTGCCAAGCCCTGCCTGCCTGCAGAGGGGTCAAAACTGATTGTTGCACACACCTCTGAGAAATCCTGAGCCATATTTATGTCAACAGGGGTTCAGAAAATGCCAAAAAAAAAAGTAGAATAAAAGTCACAAAAAATGCTGCTTTTCTTTATGCTAAAAGTACTCAGGAGAAGAGGATGAATTTAGTCTTAAATAAGCTGGTATTCTGGGATGTAGGGAGAAGGATGGACTGCAAAGATCTTTTTCTGATTAAAAAGGTGATGTACGACCTGGTGAGGTAGCACATTGATTTTATAAGTCACTATTTTTTTTGCATTTTTTCAGCTTTTCTTTATTTCATGCAGAAAGCTAAAGGAAATAGATACACATAAGGGAATTATTTGTCTTGTCATTTTATCTCTGCTTCCAACTATGACATATTAAAATGGACTTCTCTTTCCATTTGAATAAAACTATTAGAAGGATAAAAAGGAACATTTTAATTTCAAAGATAACTTGGCTGAATTTAAGCAGTGATACTGAGAAGCTTTGTTGAAAAACCTTTTCCTTTTAATACAAATTTTGAATCTGAGACAGCCAGGAGTTCTATATTTTTCTATAAAATTACTCAAAAATTAACCTAGTAATTAAGGCTACTTTGCCAAAATGAGTATTTGGGTATAAGCATTTAACTCTGAACAAATGTACAGAATTAGTTCTGCTTTAAAGGAATTAATTTCTAATTTTTAACAATTTTTTTTCATACTTTCCTTGGTGCTGGGGTTTTTTTTCTTCTTCATTATAATGTAGTCAATATGTTTGAAAGGTTACTCCAAAGTATCATTACCCAGAAAAGGTTGCAAGATGCCTTCATAAGAAGTCTGTATTTTGGTAGCATATAATTAAGCTGATTGGAAGTATTGTTCTCAAACTCCAGCTGAGATGCAGCTTCATGGCTGTTAAATTTACTCCTGAAAAAAATTGCTTTTAGAAGAAGTGAATTCTTGTCTCAAAAGTTTTATACTGTCTGTATACTGATCTATACCCTCCCGTGAGAAGGTCTTGGGAGGAGGTAAGAGGACCAGGTAAAAGGGATTTTTTTATAAATTAAGTAGAAAACCAAGTTTTGATTTACTTTAGTTTCTTTAAATAATAAGCATTAGAATAAAGCAGCAGACTAAAAATAAACAAGTGTTTTGAGCAGCCACATCATCTCAGCCCAAAGCACAGAGATTGTCTGAGTTAATTAAACAACTTAGCTTCTGCCTAGCACATGCAGGAGGGAGACATTATTCATCTCATCCCATACTGAAAGGCTGCTCAGTTTTGGGCAGATGTTTGAAGCAAATCATAGCAGTCACTGCTGTCTGAAGAACGCTCAGTCCCTCCCAGACAAGATTAAGCAGCGTTGTTTTGTGTCATTTACATATGTTACTGCTTCTTTCTCATTAAAAAAGGATCTTCAGAGGAACCCAAGGTAAAGATACTCTCTTTGCTATGTCCCATGATCACACGAGACAGCTGAGATCCACAAAAAGACAGCTCTTGGTGTTTCTGAGAGTTACTTTGTGGTCACTGATACTTTTATTGTGATTTTAGCAGGGGATTTTGTTGCCAGGTTGGCAGAGTGGTTCACTGTGTCTGTGGACTTAGAAACAGTCACAACATCCTCTCTTAAAGCTGGCTGGTTTTCCCCGCAGAGAGGGCAAAGTTCAGTCCTGGCTTTGTGATTGCTGTTCACAGAATCAAGTATTATGTACATACATCATATTTAATGTCTTCATCTATGAGTTGATTGCACAGTGTGCCTTTCCATTTTACATCAGTAGTATTTCTGCTTAAATATTTATTTTCTGTAAAGGAACTAGATACGTAGAGTTGTAAAACCTTCAGCCTGCTCTGCTTACTACAAAAGGCTGTGAGAGGGATTTGTTAAATTGAAAAGCAAAACTGTTTATAATACATCACTCCTGATAACTCCAATCTAAGGAACCACAGAATGGTTTGGGCTGGAAGATGCCTTAGGATCATCTCATGGGCAGGGACACCTTCCACTAGCCCAGGCTGCTCCAAGCCCTGTCCAACCTGGCCATGGACACCTCAGGGATGGGGCATTTTCTCTGTATCTCCATTAATGTGTTAATTCCAGTTCTTTCAATGGGATTCTAAATGGGAAGGTTTCATGGATGGGATTGATGTGACGAATCCACACCCTTGGTGATCCAGGACCAAACTGACCTGCTGTGATGTCCATGTTTCTGAAGCAGGACTATATATGGGAGCAGAAAGAACTGGAGCAGCAAAATCTGCTTTTTCCATTGAATTTTCCCTGGTGGTTGTACTACACTCCAGCACGTTTTCACTACCACTGGCAAAAGTATGGAGTTGAGGATTATTGAATACATTAATTTCCCCTGTGTAACCTAGTGGCTGATGAACCTGTTATAAATAATTTTATCAATACCTGGAACTCAAGGTTCACATTCACTGACTGTATTAGCAATCTGTAGTGGGATTGTTTGTCAGCATCCATGGGAAAAATGTGGGGTAGGGGAATTGATGCCTGATTGATCACTGCTTTCCTGTGGAATGAATCCCTTGTGAACATTTTATAATGCTTATTCAAAACATGCTCATCAAGAGCCCTTTTGAATTAACACAATGTAAGCTTTGAAATGATGATCAGCTCTTCAAAGGATGGATTGAGTAAAAGTGGTTCAGTTGTTTAGCATTAATCCAGTGTCAAACATAGTCCCTGAAACTCATGTGGCAGCATTTGTTCTTTGATTAGATATTTTAACCACAAACATATTTTGTTACCTCTAGATAGCACATAGACATAAGAAGAGTAACAATTCATCAACAAACATGTTCTGTACTGGTGTGAGCATGGTTTTTCCTCTGACAGAAGCTGTCACTGAAGCTTCTGCACATGAAAACATCAATCAATAGTTTTATTTGATAGAGCATATGTGTGTGTTCACTTTGGCTTTGCCTCCTCTGCACTGAAATTTAGGTACTTGGTTCTTGTTACAAGTGATTCATATCAAAAGAGGATTAATATATTCAGGAAAACTTAGAATCGGGCATGAAAAGATAACATAAAAAATTTCTAAGATTGCTCTAAATGTTATGAAAATAAACTGCTAGGAGGACATGTTCAGATTTCTCTATGTACAGTTTCCATAAATATCATAGCAATTGGAGGCACATAACCTAAAACATATTTACCTGCTTTAGAAAGTATTCACTTTGAGGCATTAGAAATAGTCACAAATTTTTATGACACTGTAATATGTTGAATATTTCCAGGATAAAGTCCCAAATATTCTTCTTAGATGTCTCGGGAGAATGATTCCCTAAAATGCAGAAATTGCTGGAGTGCTGGCCTTTGTGATGTTTCCTCCTGTAATTTTTCCTGTGATCCATTAGTGCATACTTTGCTATCAGGTCTTTTTGTACTCTTCTTGAGAGGTACACTGTGCTTACCAGGCCATGGAGTCCAATGATGATGCTTTTCCTAGAAGTCAGCTAAATCCTGGGCACCACTGGAGTAAGAGATGGGTCCATGATGCCACACTTCCCTCTTGCAGGTGTTTTTCTGTCTTAGTTCCTTCCCATTTTACCTCCTGCCCAAATGCAGTTTGGTTGGCAAGGTCAATTCACCTTAACAATATTTTTGTGGGCCACTGAGTGATAGGTAGAATAAGCCTCTGAGTAAGATAGTAGTAAAAAAAAATCAGCAACTTGTGTTTTGGCAGAAGAGAGGAAAAAAAAGAAAAGAAAAAGAAAAAAGAAAAGAAAAAGAAAAAAGAAAAGAAAAAGAAAAAAGAAAAGAAAAAGAAAAAAGAAAAGAAAAAGAAAAAAGAAAAGAAAAAGAAAAAAGAAAAGAAAAAGAAAAAAGAAAAGAAAAAGAAAAAAGAAAAGAAAAAGAAAAAAGAAAAGAAAAAGAAAAAAGAAAAGAAAAAGAAAAAAGAAAAGAAAAAGAAAAAAGAAAAGAAAAAGAAAAAAGAAAAGAAAAAGAAAAAAGAAAAGAAAAAGAAAAAAGAAAAGAAAAAAGAAAAAGAAAAAGAAGGAAAGAAGGAAAGAAAGAAAGAAAGAAAAGAAAAGAAAGAAATAGAATCATGATTCCCTCATCTTTCTTTTTCTCATAACATAGATGAAAATATTTTGAGCACAAGCTTTTTCATAGAGTTTTTTTCCAATATGGCAGATTCGGTTTTGTAAATAAAAACATTGGAAAAAGTGGAAAAGGAGTTGTTTTTAAGAGCACAATATTAACAATTAAAAAATAATGTAAAAACTTTCCCAGTGAGAAAATAAAGATTTGAAGAACGAAAACATAAAATTAAAATCCTGCAGCAACATAAACACCTATATTTTCTGTCCCACTATATGTATATATATACAGAAGAATACACTATTATTATTTCTATTACATTTCTGACTGCTTCAAGAAAAATGAGACTTAGGGAAGATTAAACTCTCCAAGATTTTTTTTCTGCTTTCCTGACTCTTTTGTGACATTGCTGGCATGAAACATCTTGGTTTTCCTCGATGATAGGTGCTACATACACTGGAATATCTACCAGTCCTGTGTAGGAAATCCAGCTCATTCACAAGGTATTAAATGATTCCTCTGGAATAAGAGCTGGTCCAAAGAAATCTTTTGTCACATCAGAGAAAGCCCTCAGCTCCATAGATCATAGAAGCTAAAAAACTTTCCATAATTTATTTTCCAGTACTATGAGTGATAACTTTCTTCAGTGTTTGGCAAACCGCAGTGATTTACATCAAATTTAGCATTTATCTAAAATCACTTGGCAAGAAAGCAAAAATTCTAGCAAAGCACGTTCATGACTGAAATACAAACAGTAGCTGGTTTGGAAAGCAAAAGCTCAGAAAATGGTGATTGCTTCCATCATGCTCTGATTTTGCATTCACACGAATGACCACGAGCTGGGAGTTGCTCTGCATAGCCCACCCAGAGCCAGCACTGCCAGTCCTCGCTGGCACATGGCAAATAAAACATTTAACAATAAGCACCCACTCCCCTTTCAGGCAGCAGGCACTTGGAAACTTCTAATCTCCCTCTTTAAGGTAAAGATGCCCTTTGCCTTGTTTCAAATGAGCTGGCATGTAATTTGTTGTTCCACTCGTTAACCCAGGAGGCAGCCAGTTCCTGTCATTCCAAACACATCTGAAACCAATGAAGCTCCAATGGGATTTTTGTAGTTTGCTGGTGGCAGTTCTGCATTGCCCACTTCTACTGGAGTTTACTCCTGAAATAATGATCCCCCTCAAATTTTACATTAATTGCTACACATTTTCATGTACATTTCTTATATTAAATTTATTGCCAAACTATAATAGTTATATTGATTACAAGTTAGTGGTTGGTTTATTTATGTACACTCTGGTTTTTGCTTTCCCTTTTTCATTATATTACAGAATAAATCACAGCATTACACAGTGTACACTTTTGTCAGAGTAGCACTTGTTCTTATGATCTACACAAAATAGTTATTTACTAAATCCTTAAAACAACAGATGCCATTTGGCTCTACACTGTAAAATTATAGATAACACTTAAAAATAGACAAATGTAAAAGATACAGAAAGGAAAGATCAGTGGAAGGTGGAGGAAGGTGGAGGAAGGTGTTCTGGCTAAGAAAAGGCACAAGTAAAAAGTCAACTCAAAGACTTACTAAAAACATATTGTTATAGGACATGGAATCCTTGAGCAGATGAAAAGACCATATCAGGGTGGGAGACTAAACAAAATGCTGTGGTAATCATATCTGCAGTGGGATTAAACAAGATGATATCCAATTAATTTCCTTTTGGTAAAAACTAATGTAGCTTGGGAATTTCTTTTCTGTAGTTACACACAGTTTCAGATTTTCACGTTGAAAATTCATTTCTTTGGGAAGATTACACAGTTCTTCCCATACCAAACTAGAAATGTGGGAGATGGTAGAGTTCTGTGAAAAGAAAAACTCACAGATCACTTTGTGACATAAATTGTGCTATTAAGTCAAACCAAAGTACTTTGATCAATTTGGCAGGAAGCATTCACCCACCACAGACACAACTCAATGAAATAGTTGGGTGTTACTTTATAATTTGATTACAGTGACATTTTCTCAAATGTTTTAGATGTTGTCAACTAAATGGAAAATTGCCTTCTTCAATGCACATCATTCTAAGATAATTTCTGTCCAGTTCCAGAGGTAACCTTTTCCTTACAAGAATTGTGGCATATATAACCACAGTGAAAAAGAAATTTACTTCACAGTGAAGCACAAAACAATTTCAAGAAGGCTGCATATTTCAGTTTGTCAGTAATAAGTCCTGAAGCATCACAAAATAACCATTTGTGATATAGTTTGGGTCAGCAGTGATGAAAATTTATTGCCATTGGATCGTTGCTTGATTGCCTGTGTGAGCTGAGTTGAGGGGATTGATCTAACACATAGTGGGCAGTGGTAAAATACACTCCAAGGACCAAGGAGTGCTTCTTAAAACAAGAGAGGAAGAATCCCAGGGGACAGAGGGAGAGGCCCAGGGGAATGGATAGACCTTGTAAGATGTGGGAATGCAACATGCACTTGGAATAACTACAGGGATAATGGTGATTGCTTCGGGTCTGGGATCTCTGACTGCAAGTCGTACATACCATACATCCTTACCATGAGCTAAGTGCCACTAACAGGTGTGTGGCTGGGAGAGGAACTCAACAAGAAATCAAGGCAGTCCATGTTGGTGCTTGATCTCGGAAGTACCTGTCCCAGTTGATGATTTTGGAATTAAAGGCCTGCTCTAATACTCCTGTGTGAAGCCAAATGCATACAAATTGCAGTGACATCGAGATAAAAAGAATGACATCACAGCAGCATTTATCACCAGATGTCTAACAGGAAGAGAAGGTCCCCTTCATCCAGCTAAAAAGGGGAAGCAATATGTCTGTCTGCAAAATAAATAGTCTGACTGTAAATGTGACACATCTTTTCAATTAAGGGAGGATGGCCTCAAAGGCTGTTATTGATGGCATTCTGCAGATTATTGTATCACACTCGGGCTCTTTCCAGTGTGAGCTGTTCTTTGCATATGTACAATTCAGAAGAAACATCCTTGAACCAATAATAATTTCAGAACTCTGAAATACATTCAGTGATCTCATTCCAAAGCTTTCCTTGGAATACAGATTTATTGCATTTTACCATGGACAATTAAACATAAGATGATAGGCTTGTCCCCTCATCTATTCATATTATCTGACTGCAAATGTTTTCTTAGCAAATTGCATAAGGAAGATAAGCAACAATGGTTAATCTTACAAACTTTATGTCCTTTTTGTTTTCATACGTGAATAGATGTGCTCTGAGCTTCATTGTTTAGGCAACAGATTTCCTCCTTTCTATCTCTAATCTATAATCAACAGCTTGCAAATATCAAATGCAGAGGCTTTCAATTTGCATTCACTTCAGTGAAAAGTGAATGCAAAGTGCTCCTAGAGCAGAATATTACACTTTGCCTAAAAGTAAATAATTACCCAGAGAACCAAACCTTTGAATCACAATCTTTAAAACTTGCAAGGCTGGGTCAAATATCAGAAAATAATTTTTAAAAAAGATCAATAAACAACACAACCAAAGACTTTACTCCAACTCCAGAAGAAATAAAGTTCCACTGA